>CM047528.1:592626-1082626 GCA_026122265.1 Ammodytes dubius | reverse complement strand
CATCGCGTATGAATGTGATCTCTCTCATGTGACAGAGACACAGCGGTGTCCTATTATAATGTGGTGGATGTTCAAAGTCTTCTATTATTAAGCCAGCTCATTAGCTCTTACCTCTTCTCCATAAGAAGAGGCTGAAACAGGTCTAGGCAAGATAGCGGCTTCATACAGTATATCTGCATTTATAATATCTGGACCATTTTTTTTTTTGCCTTTCTCTCATTAAAAAGTAATTTTGTGTGTTTTTTTTTTAAATCAATTATTAGGGGAGGACGGGGGAATGTGAGACATCGCGTAATGTGAGACACCCCCTGTATCTAGTGTGATGGAAGTTCTGTTTAAGGTTTGAGGTCAACTCAGGTGGAAGAATATTTCAGGAGACTTGGATGAATTATGAAGCAATATTTATTACAGACTTGGCCAAGGAGAATCGGACTGCAACTCTCGTGACTTGCAATTCAATTCTGCCAAACTCATGCTTAGAGCTGTGTTTTAACCTCGCGCTATCTCTATCACCTCCCCGGCTCGGGCACCAAGCGTACCAATGTTTTGGTTCAGAGCTGAACACAGTGAACCATAACATTCTGGAGTAGAAGGAGATGAGACTTTATCTATACAACTGACCTAAGTGTCTCCTAACAGGCTCCAAGGCTGACCTAGAGTCTGAGAGACAGACACACAAGATAGGCATATATGACCTCTCAATCTTTCCCATTAATATTACAACTAAAGACCCAAAATTCCCTCACATCTAGGACACGGAACACAGTTTTGGTCATGTGAGATTAATCGATTAACTTAATCGATTGTTGTGCCTAAAATTGATTCAGGTAGAACAACTTCTATCACACATGATGAACTACCAACATATGAAACCATGTGATGATGAAAACTGAAGATTAGACTGAATTGCTGAGAGAGGTAGTTTTTTCTCAAACTGTGGTAGTGGGGTAAAGTGAGACAAATGATGTGGGGTAAAGTGAGACAGTGGCTGTGCCCTCTTTTAATGAATTCATCATATTTGAGGTAGCAAGGAGACTAGTTTGAATAAGACAAAAGACAATGTGGGCTGGAGGTGGGGGTTGATGGTTGAAGGGGTGTCAGCAAGGGCATGGTTTGGCACGTATGTATGTGGGGGACAGGAGAGTGACCTTTAATATCAATAGACTCTAAGTAATATGTCTTTATTCAATGAATGATCACAATAAAACAAATGCACAAAAAAGACTCAAAAGATGGAAAATGACAGCTGGGTCTAGTCCTGTGTTCTGAGTCCCAGGCTGTTCTAGCTGGTTCTGATTGTTCTTTGCTCTGACCCCCAGACACTAGCTGGCTCTAAGGGTCCTGTGTTCTGACCCCCAGACTGTGTTTTAATCTAACTGGTTCTATCTGTCATTTGAATGTTAATTATTGAATATGAATTATATGTTATATTTGATCAGAGTTACTTTCAAGTGTTGCTTAATTGACCAAACCCCATGATTCTGTTACTAGTCCGACATTAGTTTTATTTGGTTTTCAAGCTAGCTGTCAGGATTCTAACTGTTACAACATGTGTCGTTATGGTAGTTTCAGAGTGTAAAAAGTAAGTGGTTCAGTTTACCCCCTTGATTTTTCTGGTCTGTCTCAGTTTACCCCACAGATGGGGTAAAGTGATACACATGACAACTTCTTTTAAAACATTTATATTTTCACTGCCCTTTGTCTTGAAAAAATTATGCTAATGCCCATTTCTAGGAAACATCCTGAATTAATGGAAAATGTGTAAATTTGAGTGATAAATCATTTTAGCTCACTTAGATGGGAGCAAATGTAAAAAGTGTCTCAGATTACCCCGTTCTCCCCTACTATTTTTTTTTTTAAAGATTATTTTTGGGCATTTTTCTAGCTTTATTAGATAGCACAGAGTTGAAATGGGGAGACAGAGACAGAGAGGATGACCTGCAGTAAAGGTCCATGGGTCGGATTTGAACCCGCGACCACTGCAACGAAGGCCGGAGCCAATATGGTACACGCTCTATCCACTACACCGCCGGAGCGCCCCATAATTGTGTTTGTTGAGGTTGTTGATTGAAATACATTAGAATGGGCCTTTTATATCTTAAGTATGAGATATAATGTTGCACCGCCATGTTTCTACAGTAGCACAGAACGGACACACCAAATAGCCGTTACATATATATATAGTGGGCGTCCTGGGGAAATGCACCTGTTGGAAGACCAAGAAGAAGAAGTACTATAGAATAAATAACTAAATACATCTTCACCTCATCACTTGATATTGTGGAAAGACTTGAGGCATTGGTGGGTGATGCCATCTTTGGTAACTAGCTTCTTGTCCTTGAAGGCCACCGTAGCTTCTGTAAATTCTCCCCAACCAAAGGGAGGGGTTAGTTAGAAGGGGACATTGCAATCTAGAACTTTCCCCCGCAAGATGCCACCGAAGCGATCTTGTAGGCCTACTACACACTGTACCTTTAACTCAAATTCTAATTGACACAGACTTGTAGTTTGCAGTGTATTAATACAGTTTGAAGTCCTTGCTTTTTTTGGGTTTAAGTGGATGAGAAGCTTGAGAAAGAGAGAGAGGGACAAGAGAGAGAAAGAGAGATTTGAGATTTTTCAAAAATACTTTATTCACATATTCGTTATTTTACATGAACATTAAACAGTTTAAGTTCAATTAGGGCCTAATGCTTATCTCTTCATTTAAAAATAAATGATCTTTAACAACTGAACAAACAATGTTTTCATAGCACCAGCGAGTCTTAAAAGTTTCCAAATCCCCAATGTTTTATAAAGAGAGAAAGAGAGAGAGAGAGAGAGAGAGAGAGAGAGGGAGAGAGAGAGAGAGAAAGAGGGACAGAGAGAGAGAGTGAGGGAGAGAGAGAGAGGGACAGAGAGAGAGAGAGAGAGAGTGAGGGAGAGATCTTTCTGTGAACAAAAATGTCATTTCCGTCTAACTCTTCGCCGGTGCGGAAGCATGGGAAAATAAATGTGGAGTGAGAACAGAGTCGGCAAGACACAAAAAAATAATAATGTTTTTTTTTCGTTGCTTTTGGCCAGCGTAGGTGTGCAGGTTTGGTGACCTTGGCAACTGGCAAAGGAGCAGAACATTCGATTTGGTGTGTGTGTGTGTGTGTGTGTGTGTGTGTGTGTGTGTGTGTGTGTGTGTGTGTGTGTGTGTGTGTGTGTGTGTGTGTGTGTGTGTGTGTGTGTGTGTGTGTGTGTGTGTGTGTGTGTGTGTGTGTGTGTGTGTGTGTGTGTTGTGACATGTGGGGGCAGGTCAAGATGTTCCCAATGGAAATCAATATATCTTTCTCTTGCAGGGGCACATCTAGAATAGGCAGAATAGATGTGTTTGTCCTCCTTTTTTGGCCCAATTACTTTGTTCACACAAGCAAAAGCTTTCTTAGCCTGTTGAGTCAGACGCTTTTGTCCGTTTGTTCAAATGTGTGACTCATGTAATTTCAGGTGTATTTCCCCAGGGCGCATACATAAAAACATGTGAGGCCTTACATAGATCAAGGACTTATTAAAACAGACCTATGAATACTATATTACACTTTTTTGAATCTGGTAAAATGCCATTCCAATGAATTCAACACACTGAAAAAAATTAATGTATACTCTTAAAAAAAAAGCTCAATTCTAGAGATGAATTTATGTTGTGTTCCATGTATAAATGATTCCAAGTTATTTTTTTGTTTTATCACACGATTTATATATAGACTCAATTGGACTTGATGGTTAAATATTTTCATAAAAAACAGTCTAATTTTCTTTGCAAAAAGAAATATGAAAATGCTGCTGTATTTTCTTCAAACAAACATACAAAGCCATCCTCGCCCACGTCCCTCTGTCTGTCTGTCTGTTTGTCTGTCTGTCTGTCTGTCCACACAATAGTCTGGAGGTGGCAGACACTTTCTTCTCCCATCAGACACCTGTGCATGCTTACCAATACAAAGTGTGCTAATAGGCCATTCCTAGCTCGTCTTTTTATGTGTCCATCAATCCATCTACCCCATCTGAGCTGAATAGAAATCTTTTACAGCGGCCACACACACACACACACACACACACACACACACACACACACACACACACACACACACACACACACACACACAGCGTGGGGGTGTTGTAACGTCAATCAATAACTGGAGTCAAACGGCTTAGCACTTTTGTCCACTGCAAGAAATCCAAACAACCTTACTGGATGACTCGCCATGAATATTGCCATATGGATACCCTAACTTTGTCTATTGGAATACAGAGTTGAATGTAAAATGTTTTGCGGATATTCCAGCTACACTTCCAGGAAAATCAACAACTGGCCATTTTGGACAGTTAAAGGTGAAGTAAGCAATTTATTTATGTTAATATAAGTTTTAAATCGCTCTTTATTCATACAGTGATCACTTGTAGTGTGAGCGTTTCATAAAGCCCATCTCTCAGTCACCCGCTCTGCATGTAATCGGCAAATAAACTTTTCGGGGATCCAATCAGAATAGAGAATGCTACAAACCGGCACCCGTCTCACTGATGGTGCACGTGCAGAGAGCGACAGATGGGTGAATGTGTATGCGTCCACAATGGCGGAGCAGGTAAAAATCCTTCCCAATGTCTGTTTTGATGGTTTTTATCATGTTTTATCACACTTACAGATCTGAGATGATGCTAGATAACTCGCTGCTTGAAGACCGCAGTGCATTAATGTGGTGAAGTAGGGACGAGGGAAGGGACTGCTAACTGCAGGCACTGACAGGAAGTTAGCTAAAAGAACCGTTCCGCTTACTGAACCTTTAACGGCCTTTCTTTCAATTGGCCAACAGTGTCAACTTTTGGATTTGTCCAACAATTGAAACTCGCAATTCACATTTTCAGCAATATGACTGAATGAATGCCCCTGTACACGGCTCCACATTGTCTGAAATGTATATAATAATAATAATAATATAATAATAATAATAATAATAATAATAATAATAATAATAATAATAAATAATAATAATAATAATAATAATAATAATAATAATAATAATAAATAATAATAATAATAATAATAATAATAATAATAAATAATAATAATAATAATAATAATAATAATGAAACTATTTGAAAAAAAGGGCACAGCATCAAACGCGTCAACTAACATGTACGATGTCTAAAACGAAGGGATGCACCTCTGAGACAGCATTTTACATTTTCAAGCGATCGCACACACACACACACACACACACACACACACACACACACACACACACACACCACACACACACACACACACACACACCTCCCGGCCATCTTTTTGACCTTTTAGAAGGTATTACAACCTGCAGAGATCAACAGATGATCTGTGTCTTGTGCACTTTAACTCTGGAATACTCTGACAGCCAAACTGCGTCACTCCCCCCTCCCCCATGCACACAGGTTTATGGAGGGGGGAGGGCGGGGGCTATGGCAGTGAAAATGTCACCCAGCGCTAGAAGGGCAAGACCAAGATTTTTTCGTCAACAGAAAACATTACTTGGGACATATTTACTAATATTCTTACTATACTAATATAGCTTTTATGCCTCACTCTCCCCGGCTCTGAACAATGCGATATAAAACCATTCCTGTAACTGTGTGTGCATGACTCATGTAGGCCTACAATAGATCCATACTCTTAGATCCAACATTCAATTGTTTCTTCTTGTTCACTTTTTTTTTTTTTTAAAGACGGCATATTTTTTCCCATAATGCTCCGGGAGGGGTTTCCTGCGATTCAATCAGGGGTACTGTATACTTCAGGCTCTATGAAATAATGTTGGAAAATGCTAAATTTGACCGACCCTAATGATATCGGTGGTCTCTGTGCCTTGTGGAAATGCGTCCTATGGGAATGGCTTAAAGGTAGGACTTAGTGTGGACTTTTTTTGAAAGAAGGGTAAATAATTAGTGTACTATATAGACTAGGTTATGTTTATTTTTTTTTAACTTTCTGACTCCCAAGACATAATAAGTAGTGTTTTATGCATCAAGAAAGCTTGTGAATTATTGCTGTCGGCGTCACTCCAATAAATAGGCTATCTGTGAGATTAAATTTAAGTTTTTCTTTGGAGTTTTTTTTTATATATATATATAGTGACATCACTCCCATAACTATTATTTTCAGCCAAATTGTCCTGAAAAAAACTTATATGTTTATAGCTTGACTGTGCATTACAAGGTTGATATACAAGCTTTATGAGATAATAAATCCAGTCAGGACCAAAAATGCTATTAAAAAAAAATGCTTTTTTTTTTTTTCAATATCCCAGATGAAAGCCATGGCGTATATCTAGCCATGACTGAGCATAACTAGAGACAGCCTCCAGTGATAGTGCACACTGTCATGTCCATGTGGACACAGGGGAGCATACCAAACCATCTGCAACTAAAAGCATTTGATCATCAGAGTCGTAGCAGCTCAGCCGGAACCGTTGACATGTTGTCTTGTGCTTCACGTTGGAACCCCCCCCCCACACCCCCCCTCCTCTGTCTACACGCTCGGCCGCCTGCAGAGTTGGCCCTGATCCAAACAAGCCATTAAAAAAATGAAAACTTGGAAATGTTCTTACTTTGATCTGATAAAAGGGTCAGCAATTCTGGAAAATGCAATTGTTGTCAAAATCTTTTTTTCTTCAAAAACAGGGAATACCTCTTCATGAGCCTACTGTGTGTGCGCGCGCTTAAAAGTGTTTATACACAACCTAGGTTCTGTAAACGGGCATGTTGCCAGCTACGGTGGAGCCCCCTTTGTTTACCTGTTAACAGAGCCTAGAAAAAGCCAGGGTTGGTTGTTCGATTCCCGCCCTGCCACTTGTGTCATGGTTGTTGTGTCCTTGGGCAAGACACTTCACCCACCTTGCCTCGTGTGAATGTCGATAGTAAGCCTGCTGTTGGTGTATGAATGTGTGTGTGAATGGTAACGTGGGAAAGGAAAACAGGTCTCCCTTTGCTAAAGAGTCTCCGGTCTCAACGGGACTTACCTGTATAAATAAAGCTGTGACAGCTGAGGCCCCATAGGAGAGGGACAGTTGAATGCGCGGGTGCAAGACATGCTTTAAATTTTAAAAGCGGGATGGGGGGTTGGACTACAGAAGGGAACTGTCAACGTTTGGATGTGCTAAAAGGAGTCAACGCAGAGGAGAGGAGTGGGACAAGCCTTGAAACCAGAGAAGTACCTCTGTTGCAATATCAAGAAAGGGGCCAGCTTTTAGGACATGGCCCTTCTTCTTTCTAGCCTTTATGAGACTGGCTTTTATGGAATATTGTTAGATTGTTATGCACTTCGCGAAAAAAAGTTAGAATGTCAAGAATAATGATGAAATACACTCCGAGGATGAAGTAATGGCAGTTGTAAAGACAGTTGGCAGCTCAGCACCAATAGCTGTCTGTCTGTTACTCCCCTAACTAGAGTTGATGGACCATAAGGGATTACTTTATTCACACTATTATTTTATCTCAACTTTTAAACCAACATTAAAGTTTTTGGCCTGAATGCAAAACGCTATGTGTGGCGGAAAACTAACACTGCAATTCACCCTGAACACACCATCCCCACTGAGAAACATGGTGGTGGCAGCAGCATGCTGTGGGGATGCTTTTTCTTCAGCAGGGACAGGGAAGCTGGTTAGAGTTGATGGGAAGATGGATGGAGCCAAATACAGGGCAGAAAACCTGTTTGAGACTTGAGACTGGGGCGGAGGTTCACCTTCCAGCAGGATAACTACCCTAAACATACAACCAGATCTACAATGGAATGGTTTAGATCAAAGCATATGCATGTGTTAGAATGGCCCAGTCAAAGTCCAGACCTAAATCGAATTGAGAATATCTGGAAAGACTTGAAAATTACTGTTCACAGACACTTTCCATCCAATCTGACGCTGAATCTGAAGCTCGGGCTATTTTGCAAAGAAGAATGGGCAAAAATGTCAGTCTGTAGATGGGCAATGCTGGTAGAGACATACCCAAATAGACTCCACAATTTGTGTTGGGTCTATCACAAAAAATTCCCAAAAAATAAATGTACGTGTGTGTGGTTGTAACATGACAATATGTGTACAAAAAAATGTTCAAGGGTGTATGAATACTTTTGCGAGCCACTGTATACTTCACAGTGGATTTGACCAAAACAAGGGACCACACATGGGAGAAAATATGAAGAGATTGCCTCGACTTCTCGCTGTTAGTTGTTGAATATCCAGGGCGAAAAACAATCAAATTTAACGAAGTAGTGATTTATCGGCCTAATTAAAGCCTCATTAAAAATCCCAGAAATGCTAATGTCCAATTAATGCGCCCCGTTGTGCATCTATCCTCAAGACTCTATGGTAAGATAGTGAACAAAGAAAGTGGACTACCTGGGCTACTTTTTTCTCTTCAAATTGGAGCCTTCAAAGAGCATAAATGTATTGTGTTTGGTGTTCTTTCTTTCTTTATTCGGATCCCCATTAGCTTCCATAAAGTGGTCGCTAGTCTTCCTGGGGTCAACGCTGAAATAAATGAAACCATGTCTAACAAACCAAAGGAACTGATAGTAATCCATAAGCACTCTTACTAATGATCTAAATGGGGTTCAACAGTTGTTTTTTCAGCAGATATTTAAAAGAACGTCTGCTTTTGGCAAGTCTGATGCTTAAAGGAATACTTCCCCCACACGGAACCAGCGTTCTATCGTTATAAAATCACTATTATAATATAATGAATGAGGTTTTTCTTCTCTCAGTCTTCCCTTGGCCCAGCTGTCCTGTTAATCCTAACCCTTACTGTGATTTCACAAGAAGGAAACTGTGGGGTTAGACAGTGAGACCATAAACACACTTTTTCTGCCTTTTCTCAGGCTAAGATGATCCGATTTAATTTTTTTTTGCACATTTATGCTAAATAGGATCTCCGAGTTCAATACACCTTCATATTCCCACCGGTGAAGTAGGTCTTTAAGGTGAGCTTATTCCAAGCATAAGAAAACCTATAAAGAAACAGTTCTCATCATTGAATTTGTTTGCGGACTTGGCACAACTAGATGACCAGTGCTCAGTTGACGTGTGATATGACCATGAAACTGGTATAGACAAGATTTTCAAAGGAAGTAGCGGTGTTGTACATCATGGTGTTGTATCCATCCAGTTAAATGAAGTGTTGGCTACAGCAAAGTGTGGTCGAGAGGTCCAGCTGGCACTCGGGAATGGGGAAAAAGGAAAAAAGAAGTAACAAGAATTTGTCCTTTTGATAAGATTCTCGCAAAATACACCTGCTGCCAGGAAAAATGTCACTAAATGTCAGCTGTCTGTTGTCCTGTTGCTCCGTAAACACACACACACACACACACACCACACACACACACACACACACACACACACACACACACACACACACACACACACACACACACACACACACACACACACACACACACACACACACACACACACACACACACACACACACACAAGGATGCACACACAAGATGCACACACACTTGTAATTCCATCTTTGTGAGGACACTCATTGACGCAATGCATTTCCTTGCCCCTTGCCCCTTACCCTAACGATCAGGGGTGGATTACTGCATGGGCACACCGGGCTCATGGGGGCCCTAAGCTAGAGATACTGATAGTAACTTTTCATGTCACATAGTCAAAGAGCTCAGTCACTGATGTCAATAACAGAGTCCAAACAGGAATAGCCTAAATACAAGGTTACTCATTAAAATGTAACAAGATAGAAATCATCATGGACCCCTCAACTAGTAGGGGAGAAATACAAAAGCAAGTTAAAAACAACAGCATTAGTAGCTCTGTCAAAGGGGCTCCATGAGGGGCCTTGAAGGCCCCCGCACACATACAGAAATAAACTTTCTATGTGTGAATTCTAAATTGTTCATAAAAAGTAGCTTTCCACCCTTTATCTGTTGAAATGGGCCCCTCCATCATATAACATGGGTCTGCAGACCAATCTACTGTACAGTTGCAGAGTAAAGAGTGCTGCCTGTTTAAGAAAAATCTGAAAAATAATGTTCCTTCTGCATCTCAGGATTTGATATAGACTCTAAAATTTCCTCTCAAAGTGCACCAGATTGATGCATTTTACTTTAAAAAGGTAAAAAAAATCCGGGGGGCATGCAGCCGGACACCCCAACAAGGTACAGGGTCTCTCCAACAGTACTCCAAAATCCTGTGGGAAACACTGACTTCCTTTATATGTGTTTGCCATTAATTGTATGTATCTGTGCGAAAATGACTGGATAGGGAGGAGTGGGGGGGCCCTTTAAGAGTTTGTGCCCAGGGGCCCATTATCTCATAATCCGTCTATGCTAACGATCACAATTTAATGCCTGACCCCAACCCTTACACTAACCCTTACCTGAGCCTAACCTAATCCCGAAAAGTTTATTTGCCTATAACATGCAGAGCGGGTGACTGAGAGATCGGCTTTATGCAACGTGCACACTATATAAATGATCACTGTATGAATAAAGAGCAAACACTTATATTAACATAAATAAATCGCTTACTTCACCTTTAAATATAGCCTACAGGTGATGCGAACACATTTAGGTTGCACGTTTCAAAAGTGGAATATCATATGTGGCATATACTGTAGGCCTATGTTATGGTTGTAAGGACTGTACAGATGAATTAATAAATACATTCTCTGAGGGATTTTATTTTTGAATTTTGTTATTATCAGGAATATTTGGAAATAGTAATAATTTAGAAAGCTGGTGTCATCAGATTGGGGTGGTTTTTGGTGCCACCAATACATAGAGCAAAATAAGATTGATAGTTCTGTATGGAGCAGCTGCGCCCCCTTCTGTCTGTGGAGAGAGAGACACCCACTGTACAGGACTTGTAACTGGTGTGTGTGTGTGTGTGTGTGTGTGTGTGTGTGTGTGTGTGTGTGTGTGTGTGTGTGTGTGTGTGTGTGTGTGTGTGTGTGTGTGTGTGTGTGTGCGTGTGTGTGTGTGGTGTGTGTGTGTGTGTGCGTGTGGTGTGTGTAGGTATTGATGAATCAGAGCCAAACACACTATCCCACCACCAATTTGGAACACACCACACAACCACACAAACCCCACACACACAAACCACACACACACACACACCACACACACACACACACACACACACACAAATCATGACGATACATCATAACACATGTAACATCAACAACAACACCTAAAATATCTAATTTGGGGTGCAATGAATCTCCTTGTCTGTGTAATGTCTGTAAGCATTTCCTTAATACGTGCTAATTTGGCGTCCAATGAATCTCCGTTGAGTATGCTCTGTGTGCGTTCCTGTGAACGTTTCTACGGTTCAAAGCAATGACGCAATCTGGACCCCCGCCGGAACGTCGGAACTTTCCGGTCAAAGCCGTTATATCTGACCAGAGGTAAGTGATATTCTGCCAACCGCTAACGTTAAAAAAGTCCATTTAAGTTATAATTTGGGTTTTGAATGTCACCAAACTGATGTACCCAGCTCCCAATACTATCCCACTCGTCCCCTTGTGAGCCCTGTGGAGATTTGAGTCCGCCAATTCGAGTTTAAACCGAGTAACTTTCGTGTGATGATAAAAGCTAGTGCTAGCATGATAATTTAGCTTCAACTGAATCAGGCCCATTGATAGACTGTATAAATCTCGCCCCGTCATCCCCCATTGTGCGTGAATTTTACTTTTTTTTTAACCGGGAGAGCCGACAGGTAGTGAGCTATTCATTTGGTTAAAAGATAAACTATGTGTATTTTGTGTAAATATCTCTGGGTCTATATTTTTTATATTTTGTTTTCAGTAGGCCTACACTATGTTAGGTTGTTAAAATGATAGTAACACATTCTATAAATAATTGTAATGTTGAATTTTAATAAAATGAGTTTCCATTTACTGATAAATCGAGAAATAAGGGATTCCTGGTTATACATTTCAATGTTTATTGTCTACTTATTTAATCAAATTTATTATATTTTTTATGTTTTTCTTTCACACTGTATTTTTGATTGGTTTAAATTTTATAATTCTTAAAAGCAAAAGTGGACTGTGGAAGAACAACAACTTTACTGATTTAAAGTGTCAGTTAATGTAAAATATTTTTTAAATTTACTTTTTAATTATACATTTAATATATTCAATTAATACATAATGTTTGTAGCTTAGAGTTACAAGAACAAAGCCATTGATGATTTGACCGTTGGAGAGCCCAACACACACAGCTGAGCTCACAGATTTTATTTATCCAACAGAGAGCTTTCTCTCTCGCTCTCTCTCTTTCTAAACTGGTTTGTCATTCTGAGGTAAGTGCCCAAAAATAGCAATGACATGTGTATTACCTCTGTGTGCGTTTCCCGTGTGTGTGTGTGTGTGTGTGTGTCCCTCTGTGTGTGTGTGTGTGTGTGTGTGTGTGTGTGTGTGTGTGTGTGTGTGTGTGTGTGTGTGTGTGTGTTTGTGTGTGTGTGCTGGTGAATCAGCTGATGACCTCCTTAAAACATCACAGTAATGTACAACCAAGGTAATAAAACATGATGACATATATATGAAGAACACACACACACACACACACTCAAAAACTCAAAGTTTTTATTGCTATTTTTTTGGGCAAACATTAAGTATTTTTTTACACAACTGCAGCATGACATTTTTTTTCATACAGCTCTGGAAAAAAATTAAGAGACCACTCCAAATGTTCAGTGTCTCTTGTTTGACTATGTATAGGTATATGTTTGAGTAGAATGAACATTTTGGTTTTATACTATAAACTACTGTCAACATTTCTACCAAATTCACAATAAGAATATTGTCATTAAGAGCATTTTCAATAAGTAATGTAGAGATAAAGATTTAAAGTGGAAATGAAACAGTTGATTTAGTAGGCCTAATCACAAGAGGGATTCTCACTGTAAACATCATTATAACTTTTAAGACTGTCTGTGCAACTGTATTAAAGTAATTTGAAAAATAAAAAGTCCTTTTCAAACGTGTGTAGCGCCATCTTGTGCTAGCTTAAGACGTGACGTCATGTGGTTGGTTGGTTAAGAACGTTAAGAACGGTTGACAAGTCCTACATTAGCTTATACAGAGAACTAGGCCTACTGATATGGATAACTCAATGGATAATCAGGAACCCCAATCAAAAAAGAGAAGCAGGGGCGGCCACTTCTGTATTGCCCCTGGATGCAGCAATGAGTTTTACAGGGTAAAAAGTCAAGGAAAGATTGTCCATTTTCACTCTTTGCCTTTCAAGAGGCAAGTGATTTTCCGTGGTTGGCTAGCGGCACTGAAAAGGGAGAATCCTCCTGTTAGCCGTAATGCTAGAGTGTGTAGTGAGCACTTCGTTGACGAGGACTATGTGGAGGAGAGGATGTTTCAGGCAGGTATACTGGTAGCTCGCCGGACGAACAGGCTAAAGACCGAGGCGACTCCGTCTGTGTTCAACTTTATGTCGTACAAGGTTGGGTGTACAGATCGCCCGATCCAGTCCACGAGCAGTGAAGTGGCTGTGCGCCGTAAGGACAGGGCTCGACGGCGTTCCCATCAGGCAGAACAGAGAGAGGTAGTTACCTCTTCTAATAGGTCAATAGTAGTTACCTGCATTACTGGGAGATGCTGATTGGCCACATCACTTTGGACTCCACCCACTTGTTTGAATGAAGTGCACCACACCTCAAACATTTACATGTACATTGCCATCTCTATCACAAGCAGGCAAACTAAGTTCGGACATTGATTCATGCACTGGACTAAAACATTTGTGGAAAAAGTACTTGCATGTTTAAAGCTTATGCAAGTGGTTTCCAATAATCCCACAAAAGGGCCAGCATTGCTCCAGGTTTTCATTTCAATGAGGCAAGACCACCTGACTCGATATTAAAAGTTCCAATATCACAGGGATAACAGTGTTACAATTAAAACCATGAAATCAAAATCTTACAGTACAAGTATTGGCATTAAAACTTGAATCACCAAAAGCAAGTTTTAATGCAGAACTCATTTAAAAAATCACATCATTGGATGCTGCTGGGTAATCTAAATCTACAAATGTACGTGAGTAAGGTGTAGTGTAAACAGCATAACATGTAAATACCAAAGAAAATCACCTAAATTGCCTAATTTGAAGGCTTGGTATTTGTCCAATCTAATGGATTACTTGCACATATTTCACCTTGGTGTAACACACTGAAAAAAGTACAGTTCTTGAATCAATGCATGTCAGATTGATGCAACACAAAGAAAAACAAACATGTCAGAAGGTTTTACATTTTTTTTTAAACTTTATTATCCCAAAATACATTGTAGTCCATTTCAATGGATAATCAGGAACCCCAATCAAAAAAGAGAAGCAGGGGCGGCCACTTCTGTATTGCCCCTGGATGCAGCAATGAGTTTTACAGGGTAGCCGTAATGCTAGAGTGTGTAGTGCCTGGAGACTGCAGATATGACAGCCGTGGGGGAAGGAGGAAGGAATTCATTTTAGCTTGTCCTGGAAAGAAAAACAAGACATTACAATCACTGTCAAAGAGTATAACATGTCAAAATTATTTTGTGAAGTTGCCCCCCCCCCCCCCCCCCACTAAAATGGATGGGACTAGTCTGTCTGGACATCCACCTAAACCAGACATGATTGAACCAGCCTCCAGCCAGCTTGTTTGGTTGCCAATCATCCGATTAGTACAGCGGGTGAAATAAGTGTTGAACATGTTATTATTTTCCTCACTACATATATTGCCAAAGGTGCTATTGACATGACATTTCACCAGATGTTGGTAACAACCCAAGTAATCCATACATAAAAAGAAGCCCCCCAAAAATGTTAAATAAAGTTATGTGTATTAATGTGAAATGACAGAGAAAAAGTATTGAACACATGAAGAAAGGGAGGTGCATTAAGGCATGGAAAAAGACAAAACAAGTGAAATGATGAAGATAAAACGAGGGTGGACATTTCAGCAAGACAATGATCCCAAACACACAGCCAATAGGTTTCAAAGAAAAAAATAAAGCTGCTGCAATCACCTGACTTAAATCCCATTGAAAATCTATGGAAAGAACTGAAGATTAAAGCGGCTACGAGGAACTTTTAAATATCTTTAAAACAACCTAATTTTTCCTCACAGAGCCGAAAAGATTCCCTGCCCTCACACTTTCAACCATGTACTATATTGCGTCTTAATCTTATGACACTCGCACCGGCCTGCTCGTGCTAGAAAACAGCTTTACGACAGCTGGCGTCGTAGAAATACTACTGCTTTTGTCCAAAGGGGCAGCCAGCCGCCAACGTTCCTCGTCGCCACTTTAAGATTCACAGAAGGCCCAAGGAACCGTCAATTTTTGTATATTTGTAGACTGACTGTGTGGAAGAATGGGCCAAAATCACACCAGAGCAATGAATGCGATTAGTTTCTCCATACAGTAGGCGTCTTGAAGCTGTGATTACCAACAAAGGCTTTTGTACAAAGTATAAAATAAATATCAGCGTGTTCAATAATTTCTGTCATTTCACATTATTACACATAACTTAATTTCTGAACTTATTTGTTTTGGTTCCGTTTTAAGTATGGATCACTGGGGTTGTTACCAACATCTTGTGAAAATGTCATCAATAGCACCTTTGGAAATATATTTACTGAGAAAAATGGTGACGTGTTCAATACCTATTTATTATTACACTCGCTGCATAGTGTAAACCAGCTGGTTTGATAAGTATTTTCTAAAGTTGGGGCAAAAGTCTGGAAACACAAATCATTTTTCATACGCTTTTATATTTTCCATAATTATCCAGACCTGGAAATGACTATTAGTAAATTCCATACCGCGTAGGAACCATGATATTGAATATTGTTCTATGTTGACATTTTTAAACATGTTCTATTAAACTGGGAACCAAGTTCATCAAGACATGAAGTTCAACAGGAATGACATAGGGATGATTAACCTCTTTCTCTATTTTCATAGATCAGGGAAACATGTATGCACCTCTTAGACAGCGACAGCAGCAGTAGCAGCACAACAGAGAGGGACATCAGTGTTGAGCATCTAGAATTGAGAGAAAGGGTCAGTGTCAGTACACAGACAGAAACAGAAACATGCATCAAGTACAGCGATAAAGGCACAATGACAGACGACATACAATTTGCTCAAGTCCTTACCCATGATCACTCTTATGGAAAGCCAGTAGAAGAGTTCTGCTCCTCATCGACGCAGTCTGTTGCATCCCTGTCTGTAGCAGAATATGAGAGGTCTGAGGGGGACAGCTCAATGGAAGAGGGGTCAAACACTGAGTTTGATGAAGAGTTTAGAATGAGTGACTTTGAAAGCAGCAGTGAGTGTGAGAGTCTGAGTGACGTAGCAGATGAGGAACTTACCCTCTCTCAGGACAAAAAGAGCATTGTGTCCATTCAAGAACTTTTGAAGCTCTTCTATGTTTGCCACTGGGAGGGTTGCGGCAAATGCCTAGTCCAGCCACCGACCCTGAGGAAAAGTGGATTTGGTTTACAAATTAAAACTGAATGCATTGTTGGGCATGACTATGCGTGGAACTCACAGCCTTCGGTCAGAGGAATGATGGAGTGCAATGTTTCCATCCCTGCAGCCTGCTTTGTGACTGGAAACGAGTGTAGCCCATTTCTGGAGATTTGTGACACCATTGGCCTAGAAAGTCTGTCTCACAGAGAATGGTTCAACATTCAGAGGGCTTATGTCATACCAGAAGTGAGTGATGTGTGGACACTGCATAATGAAGGTGTACTGGCTGCACTGCATGAAGAACCACTGGTTGTGTCTGGAGACTGCAGGTATGACAGCCCTGGCCATAATGCAACCTTTGGAACTTACTCGCTACTAGACACCAAGTCGAACTTGGTTGTAGTGCAGGAGACCGTCAGAGTCACAGAGGTGAAGAACAGCTACTGGCTGGAGGTGGAAAGCATGGAGAGGTGCCTGATGAAGCTCGCAGATTACAGTGTGCAAACAGCTGTGATCGCCACTGACTGCCACCCCTCTGTGCAGAAGGTCCTGCGGACACAATACCCTACAATTCAGCACGAATACGACCTCTGGCACATTGTAAAATCCGTGAAAAAAAGATTGGGAAAGATCCACAATGAGGAGCTCCATGAATGGATTAAAATGATTACAAACCATCTCTGGTACTGCGTCAGCAGCTGTGGAGGAAGCGTGGCCAGGCTCAAGGAGAAATGGACCTCCATTCTTCACCACATCACAAATGTGCACCACTGGACATGTGGTGAGACGATGTCACGCTGTGAGCATGCTCCATACAGCCCTGAAGAGGAGAGCATGCGCCCATGGCTCGAGCCAAGCTCTGCTGCCTTCCACCACCTCCAGAAAATTGTTCTTGACAAGCTGCTTCTGAAGAAATTAGAGAAAACCACACTAGGAATTCATACAGGGAATCTGGAGAGCATTCACTCCCTGTATACAAAGTACGCTACAAAAAGGAAGAAGTTCCTCCAACAGAGCTTCGAGGCACGTCTTCGTGTGGCTGCAATGGACCACAACAACAACGTAAACAGAAAGACAGCAGTTACACAGAAGGGGCAGCTGCAGTACAAACAGCAATACTCTAAAGGTGCGCAACAGTATGTGGTGACACCCAGAAAGGTAGCAAAAGACTACACCTTCAGAAAGGACATTGTGTCTGGCGCGATCCGCAGGTGCCAGTCCGTCACCATTCGTGCAGCACAAGAGTTAAACAAACCCACAATAGTCACCCTGGCACAGCACAAGGGTGTTCAAAAGCCTGCAAAAGATAATTCAGTGGCAAAACATCTAAGCAGATTTGCCCCTCACTGAAAATAATTAAAAAAAAAGAAAGATAGGAATATTAAATATGTAAATAAATAAGTATAAAGAATGAACACTTCTGTCATGTATATATTGTAAGACCTAACTCTGCTACAACAGTTCAAATAGTTTTAATTATGATGATTAATATTCTAAATGTGTTATTGATTTATTATTATTTGATTTTTGAAACATATTTCCTGCTCAGGGTTCAACATAACTTTTTTTTCCTACTGGCCCGTCAGGCCAGTGGATCGGAGTTTTACTGGCCCCTTGTATATTTTCACTGGCCCTGCACACACTTTTTTTTCTTCATAATTTAGTGTCAATAACTATAATACCTGTATTAGAAAAATAACCAAATCTAAAGGGAATATCTATACTGTAACAGTATAGATATTCCCTTTAGATTTGGTTATTTTTCTTTTAGTTAATTAGCCTATATGAAATGTTGATATTGCTCATACACATAATATAAAACCAGGCAAACATATTGAATTTGAAGCCTACAACTGTAAGTATGTTGAAAGAGTGGGCCAGTATTTTAAAGTCCAGTAGTTTGATGATTGTTTTTATTCTTGAATTTGGGCAGTTTAATGGATAGTTCACCTGCAGAAGTCATGTTCAAACATAAAAAAAAATAGATGAAGGTCTGATCATTCTTTGTGGTGTGGCTGTTTTTATTACTTTCTCTATATGCATTAGGGATGTGAATGTGTCGACCGAATGACCTGTTTTCCACTTACGCTCAAGTTGACTTTAAAAATAGAATAGAAATCCGAAAATCAGTGGGTTATGCCGTTTTTTTAATGGGAGTCGTGAGCGCGCTGCAGGAGCGTCACTTCTCCATAAAGTGTCAGCTTCACATAAGAGTCCGGTGTGGGACCATTTTTTCAAACTATTGATAAAAAAACAATGCAGTGCAAAATATGCAGCATACGTTGTTATTCGGGCTATACGTTATGTCGAACCCTGACTGCTGTCTTAATTCAAGTTCATAGTTCTTAGTAATTTTGTTATGAGATTTATACAGCCCTACTACTTGCACTTTTGGTAAAACCTCCTAGCACAAATGCAAACAAATGCAGTGACATCACATACTCACCGGCTGATTACATGTCAAATTCATCATCATAGAAATACTCAAAGCCATGGTACACCGGAGATGGAAAGGCAGTCCTGATCGAATTGACCACACAGGCTGGAATAGGCATCCTGTTCCTTCTGCCAAGGTGTCCTCTGGCCCACAGGGTAAACTGCCTGTAAGCAGTCAATCTGAAAAGACTGAGAAAAGTAGCCGTGCATCATTTTTTCCACATGTAACACACGTCAAAATACACACTATATAAACAAGGTAGATTAACTAGCAGCCGCTTTTGGTAATTAACCATATAACACTAGAATATTATTAATGCAATAAATAAATGTCTCTTTCCAGTCCATTACTTTGTAATTTAGCATCAACAACGTCTGGTTCGAACTACAGATTCAACTAGTAATTTATTCATTGTTTGATTAGCCCCGGTATCGTGACAATCCCCTCTGTGCACTAACTCTTTCATAGGCTATGGTAATATCACCTGCGGCTTATAGTGCGGAAAATACGGTACTACTGCTAGCTAGCAAACCGGCAGTATCACCGGCTTGCCAAGGGCTACTAGCTTCACAATTTATGAACTAACGTTACTTTTAACGGGAAAAAAATGATGGATGTATAGTGCTTAAATAAGAGTAACTTAGCGAAAGTCAACTGTTTATTTCATACCGACGTTTCAATATTAATGTTGTCCGTCCCGTTTTACATGCCAAGCTATACAGCTAACACTCGCTAAAGTTAGCATACCTGCTGTCGATGGGCCGTACCAAGGTCTCCGCACGGACTTCACGTAGTGAGAGCATCGCTACTTCCAAGACGTCCCTCTCACAGCAGAGCATCTGGAATGACCTTCCCAATGTAACACAGCTTTCTCCCTGAAGTAAGTGGTCCAGGTTAGCCTCCTGACAACAGAGCGACTCTGTAGCCGTCGCCATTTCAGTGCAGCGTCCGCATGTGCACCAGGTATTGTTCCCCACCCTCTCCGCACCTGGAGCAAGCGATGGCTCGTCCTCCTGCTCTGAAACCAGCACCCTCCTTCCCCTCCTCACTGGCTCGAAGGCATAAGCCATTGGATTCACTGGAATAGCTTCGAAAAATCTTTCTGCTTCGTCTTCAGACATGTTTAGCTTTTGTTGAAAGTACCGCTGCGAATGCTGTTTTCCCGGGCTCACTCTACCAACCAACCTAGCTACGTAGGCTGTGACGTCACGGCAATATGGCGGCGCGCTAGAGTAAAACTGTACGTTAGTACCACCCGAAAATGTCTTATAACTTTAAGTGTAATCGTTGAATATACAATTTTTTTTCGGAATTACTTTCCACACAAATAGTTCCATACCATCTATAAAGAAATTAGACTGTTTCATGTCCACTTTAAGAAAAATCCAGACTGGTCTCTTCATTTTTTCCGGAGCTGTAGTTTCAATTAAACTTCTTTATCAACTTGTCTAACACGTGTCACTCGTTGAGCAGCAGCATGAAGAAAATCAAGCTCGCACATGCTCAGTAGAATCTCTTACTCAGCAGAAATGAGACAGGTAAGGGGGGCGCCTTTAGCTCAGTCGGTAAGGTGTCCCCCTCCCGGGCCGGGCCCAGCAGCAGACCCGGGTTCGATTCCCGCCCGCGGTCGTTCTCTGCATGTCACTCCCCTCTCTGCCCCATTTCACCTCTGTCTCTCTGCACTATCAATAAAGCATAACAAGGCCGAAAAAATATCTTTGGAAAAAAAAAATAATAATAAATGAGACAGGTATATAATAATCACAACAGGTTTACAGACTAAAAGGCACATTATCCGTTTTGCCGGCTTTAAATGCTCATCTCGGACAGCTGGTCTCATTAATAGTTGTGTTGTATTTGGTAGGAGATCCTATAGGAGCTGATACATTTTAAAGTCTTGGTAGATTAATTTAGTCTGTTCAATCTGTGATTCTACATATAAAATAATACAGAACAAAAAAACTGAATTGCCCACACTGCCTCAATGATAAAGAACATCATAAACTGCAAAGACAAGTCACATTTTGTATTCTTATGTTGGTAAGAAAATTACTGAAACTTAATTATTTCGAACAATTAATAGCCTACAAGGGGCGCCCTTAGCTCAGTTGGTAGGGCGTCCCCTCCCATGGGCCTCGGCCAGCAGCGGACCTGGGTTCGATTCCAGCCCGCGGTCGTTCTCTGCATGCACTCCCCCTCTGCCCATTTCAACTCTGTCTCTACACTGTCAATAAAGCATGAAAATGCCAAAAAAAAATATCTTTAAAAAAAATTAATAGCCTACAACATTTCACCAGTGACACATATAATTCCCTCAACCAAAAAAGATTAACTGTTTAATTGAATAAAATAATAACAGTACATTGTTTTACTTGCATTAACTACTCCACAATAAGCCCACACTCATAAACTACCTATCTTCTATTCCCTATGTGAAACAATAGAAGCCTTCCTAAAAATAAAAATAAAATAAAAATAGCCCCAAACTTTAAACTGCTGTAAAAGTGAAACTGAACTCAAAATCCTTCTCTTTTCTCCCGCTGTGAAAGGTAAAACTATGTTTGATGACTCAGCTCAAACTAGAAGGCAGTTGCATACATCAGATGTGGGGTGACCAGCTAACCTCAACTTTTATATAAGGAAACAAACTCAACCGTTAGCGAGTGGGTGTTTCGATTCAGCTTGAACAATGTTTATTTAAATGTCCAAAGAATGTAGTTGAGGTGTAATTTACTCATTAAACCTTTATATCCTGGGAGGCCAACATTTTTCTGAAGCAATCTGTTTACATTAACTTTTTTATTATATATAAATAATAAAAAAGTTAATGTAAGAAAAACATCAAAATTGTAACTTTCATTTCAATATGAATGTTTACTGGATAGATGCTATGCAAAATTAATTAATATTTCATCACTTATTAATGATCATTTGATCGTATAGTGTGTCGTAGTCGTAGTCGTCGTAGTCCTCCTCTTCCTCTTCCTCCTCCTCCTCCTCCTCATCATCATCATCATCATCATCATCGTCATCCCCCGCTGGTAAGATCTCATTGTCATCATCATCATCCTGACCATCATTATCATCAGTATCATTGTCTTCCTCTGGTAAGATCTTTATCGGGACGTCTTCTGTAGTGCTGATGTATGGAAACAGCATCTCAGTGAAAGTTTGTGTGAAAGTGTGTATCTGTTCTCCCGTATCAAGATCAGAGAATGACAGTTTCCCGTTTTCCCAGTCCAGTTCAACTTTGATCTTCTGAAGCTTCTTCTGCACGGAGAGAGTTTCTGGTGGCTCTGATGGGGAGAAGGCCGTATATCCACCATCAGCGAATCCTATTCTCCATATTTTGGACCGCATTTTCCCTTTCTTCCTGCGAGACTTTGTAGATACACCCAGAGACCAGATTGTACTGTCACCAACCTCAATGTCCCAGCTGTGAGTCCCTGAGTTAAACCCCTCAGAGCCCAGGACAGAGACCTTGGTCCTAACCCTCTCTGGGTTTTCAGGAACCTCCTGTTTCTCCCCACGTCTCACACTGGTCAGATCATCAGACAGGGTGAGTTCTGGGTTGGCGGAGTTTGGATCCAGGATCACAGGAGTGTAGGAGACCTTCTCCTTCATCTTGGTCCAGATGTTGAAGGCCAGGTTGCCCAGGTGTTTGGCCTCGTCTATCAGAGCTCCAGAGACCAGCTGTGGATCATCCAGCAGGGGGCGCTGCTGGACTCTTTCCACTGCAGCCTTGTAGTTCTGCAGGAATGAGACGTCTTCAGCTCTCAGCTGCTCCTCTGTGGCTCTGACTGTCTCTGAAAGAGCCTTTATCTCCCTGATCAGGGCCTCCATCTTGTCCTTCATCATCTGACTCTTCTGCTCCTCTTCGTCCCTCAGAGCAGAGATCCTGGCCTTCTCTTCCTCCTCTAGAAACCGGTGAAGCTTCTTAAACTGATCCTTAATCTGTGTCTCTGTGCGTTGGGCCTGGACCGTGATGTGTGCTGCTGTAATATCACAGTTTCCTTTAACTTGTTGAAACACCTTCAGTTTCCCTTGTAAAGGCTTCAGGGCTTTCTGGAGCTCCTCTCTGTAGTCCTTTGCAGCTTCATCAACAGGACTGAAACTGTGGTTTTTGTGTGTTTTTGAATCTCTGCAGACAAGGCAAACTGGCTTCTGATGGTCCAGGCAGAAGAGTTTGAGTTTCTCATTGTGCAGACTGCAGAAAGCATTAGACCCTTTTTTTTTTTTTTTCTTTCTTTTTTCTCGCCGGTCTTTTCTCAGTAAGAAAGTCTCACACAGGTTCTTTAACGCCAGGTTACGAGGAGGATCACTCCTCGATGATCTTCTCTTGCAAACGGGACACTCCTGTATAGGTTTCTCTCTCCACCATCTCTGCAGACAGTCTTTACAGAAGCTGTGACTGCACGACAGAACGACAGGATTTCTAA
Organism: Ammodytes dubius; assembly: GCA_026122265.1. Classification (NCBI taxonomy): domain Eukaryota; kingdom Metazoa; phylum Chordata; class Actinopteri; order Uranoscopiformes; family Ammodytidae; genus Ammodytes; species Ammodytes dubius. The sequence continues at coordinate 1,059,265 of CM047528.1, read as the reverse complement.
AGATGTCTTGACAGACAGAACAGGACAGGTCCTCCTCTGCCTGGGAAGCCATGTATGCAAGTGATACTGAAAACAGAACTAAACATGTAAAGCAAGTCCAGTGTTGTTCCCTTACTCACTTGGTCTCCTGAAGTTACTTCTACTTTGCTCAGTGTTCTTCCTTCAACAGCAGCAGCAGAGCGGGTTGGTATTCCAGTATTCTGTCCTGTAGCTCTCCGCTTTCAACAGAAGTTATGAGTTGAGTTCTGTTTTTCACTTCATGTCAGAGTAGGAGGAGCAATGTTGGCTCCCTTTATGGATACCATAAATGGTATCAACTTTGGTCACACCCTTCACTGCACCATTTCTCATAAATGCTCTACCCTTCACTGGAATAAACCAGTTTCAGTTTAGTTTCGGTTTTGAGTCTTATCAAAGTAGAGCAGTCAAAGAACAGCTTGTTCCTTCACCCCACAAGAGGCTCTTTCCTCTTTGGAGCAGACCAAGGTTTAAATCAAACCCATGGTCGTTCTCTGCATGTCATTCCCCTCTCTGCCCCATTTAATTTCTGTTTATCTGCGCTATCAATAAAGCATTGTAAATGCCTAGCAAGACTTATCTAGCATGCAGCAATTAAGGGTGGAGGTTGTGTAAAAAATCACCAATAGACCTTAACATAAAACAAAAAGACTGACAGCCAAAATACAAAGCCATCATGTCTGCAGTATTGTAAGACCATTAATGCATTTCGACTTTATATGGCGTGTTTAAAAAAGCACCACATGTTTTTTCCTGCAGTTTTTGCGAACAAAATAAAACAAAACCCCCATACACACACACACACACACACACACACACACACACACACATTCTGATTGCCCAAAATTAATTATGTTCAATAGAACGTATGATTAGAGCTGCAACTAAAAAATAAGGTACTTTTACTCCACTATACCTCGGGTTAGGTTCTTTTGACCTTTGGTCACTTTGTCTTTATGGAATATTACACATGGTTAAAGATTAAACCTTTATGGGTTAGGCTACTTGGCAACTTTGTGAAGTCGATGAGTTGTTGACTTGTTATTGAAGCAGTTCCCATTGTGTCCCAAACAAGCAAAGATTTGAGATAATTCAAGTGAAAACAGATTTGTGTATCAGGGGCCGTATTCACAAATCATTTTATCTTAGCGCTAAGAGTACTGGATCACTAAAAGTTCTTAGTAAGGAGTCATTTCTTAAAACCTATTCACAAAGCTGATAAGACCAACTTTTACTAAGGAATGGGAGGGACTCCTAGACTAGAGGGCGGTGTTGACCCTGTTGCTATGGATGACGTCATGTTCATACCTTCTATGCCCACAGTGATTGGCTGAGAGGGAATGAGAGCTAAGAGTGAATTTATGATAGAAACACTGTGGGAGATATCCATATCGTGTCGCTGTATTAAAGTGAAGAGTTTTTATATACAATTAATGACAAGTGACACTGATTTAACATGAAACCAAGATACAATAGCGCCACATAGGTCTATTAATTTTAAATTTTACAATGATTTGAATCGGAAAAAATACCCTCATTGAACAGCTGCACTCCATGCACTCTCACTGTATTTCTCTCAACGGCGGACTATGCAGCAATAGTCAGACAGCGACAAACCAGGAAATTCACTATTTAGAAACAACAGCCGGCGAAATCGTAAAGTGCATGTGGAAGGAAAAAGGCAGACGCGCAACTATACAGAAGCGGACCTGTGGAACGGAGGAGATGCTGCGAAGCGCCACATATAGGCCTACTGTAGTAACAAATTAAACCCAAACGTGAAACCAACAGTAACTATCAGTTTATCGTAAACCAAAGCAACTGCAGGAAAAGGAACTTAATAAGTATTTTTTTATATAAATATAATAAATATAAATGTGTCTATACTTTCTAAACATAGTGTTACAACCTGGCTCAACGGTTGACAACAATAAAGGGGAGGCCACACATAGTCTTATATAAACATAAAAGGTTTAATAAAGAATATGGTGAACAACCAAAGATAACTGAAACAACAGAGCAGGCTGCAGGCCAGGGAAGGGCCGAGTCAATCAATCAGGGCTGCTTTATAGGCTGCTGAGCTTAATCCTGCTCAGGTGAGCTGATCACAGTAGGTGAGGTGGCTCCGCCCACCAGCTCCCTGCAAGACAGAGCACACAACAGCACAATACCTCAAGGCAACCCTGTGGCCGTCACACTCCCCCCATAAAACAGGAGTTCCACCCAGTAAATTAAAAAAGGACACCACTGAATGTACACTTTTAACAAATCAAATTTGCTCACAAACTTTGCTGCACCAACCTGGTCAATACAATCCTCAATCCGAGGAAGTGGAAAGGAATCCGATTTGGTCACTGTATTAACTTTACGATAATCTGTGCAACATCGAGGTGATTTATCGGATTTCTCAACTAACAAGCATGGAGATGCCCAACTGGAAGTGGATGGTACTGCAATTTGATTATCCAACATGTAGGTTACCTCACGGTCGAGTATTTTCCTCTTCTCTTCAGAGACTCTGTAAAACCTCTGCCGGATGGGCTTAGCGTCGCCAACGTCAATATCATGCTCTATCAGATTTGTCTTAGACGGCGTGTCTCCAAATAAACCTGGATAGCTTGCAATCAGTTCAGCTAACTCAGTTTGCTGCTCAACAGACAAATGAGACAACAAGCCATCCATATTCTTTAGACATTCAGAGTTCTTCAGACGACCATGCAGTACAGAATCATCTGACACTGCCACATCTTCTCCCCCACCAAAACCTGACTGCAACACTATACCAGCAGACAAAACTGGGCGCACTTCAGAAGGAGTGTGTGAAACCTCAGATTCATTCTGGGGACATTCCCGACCACAGTATGGTTTCAGCAGATTTATATGACAAAGTTGGTTTCTTTTCCTACGATCTGGAGTGGAAATTAAATAGTTAAGCTCAGAGAGCTGACGTTCTACAGTATATGGGCCCATACATTTAGCTTGGAATGGTGACCCCACAATTGGTAGCAAAGCGAACACTTGGTCACCCTCACTAAACTGTCGTCTCAGACCGTCGATCATACAAATGCCTCATTCTCCCCTGTGATTTTTCCAAGTTTTGTTTTGCCAAATGGCCAGCCATATAAAGCCGGTGTCTGAACCCGTTTACATACTCTCTCAAATTGGACGGAGGTTCCTCTGTGTACCACTCATCTTGAAGCACTGCCAAAGGACCACGTACTCTGTGACCAAAGACTAAATCATTTGGACTGAAATCAGTACTTTCCTGACACACCTCCCTTGCTGCTAAAAGCAACCATGGCAGACCTTCCTCCCAGTCTATGGGCAGAGATTTGTGTCAGTAGAACTTGAATTTGAATTGATCGACTTGAATATGAATTGATCAACCTGCATTTGAATTATTGATACTTGAATTCGAATTTATACACTTGAATATGAATTATCCATTTGAATTTGAATTAATTGTACTTGAATCTGAATTGTATTTACTTGAATCTGAATCAGTTAATATTCCAAATGACTTTCAAATAAAAATTCAAAATTCAAGTTTTCAAATTCAAGTAGAAAAAATTCAAGTAGAAAAAATTCAAGTAGAAAAAATTCAAGTAGAAAAAATTCAAGTAGAAAAAATTCAGGTAGAAAAAATTCAAGTAGAAAAAATTCAGATTCAAGTAAAAATGTGCACATCCGGTTTCTTTGAGGAAGAGCAATCGAGTGCAGATCTCTGATCCTAGGCTACAGCGTCCGGCGGGTGACCGTTGTTTAACGTTCAGGAAATATGGTCATAAATTAGTTTGTTTAATCATCATCTGTGTTTTTGACCTCTTATTTTATAATTGAAGTAGGCTATCTTTTAGAACACTAATCACGTTTGAGTAATGAAACTGAAAGTAGTTATAATATCGCCAATAGGCCGCTATATCAATGAAAACAGACGGTCAAACAGCGTCCAAATGAGCTAAAATCCTAAATACAATAAACAGTAACATGGCAAACTTATTTTTAGGCAAGCTCTAATTGATTATTTATTCATTTTTTTACATGTTTAGAGGCGGAGGATTCCTCCGACGCTCTCTGTCTGCTTATCAGACAGCACTCAGCTGTCTGTCAGTTGAGCTGGACAAGCAAACGTAAAATCATCAGGAAATGATAAAAACATCCCGATGGAGATTTCTATGCAGTGATTTTGCTTTAACTGTCCTACAGGGTCGCGGTGTGGCAGTGACACTCTTTCTTCAGTCGGAGCTGCAGCGTAAAGTGAAAACAAACTCAGAGTAGGTCAAATCACCTATCCAGCAGGTTAGACCCACGTATGTTGCTGCAGTAACTGACTCTCTTTCCACTAACTCAGAGCGAACAAACTGGTTGCCTCAAAACCACCTGAAACAGGCCCCAGTTCTTCAGACAAAGTAGCCTATGAATACTGGCATTGTGAGTTTAAAAGAAATTACTAAAAACTATGCCCTTTGAAACACATAGGCCTAGGCCTAATTTATTTGAACTGTTTGCGATCTGACAACTGTAGGCTACGTGCAGTCATAAACACTTAGGCTACAATAAATAAGAGATGAAGATAAATGGGACGTTGGAAGTATAGGGGTGCGGCCGCACCCCCCTCACCACCGCCTGCACCCCCTCTCCGCCCCCCTACACTTTGCCCTGTGCTCCCACGATTGCTCTGTAAACAGTCTCATAGCCTATGTCCTCTTTCCCATCTCCTGCTCCCTCACATCAACTTGACAGAGCATAAATATATATACACTATAATATATATATAGCTTATATATAGGCTATATACTGTATAGGCTACAGTATAGGCCTATGCCCGTCGCATTTCTTCCCCGTGCCCAGGACAAGATTACGTTTGTGCCCCGCCTTCCCATGCGCACTTCGGTAGAGTCAGAGTGCTGAGAGGCGCGCACTAATGAGCATTAGGTTATCATTAAAAATCCAGGTTAATGGCACAAAGCAGTAGATAACTTCAACATAGTCCTATAGCCTACGTTCCCTCTGTCTGCTAAGCGCCCTACCACAGGGGAGAGAGAGAGAGAGAGAGAGAGAGAGAGAGAGAGAGAGAGAGAGAGAGAGAGAGAGAGAGAGAGAGAGACGCGCTGACAGGATGCAGTGTTCACCTGCGCACCTGCTCCTCCAAGGTGTGTGCCGGTATCGTGCCAAGTTACCGCTGATAAGAATTGTGTCCCCGCCGGCCGGTGAGCGCGCATGCATCAAGTAAAGGCGAACATAGCCTATTAACACTTCGTAAGGTCGTAAAAAAGTCGGGTCGTCTTATATTCGGGGTCTAGTATTCTGCGTCCAGTAATGGACTGCCCGTTACCAGAGCGGTCATTCAGCTTCAGGGCCTGTGTCCAAGTTGTATTTATTTAATTTTTTCGGGTGGAACCAACACTGGCTGTGCTCTCAGAAGCGGCCGGCCTGCGTGTGTGCAATGGGAGAGAGAACGCTTTGTGTGGAGAGAAAATAGAGGCACGGGAAATCGCCAAAGCCTCCAATAGTATCTAGCTGCATCCCCGGAGAACAACACCCTATAAAGCCTCGCCTCATTAGTTGCGAGTCAACGTATCAGAGGCAGGAATCGGCTGTGCGATCGACTTTTACTGTGGCTTTTTAGCTGCGGTAGTGTGCTGAGGAGAGATTGCCAACTGCGCTGTCCTTTTACGCACCACCAGGGCCGCCGTAATGTTTAGATTTCATCATTTGCATCAAAGCCCTTATGATAATAAGAATAAGGGTGTATTCACACTGGGAAAGTCCGCTAGTTCACTTGCTTTGGTCCAGACCAAATAGAGTTTTGATTTTTTTTGTTTGGTGTGGTCCACTTTCATATTGCCCCTTTTGCAAGTGAACCAGCATTACGAAGCAAAACCACACGTGATCTGAGGTTATTCATTCATTGGACAGACATTCTGGGGTGGAGAGAAGCAGGAAGCACGAAGTTAAAACTGCGAAATATATATCATTGATATAATATGGGGTTAAAAATAATAAAATGGCCTACATCTAACCTATAAATAAAGAGGAAAAACATCAAATTATTGTTGTTTCATATGGTTATAATATGTAGCCCTATGTCAATGCCACGTTATGTGGCTTGTAGCCTACAATGTGAAACATAATTTTTACTGTATTGTTGGTGCTGGACGCGCGTCACACGAGAAGAATAGGCTCAAGCTGACACTCAGCTGATTAAGCTGTGTATCAGCTGGGTCGGCGCAGTTCAGCTCCAAACTGACACGGGGACGGGATAGTATTGACGGTCCCGTACATGGGAAGCAAAATAAAAACACATACTTCATGTGCAGCGTGAACCTGTTGGCACTGTGCGGGAGACGCTCCCCTCTCCTTCATCTGATCGCTGAACACATTCAGCATTTTTACGCGTCCTCTCGATCAAATGTAATATATTGTTCTGGGCTCCCGGTCAAACCACAACTTATCGTCCTAACAATGGCGACAACAACACTTTCCCATAATGTGAAGCTGACGGCTATTTATTAAAAAAGAAAAGAAAGAAAAGGCACAGTGCTTCCTACATTTGGGTCGGATCGAGTCCGGGCAAATTCACACCACAAACGAACTGCAGCAGAGTGCGTATGGAAGCGCATCGAGACTACCTCTTCAGCTGGGTCTCGGAGCGTTTGTTTGGTCCGCCCCCGAGTGCGATTGCTGTATTCACACCTGCCTGAAAGATGCGCACCGAAGGCAGAAGTGCATCTGAGTTCGTTTCAACCGAACTAAACACGGCATGTGTGAATACACCCTAAGAGGCTTTATTTAAACGCTGTCCATGCGCTGCCCATGCGGTCGTTGTGATTGTAACTTTGTCGGCTGTAAACTGAAACTAACGGAGATCGCGGAAGCCCTCGACAACGTTAACGTGCACTGCCCCGGTTATCATTTCAGCCTTAAACCACGGCCTTGATAGCTTTCGTTTCAGCACTAGGCTATGTGATTAACTATGAGCATTAAATAAATGCTGCATCTCAAATGCCGAGGACAGCAGCGAGGATGACCCACGACCAAACCAGAGTATAGGAGAGATGACAGCGAGAGCGATCACAGCGGGGCACAAGAATAAAGTCACATATCAGAGTTCGGTCTATTTGCACTACTGTTCATTTGCACTGAAGAAAGGTGTTTGGTGAATACAAATTCACCAGAATGCAGGAAATTAAGCATTTAATGCTCCAAAAAAACAGCTGAGTGCTGTCTGATAAGCAGACAGAGAGCGTCGGAGGAATCCTCCGCCTCTAAACATGTAAACGTGTGAAAAAATGAATAAATAATCAATTAGAGCTTGCCTAAAAATAAGTTTGCCATGTTACTGTTTATTGTATTTAGGATTTTAGCTCATTTGGACGCTGTTTGACCGTCTGTTTTCATTGATATAGGCTATTGGCGATATTATAACTACTTTCAGTTTCATTACTCAAACGTGATTAGTGTTCTAAAAGATAGCCTACTTCGATTATAAAACAAGAGGTCAAAAACACAGATGATGATTAAACAAACTAATTTATGACTATATTTCCTGAACGTTAAACAACGGTCACCCGCCGGACGCTGTAGCCTAGGATCAGAGATCTGCACTCGATTGCTCTTCCTCAAAGAAACCGGATGTGCACATTTTTACTTGAATCTGAATTTTTTCTACTTGAATTTTTTCTACCTGAATTTTTTCTACCTGAATTTTTTCTACTTGAATTTTTTCTACTTGAATTTTTTCTACTTGAATTTTTTCTACTTGAATTTTTTCTACTTGAATTTGAAAACTTGAATTTTGAATTTTTATTTGAAAGTCATTTGGAATATTAACTGATTCAGATTCAAGTAAATAAAATTCAGATTCAAGTACAATTAATTCAAATTCAAATGGATAATTCATATTCAAGTGTATAAATTCGAATTCAAGTATCAATAATTCAAATGGAGGTTGATCAATTCATATTCAAGTCGATCAATTCAAATTCAAGTTCTACTGACACAAATCTCTGCCCATACCAGTCCCCCTGCATCTCTGTACAATACGCTCGCAATAAAGACTTCAGAGTTTGATGAAAGCGTTCTAAAGCTCCTTGGCTTTGTGCATGATACGCAGACGCTTGACTATGTTTGATATTAAGTTGCTTTAGAACTTGGGAAAACAAATTTGAAGAAAAATTTGACCCTTGATCACTCTGGATAATCTTTGGTATGCCGAATATTGAGATGAACTGAGTTAAAGCCTTAACTACAGATTTAGCTGTAATTGTACGCAACGGGTAGGCGGCAGTATAGCGTGTCACCTGACACATGGCAGTTAACAAATACTAAATTATAAAATAATAAAATTTTGACCTTTGACCACACACACACACACACACACACCTCTCTCTCTCTCTCTCTCTCTCTCTCTCTCTCTCGCTCTCTCTCTCTCTCTCTCTCTCTCTCTCTCTCTCTCTCTCTCTCTCTCTCTCTCTTTTTGTTCCAAAAAAGTGGTGTGTCATTCTGAAGTAATTGCCCAAAACTGCTGGCGATTCAGCTGATGACCTCTTGATGACGTCACAGTAATGCAGAACTAGGGAATAAAACATGATGACATATATGAAAGACAAACACACACAAAAACTATTTTTTTCAACATCAGGGATTTTATTCACACAACTGCAGCAAAACATTTGTTTTCATATTTTCAATTAAACATCTTTATCAACTTGTCTAACACGTGTCACTCGTTGAGCAGCAGCATGAAGAAAATCAAGCTCGCACATGCTCAGTAGAATCTCTTACTGAGCAGAAATGAGACTGTGAAATAATCACAACAGGTTACAGACTAAAAGGCACATTATCCGTTTTGCCAGCTTTAAATGCTCATCTCGGACAGCAGGTCAGTATCATTGTGATAGTTTTTGTGAGAATTTGATAGGAGATCCTATAGGTGCTGATACATTTTAAAGTCTTGGTAGATTAATTTAGTCTGTTTAATCTGTGATTCTACTTAGAAAATAATACAGAACAAAAACACTGAATTGCCCACACTGCCTCAACAATAAAGAACATCATAAACTACAAAGACAAGTCACATTTTGTATTCTTATGTTTGTAAGAAAATTACCGAAACTTAATTATTTTAAACCATTTTACAGCATTTCACCAGTGACACATAGTATTCCCTCAACCAAAAAAGATTAACTGTTTAATTGAATAAAATAATAACAGTACATTTTTGTACTTGCATTAACTACTCCACAATAAGCCCACATTCATAAACTACCTATCTTCTATTCCCTATGTGAAACAATAGAAGACTTCCTAAAAAAATATTTAAAATAAAAATAGCCCCAAACTTTAAACTGCAGTGAAAGTGAAACTGAACTCAAAATTCCTTCTCTTTTCTCCCGCTGTGAAAGGTAAAAATATTTTTGATAATTTTTGGTTGTGGGGTGACCAGCTAACCTCAACTTTTATATAAGGAAACAAACTCAACCGTTAGCGAGTGGGTGTTTAGATTCAGCTTGAACAATGTTTATTTAAATGTCCAAAGAATGTAGTTGAGGTGTAATTTACTCATTAAACCCTTAGATCCTGGGAGGGCAACATTTTTCTGAAACGATCTGTTTATAGCAAAGCCACTCAAACTTTTTAAGCGACACATTAAAATTATGTAGGAATATCTTTCAAATCTCTCTGATACCTTTTACTTGAACCAAATATTCAGTTTCACTCATTCTTAAACACACACAGGTCACCAACAGTTACTTGCTGGTCATAAAATAGCAAGTTGCTTCCGCAAAGAGAACAATGACATACCAATGGGAGTGGCTGTTGAGTAAGCCTTTTCCACAGCAGACATTTTCCCTGCTTTCCAATACCCACATACTACCATGCTATTTAGCATGCCAGAAAAAGAAGTAGGATGTCCCAAAACATGCATGTCAAAGGCATTATACCACAAATACATTGGTGTCCTACCTACTACACCCGGTCGCATTTTGCAGTGTTCAAAGCCATTATGTTTTTACGGCTGTACTGACCCACAATCGTCTGCACAGCAAAAGTTACATCACGTAGACTAAGCTGCTGAAAAATAACAACCAGTGATGTAAAAAATCAATAAGCAACAGTGTCAAGATCAAGGCACAGTGTTATGACAAAATAGTATCCCTCACCTGTAGCATACTGCACGCAAACTGCATACTTGTTGAGGGCAGGGTTCTACTTATCACAGTAGGACAACACAGGTGTGTTATGAGAAACATTGAGCCCTTATGCACAATACTTATCACTGAAGCAGAAGCCATTATTAAATATATTATTTTAATATTGTGGCATGAAAAAAGCTGAGACCCAGACTCTAGTCACCAACTCTCACCATTCAGAGCATCACAAGTAAATAATTATAGGTTTATATTTGTATGATTTATTTTATCTTTTGATTGTTTATTCCAATGCTCGTATTTGACGTGTGATTTAGGGCCTCATCACCAATCTCCTAAGAAAAATCCTTAGTAGTAATCCTCCTCCTCCTCATCAGTATATTCACCATAATATTCACTAGGGCTGCCCCCTGAAAGTAGACGTGAACCCCCGCAGTCGACGTAGAAGTCGAGCCGTTGTTTTCCTTTTCTTTTTTTTGGGTCAGTCAGTGTGCAATAATAGAGAATAGAAAAGCAAAACATTGACGTTATCATGCCAGGCCAATAGGTAGAGATTATGTGTCACGTCATGTTAAACAAACACCAGAAGAAGGTTGTGAAAACTAAATCCTCCAAATCCCCCGGTTCACTTTTCGCGTTTTTTAAAAGCTCTGTTCTTGGGTTGACGGGCGGGGCCAAATATCTAGCTCCAATGCACTTTTCTGATTTACAAATAGTATCACTAATAGTCAAATCTCTGGATTGAACAGGTCAGATCTGATTCAACTGAGTATATTCAGAGACAGTGACATACCTAATATTCATCACCATCATTGTTGTAACGGTTGTAAGGGTTATAACCAGTGTGGCGGCCTTTTTAAGGGTAGTAAGGTGAAAGGCTTGAAACTGTAATCATCGTCTTGGTCTGTGTCTTGGTCTGTGTCTTGGTCTGTGTCTTGGTCTTGGTATTCGTCATCCAACTCTGATAAGTTCATTATCGGGACATCATCTTCAGTGGCAATATATGGAAACAGTTTCTCAGTGAAAGTGTGTCTGAAGGTGTGTATCTTTGCGCCGGTATGAAGATCGTAGAATGACAGCTTTTCGTTTTCCCAGTCCAGATTAATTCTGATCTGTTGAGGTGTATTCGCTGAGAGAAACATTGGTGGTGCGGATGGAGAGCAGGCCTCATATTCACCGTCAGACAATCTTATTCTCCATATTCTAGACTGTATTTTCCCTTTCCTCTTGACAGACTTGGTAGCTACACCCAGAGACCAGCTTGTACTGTGACCAACCTCAACCCCCCAGCTGTGAGTCCCTGAGTCAAAGCCCTCAGAGCCCAGGACAGATGGATACCAGTCAATTCGTTCTTGATTGTCAGGAAGCTTCTGTCTCTCTCCATATCTCACACTAGTCAGATCTTCAGACAGGATGAGTTTTGGATGAGCAGTGTTTGGATCCAGGATCACAGGAGTGTAGGAGACCTCCTCCTTCATCTTGGTCCAGATGTTGAAGGCCAGGTTGCCCAGGTGTTTGGCCTCGTCTATCAGAGCTCCAGAGACCAGCTGTGGATCATTCAGAAAGGAGCACTGCTCGACTCTTTCCACTGCAGCCTTGTAGTTCTGCAGGAATGAGACGTCTTCAGCTCTCAGCTGCTTCTCTGTGGCTCTGACTGTCTCTGAAAGAGCTGCTATCTCTCTGGTCAGACCCTCAATCTTCTCCTTCATAACTTTACTTTTCTGCTTCTCTTCCTCCCTCAGTGCAGAGATCCTGGCCTTCTCTTCCTCTTCTAGAAACTGGTGAAGCTTCTTAAACTGATCCTTAATCTGCCTCTCTGTGCGTTGGGCCTGGACTTTAACGTGTGCTGCTGTTTGAATACAGTTTCCTTTAACTTGTTCAAAGTCCTTCAGTTTCTCTTGTAAAGGCTCCAGGGTTTTCTTGAGGTTCTTTCTACAATCCTGAGCAGCTTCATCAACAGGACTGAAACTGTGGTTTTTGTGGATTTTTGAATCTCTGCAGACGACACACACTGGCTTCTGATGGTCCAGACAGAACAGTTTGAGTTTCTCATTGTGCAGACTGCAGAGAGCCTCAGACCCTGATGAAGCTCTCTGGTCTCTCCGCAGTAAGAAAGTCTCACACAGGTTCTTTAACGCCAGGTTACGAGGAGGATCACTCCTTGATGATCTTCTCTTGCAAACGGGACACTCCTTTATATTTTTCTCTCTCCACCATCTCTGCAGACAGTCTTTACAGAAGCTGTGACTGCACGACAGAACGACAGGATTTCTAAAGATCTCTTGACAGACAGAACAGGACAGATCCTCCTCTGCCTGGGAAGCCATGTATGCAAGTGATACTGAAAACAGAACTAAACATGTAAAGCAAGTCCAGTCTTGTTCCCTTACTCACTTGGTCTCTTGAAGTTACTTCAACTTGCTCAGGGTTTTTTCTTCAACTTGTGTCCGATCAGCAGCAGCAGCGCGCGTTGGTATTCCAGTATTTCCGTGTTCTGTCCTGTAGCTGTCCGCTTTCAACAGAAGTTGAGTTGAGCTCTGTTTTTTTCACTTCATATCAGAGTAGGAGGAACAATGTTGGTTTCCTCTATGACAAGTCCAAAGAGGCGTGCACTTTAGTCACGTCATTTCTTTGGAAATGCTTCACCCTTCACTGCAACAAACCAGTTTTAGTTTAGGTTTTCAACCAATAAAAAACTTGTTTAAAACCAGTTTAAAATAGTAGCAGGGTAGTGTAATGAAGCAATCCCCCAGATTTGAATTTGGACCTTTCACTATACAATGAGAAAATCCAACATTTGATGGGCAACATCCAGGTTGAAGTGGTGTAACTGACCTTCACATGAAACAAAAGCCATCTTGTCTGCAGTAATATAAGCCCAATGATGACTTTATTTAGAAGGGCCTATGTTTACACACACATACACAGTCTGATTTCCCATAATGAATTATGTTACACAGAACTTATGATTTTGGCTTCAACTAACGAATAAGGTCATTTTACTCCACTATATTCAGCTAACAGCTGCTGTATAGTTTCTAGTTACCTTTCACATCAATGTTTCACAAAAACAACCTTTGATCACTTTATGAAATACAAAGTACAAATTAACTAGGATTAATTAATACTGCTACAATTTGCTTGTAAGAAGAATCGCAAAGGAAACTGTAAACTGCAAGAATGTTTGAAAAATAGTTACAGATCAGGGCCCACTTACTTTTCATCCGCATCTCACCTTCTTCATCACCAAATAGAATGTACTGGACTATAAACAAATATGAATTATATTAATTTAATAGCTTTATCATAATATATTTATTAATACAATACATGGATTTTATTATAATAAAAGAGCAATATAAGTTAATAACAAATTGATTGTCGTTTGAAAGGTACTTTAGCACATTATTATTAATGGAGATAGAATCTTATTTATTTATAGATTATTTTGCAATATATATAGATCCATAAATCCAGAATTAGCTTCCATGCTTAAAATCCAAAGGTTACCCTGACCGACCCCCTGTGATTCTTACAGAAGTTCCAGTCTCAAGGCTGTATGTAGGTTTCTGTTGAATCATTACAAACTGCTGCTAATGTCCTGTGTGCTGTCTCAGAGGCTGAATAGATACCCCCCCCAGAAACAACACACACACACACACACACACACACACACACACACACACACACACACACACACACACACACACACACACACACACTCCGATTCTTGAAACACAGCAAAGGAACACAACAAAAGTTTTTGTCTCACAATCATATTTTTACTGTTCCGTAACATACAACAGAAATGATACAAATATGAACATATGTCGCAATACATGTTATTATATAGCTTACTTCAAAAGAATTACAAGCATAAAATAGACATGAATCAAGGACAAGTCACCTGGCTGGCATCAAATCACTTTCAGATCAGTTCAAAATACAAACTGCAACACGTTTGTGTTTTCAGTTTACTTACAAGGAACTTTTTTAATATTTCTGAAACAGTCTAATTGTTTCCTCTGATGATCATAAATGACATGTTGCGTGACCGTCAGTGCAAAGGAAGCTATTTTTTTTTATATAGCTTTTCTTAATGGGATCACCCACCCGGAAACTACAGCTGGCGTAGTAAAAAACATTACCGAATTAGCAAAAGCTAAAAAGTTCCTCGGAGCACCTTTAATTATTTTTTACACCTTCATTATAGACAATCGCAGCAAACAAAGAGGGGCAGTAAAATTGGAGATGATTGTGAGAAAAATGCATTATTATGAAAAAGAGTACGAAAAAAAATTAATACTTAATCAAGTTATTTTTTGAATAAATAGAATGTTCACAGTGTGCATGGAGCAATGAACCAATCGTGGCTCAGCATTTGGGGCCTTTTTATTGGTCCATGGATCAATATTTACAATAAGGAAAGCATTCACTTCACTAAGTCAGTGTTGAGGGCATTTAGCATTGTTAGCGCTTCAATGGTTAGCATTCAGTGTTCAAGTTATGACAGGGACAGTTGGATGCATTATAGAGGTTTGATGTGTACTTTCCCACACACTAACTACAGACAGGCTTTGAAATACATGATGGAGAATAGCAGGGTTTTTTTTGTTCCAAGGACTGTTATATTCATTTAAAAACTATTCAGGGACCAGTAGTACATTTTTTTGCTGGTTTGCGCCAAACTCTTGGTCCACGCGTCGCATGTGCATTTTGACATTCACACGGCACCTCGTCTGTTGTGAGAAGAGGTCTAGTGTGAGAATGTGGGAGCTGAAAGTGCATTAAGTGACTGAAAAGGGACATTTACACACACATAGGCTGCATTAAAGCGCTATATAAATTAAATATATTATAATAATTCATAATGCACACCGTCTCAGTTATTGGCGTTGTGACGTGGGGAAAGGGGCATCTGAGAGAAATTAAGATGTCATATTTTTTTTTTAACCGTTCAAGCAATAGTTTTAACCGGTTATATATCTTCTTAGCGGTAAACAGTTCACCGGTTAACCATGGACATCCCCTAAAGAACAGGGTGTAACCTGGTCACAAGGGCATGTTTCGAGGACACATAGGATGGATGGATGGACCAAAAAAAGACGTCATACAATGAAAAAACATCAGGTGAATGGATCTTTACCCTGTATTCACATCTGATCTATTTCCTCACATTTTAGGATATTTATCTTTTATTTTTGCTTTCTTAAGTTAGATGAGAAGATGGAAGCGCTCTGGTGTCCGTGTGTCATATCGAAGCTAAGATGCTAAGAGATGCTAAGTTTAGCTTAGCAATACGTTGTCAAAATGGGTTGCTAGCTACGCTCTATGGTTGCTAGCAGAGATACTGTTGGAGGCCAAGCAACCCGACTATTAGGTTACACTCCACGACCACAAACAGATTATCAACGAGAGTGACATCAATCTTCTCACTTAACTCATTTAAAAAAGTGAATAAAATGCATTTCCAAAAAAAAAATAGTTAAACTACTCCTTTAAATGTGTTTCCTTTTTGTCGCATTAGCTGCATCCCCCATCATGCATCTGTGAAGTCCGTGTGTGTCTTTAGAAATAACACTTCAAATCGTGTGAAGAATAGACAAAGGTTTGCAGTATAGTGCATGACTGAATTATCTCTCTATCTCTCTCTTTCTGTACATACATATCATTTCATCTGTCGAGGGCGGTTTACGACCTTCCAGTGTTTGCGGGAGGAGGTAACAACGCTGCGTTCCAATACCCACTTCTCTACTATCTAGTATGCCTGAAAGATTTAGATGTCCAATACACGCAAGTCAATTTTAGTATCTGAAATACATACATCCACTAACTCCAATAGCATTTTGGAGCATTTTCGTCTTATTCTTGAAATTCTCGACAATGAAAAAAAATCTTCCTTATTGATTTTTCTCTCTCTTGTGCCCTAAAACTCTTCTGTACTTTAGTGTGTAGTGTAGTAAAAAGAAAAAGTATGTGATTTGGAACGCAGGCAGAGTTTTTTTTTTTGGAAGCGGGGCAGCTCTAGTTTTAAGTATGCACTAACTGTCTGTAGTGTAGTATACCACTGGAACTGTGCTCACATCAGATACATACTGGATTAAAAGAAGCAATCCCATACAGGGCCCGTCTGCATTATTAATATATGATTCATATGAATACATGTGCAAACAGCAGCTCTGTTGCCTGTACTGTGGAAGACTATGGAGGCTATATAGTGTACATGAGTGTTTGCGTAGCATGTTAGCATGTTGTCTCGATTGCGATGGTAACCATGCAGTCTAAAAGAAAACACTACAAGTTAGCAACTATGTAAACCTTGGAGTTAAAGAACAGCAAAAAAGCCTGACGTGATTGACAGCAGCATAATTGCCAGTGTTTCTATTTTTTCACATGCTTCTATGGCCCGTCCCCCCTCCCTCCCAACACATAGAGACATACAGCCAAAAAGAGTCCAGTCAACTGCATGGAACTTCTAGGTTCTATTGCAATTCTGCATTCCTTGGCAATTAATTCATATCACTGACTGACGTAACCGTTTCTCTGTATGTCTCTGGTTCGGCAATCGCAAACAGACCGTAGAAAAAAACAGCAGTTGTTACATTATAAATATACTGGAAGAATAAAAATACGAGGGGGGGCGCTTGATTGACTTTCTTTGAAGACTTTTGAGGCATCTGGATTAGTAAATCAAGTGCCCCCCCCCCCCATCCTCACACACAGTTAGTTCAAAATGTATTTTAAACATATACTGTATGTACACAGTCAAAGCACTGGGACAGTCAGCTAAAGTTAGGTTGTAATGCTGGTGTCGGCTGTATTGAGAGTGTTAACACACTGCAAGAAATACTGGAGCCTCACATTATGGCCCGGTAAGACACACCATAATGTACAATAGACAAACTACCTCTCCATCTAGTGTCCGAGACAATTCAGAACGTAATGATGCTGGGCTACTTTAAGACCTACTTCACTGGTGGAACTATGAAGGTGTATTGAACTGTGAGATCCTAAGTAGTATAAATTTGAAAACATTTTAGAAATTGGGTTCATCCTAGCCTGAGAAAAGGCAGAAAGAGTGTTTTATGGTCTCACTATCTCACCCTACATTTTCCCATGTGTGACATCACATTACCAGAGTTCACAACATGAGGCCACACTGTAGCCCAATGCTTGCCAACACCTGACACATACGGCTCTTCATAATGACAAACCGTCAAGCTAACTTTTTACAGTGTTCCCATTTCCCGGCAACTCATTTGGTTGACAGCAATGCTATGACCACTAATAGAAATGACAGTCAACTGTGTTTATAAGGCCTCAACTCACTCTTTAAATGATGACACAGCTCATCACTGTCTATGGAAGCCCTCAGATGTCCATCACATCAAATAATGGGTGTGCCGTGGATATTTTTTATTTTTTCTATTCTACATACTACATCTGACCATAAAAAGAATCTAGTTAGGATGCAGTAGGCATACACTTTGGGACCTAGTTTTACCTATTTGTTTCATCATAACACTACGCCTTGCCCTTGATCTTGCCTCTTGCTTTTATATCCGTCGCATCCCCGTTTGTTTTCATTCGGAGGCACCGTCGATGTTACGTCACTTCCGATGCACACTGGATTGTGGGTCAGAATTGCCCCAAATTGCATGCAACACTGAAAATCTCGTCCGGATGTAGTATTTCCAACCATACTAAATCTGGCCACAAGAATCGGGACATCCTAAATCTTTTTTTTCTACCATACTTAATAGTAGATAGTATGGGGATTTGGAACGCAGGCTTGATATTCAACTCATCGCTGTCCAACTTGGCTTTAGCCCTCTGTCCCATTGCTTTTTTTCTTGCTTTTTGTTTTTGACAGAATGTGGATTTGAGTTTTTTTGCGGCTCAGAAGGTGAAGGACAGGGAGTACAGCTCCTCTTCTTGTGCAACATTTTCTTTGCTCCTCTCCTCCTCTTCCTCTTTCCCCTGGGGATGGGACGGGGCGTGGCCTTGGCCTCAGGACGGCTGGGGAGAGAGAGGGGACACAACACACACATTTTGATTTGTATCATCAGACACACACAGACGTTTAATAGCTAGCGTGTTCAGCAAGTGTGGATGCTAGAGTGAATGTCGTGGGAGGTGCCGCCAGTTGTTCAACCTAACCTGTACAGCACTGTACAGCTGCAGATGCCAGCACTAAAATCAGAGTAGAAGGGGGTTATATGTCACACGGGTTGGTTGTCACAATCGTTATATCTCGGAACCAGAAGGCGCTGTCTGTTAAATTTTGGTATGTAAAAATCCAGAATTGGGACCAGAGTTAGACTGCTGAATTTGAAGTGAGAGGACTGTTTGTGTTTTTCATGTCAAATTGAAAATATTTTGCTCCTCAGTATTTTTTTTCTAGGCTTTTACACAATGGGTTTTTAACAAAACAGTTGTTACCCTAAAAAAGTGTGAAGGGTAAACTATAGTTTAGATTGTGGTTAGCGAGCTAATTAGTTGTCAGATGGTTGTTGGCCTTGATGCTAGCAAGAAATTCAAGTTGGGGTTGGGCGTCACATTTTTTGGGGGGTTGGTTGTCACATGTTATCCAAAGGCTGCAGCCAGAAAAGGAACCCAATAACGAAATAAATTGTCAAGCTGTATCCTCACTGACACCCCAGAGAAGGAAAGAATAGAGCAGGAAAAGGCAGCTAGCATGCAAAAGAAAAAAGGGCAACAAAATCAAAACAACCCAGTGCATCCCAAACTAGACAAGCTGCCAAGGCTACAGTAAGTTATGTAGGCCTATTTGTCAACTTGACAATGCAATTAAACTTTCAAATTTAGTTCTGCTATTTTGCCTTCTTTTTAAGATTATTCCCATTAAGATAACATTGTGACAAACAACCCCATAGTGTGTGACAACCGACCCCTTGATGGGGTTGGTTGTCACAATGTGTAAGGGTGTCTTTGATGATTAATTTCTTCTTTATTACAATAAGTTAGAAAAAGTGAGGGGTACACATTTCAAGCCAACACATTAAGCTTCAATTTAATGTAGGAATGACTATTGAAAGATGTTTAGGTGATGAGCAATTCTCACTAGAGTAAAAAGTGTGCCTACGGTCTCCCCTACATTTATTTTTTATTTATTTAACCTTTATTTAACCAGAAAAGTCCCATTGAGATTAAACACCTCTTTTTCGAGGGAGTCCTGGCCAAGAGGCAGCAACAAATAACACGTGTACACATAATATCACACTCACAACATAGAAACAGAAATTAAAATGATAAAAAAAACTGTTATCAATTAAAATAATAAAAAACAGCTACAAGTAAATTCAAATTTATAAAAAACATCTACAACTAAAAGAGGTGGTCTGAAGTGCTCTCAGCTTAGATTTAAAAGCATTCAAATACATAATTTCGGTTAGTTTAAAGTCTTTGTCTAAAGTCTACTGATGAATGGCAACACTTCATGATCTCAACATCGGTTGAAAGTAGTAGATTTAGCTTCCGTTATGGTCAGAAATGTCAGATTTGACAGCAACAATCATTCATTCTGGAGCCTTCTGTCTAATGTTATGGTGACAATTGTATTTTTTTTAAATGGTGCAAAAGGCGGCCATCTTGGGAAAAAATGTGAGAGATGTGTGCATGCCAAAGTTTGGTGCTTGTATCACAATTTGAACGTTTTTTTTTAACACAACAGAAGACAGTGGAGGGACATAGGGCCTGTGAGCAGTGGACAGGCCCCCCCCCCCCCAAGGGTGAAAACAGGGATGCCAAACAGGTGAAGGTATGGTGTGGTTCACTGAACATCATGTCAAAGCAAGAGCCGTATCCCCATTCACACACATGCACATGAGGAAGAGCAAACATTTTCTGTACCCACCTTAGGATAGATGGATAGATAGATAGATAGATAGGATAGATAGATAGATAGATAGATAGATAGATATAGATAGATAGATAGATAGATAGATGATAGGATAGAGGGATAGATGGATAGATGGATAGATGGATAGATAGATAGATAGATAGATAGATAGATAGATAGATAGATAGATAGATAGATAGATAGATAGATAGTGCTTTAGGCAGTCCCGCTTTCTCATTGGGTCACTCACAGCCAGCCACACCGCAGACCCGGGATCAGTTTAATGGGATCTACCATATTGTGTGTCTATATAGTGTGCGCGTTTCATAAAGCCGATCTCTCAGTCACTCGCTCTGCATGTAATCGGCAAATAAACTTTTCGGGGATCCCGAAACTGATAACCAATCAGAAGAGAGAACGCTACAAACCGGCACCCGCCTCACTGCCGGTGCACGTGCAGAGCAACAGACGGGTGAATGTGTTTATGCGCCTACAATGGCAGAGCAGGTAAAAATCCTTTCCCAATGTCTGTTTTGATGGTTTTTATCATGTCTTATCACACTTATGGATCTGAGATGATGCTAGATAACTCGCTGCTTGAAGACCGCAGTGCATTAATGTGGTGACGTAGGGACGAGGGAGGGGACTGCTAACTGCAGTCACTGACAGGAAGTTAGCTAAACTGAGCATTCCGCTTACTGAACCTTTAAGTTCATATGCGAGTCAAGGCAGGTGACCCAACTTTGGCATATAGTATATGTGTTGATAACAGTATGGTAAAGATGCACATCAGCTGTAGTACTGAAAGTTGAGTTTTCTTTTACATTAGGCCAGCATTAGCTCTTGTTCAGGTTTGGGGGGGAGGGGGTCAATTTAAACAGTGAGGGAGGTGAGGGATAGTGACAGTGTGTTACTCTCTCCCCGGTGAGGTGAGTGAGGCCCGGGCAGCAGACAGGCAGGCAATCAGACAGACAGGCAGGCTCTCACCTCCTACAGCCCGGAAGAACCAGGGCTTCCTGAGGGAGACAAAGGCTGGACATGATGGGAGGGTGTGGATGAGGAGAAGGACGCTATGAGAGAGAGAGAGAGAGAGAGAGACAGGAGACAAGGGGGGCAGAGAGGGCTGAAAACTACCTCTCCCTCTCCGTTAAAGAGCTATCTCACCGGTGGAAACATGAGGCTTTATTGAACTTTCGCAGATCCTGTGTAGTATAAATGTGCAGACATTTTAGAAATCGGTTCAAGCTAGCCTGAGAAAAGGCAGAAAGAGCGTTTTTATGGTCTCTCTCTCCGGCTCAAAAGTAAGAAATCCTCCAACTACCACAATGCACTGCGCTCGCTGCTCAGCTCGCTGCCCTCCGAGGCACCAACCCGCCTTTACCGTGTCATGTGGTCTGATCTCTGACTCTTAACTAGCGATTTTCTAATGATAAAACACCCTGGTTGCGTATCGGTGAAGTATTATGACCAATGGTGGAAGGGCTGTTGAAAGCTGATCTGATTGGCCATACACTTCACTTTGTTAACCGTGTGTCAATGCAAGAACACTTTATACGATAAAAAGGCGGTAGGTTGTGTGTAGTAAGGCACCCCATCAGTGTGATCTCCCTACCCACTTCGCCACTGCCGCCACCTACTTTAGACACTAACAACATAGTCCATTCATACATTTGGTGAGTTGTGGGTAACCAGGGGCTGTTGTATGAAAAACACTCTGCTCAAATTGGCCATGATTTCTAAAACACAATCCCTGCGTTCCAATCCCCATACTTTCTGCTATTTAGTATGGTGGAAAAAAAAGATTGAGGATGTCCCAATTCTTTTGGTCAGAATGAGTATGCTTAAAAAAATACCCACAACCAGTGCGCACCGGAAGTGACGTCACATCAACGGAGCCTCCGTATGAAAACAACCGGGTGATGTGACGGATATAAAAGCAAGAGGCAAGATCAAGGCGCAATGTTATGATGAAATAAATAAGTTAAAAAGTATGTCCCAAGTGTATGCCTACTGCATCCTAACTAGACTCTTTTTATGGTCAGATGTAGTGTGTAGAATAGAAACAAGAAAAGAGTATGCGAATTGGAATGAAGGGCATGATAGCACACATCCACAGCACTCACACTTGGCTCACAAGATGGCGCCCTTACCTTAATCAGAGGGTTGATGACACCGACATTGGCACTGGAATTGAAGACCTTGCTGAAGCCCGTGTCTCTGTTGACCAACTCCAACTGGTAGAACTTTTTATCGTCCTATGAAGAAAGACAACGTGACAATATGGCTGCCGTGGGTGACACTTTACAATAAAGGGTACACTTATTAACTGTCATTTAATGATTAGTCACTGCTACTAATGGTTTGTTAATGTTAAGCTAATGCTTATTAATTATATTATTATTATTATTATTATTATTATTATTATTATTAATTATGCTTAATTATTAAAGGGGTACTGTGTAATATGACATCATCAAGAAAGTTCTAGAAAGTTCTAGAAATGCAACGCTCCCTGGGTAACCCCACCCCTTTGAATAATAACAGAAGCTACGGTGGCCTTCTAGGACAAGAACAATTCTAAATTCTAAACAATGCACCTGATGACATGGATTCCTCCATAAGACCTACCCGCTCAATGTACAAAATGTATATTAATATTTGTAATTCTCCGCTCAGGAGGATAATTCAGATTATTGGCGGTGAGAGGTGATTTTACACCAATGAGGACATATGTATGAATGAGAATATTGATTTTAGCTAATACATTACTTAAAATGTTACACAGTGTCCCTTTAATGGCAGCCAGTCAGTCAGTCAGTGTACTCACCACCAGCTTCTTGACCAGCCCCTCTCTCTCCGTCACCATCTCCCGGAGCTCTGCAATCACATGTAGGTCTTCCGGTCGGCTTTCTCTGTGTCGCAGCTTGTCCTCTGTCCCATCCAACCTGGACATCCACACACGGGGGGGGGGGGGGGGGGTGATATGTAGAGTAGTAACGTTAGGTCTGTAGATTCATTTATTAAAAGGTGCAGTGTGTAACATGAAATCATCACAACAGTTGGTGTCTATGGCTCCCGTTCAGAGAAGCAGCAGAAATTCTTCAAGAACATTTCAGCTGGTAGTTCTGATGGACACAGTGTGGCCAACTGATCCATTCTGTGCTTCTGTAGAGCTGATGACATTCCAACCATGACGCTTCCAAAATGGCGGCGCCCATGCCTTGGTCCATGGTATGGAGAAATACGGAGATATAAGAGACCCTTTCTAAGGGAAAAATAATGATCCTAAAAGAAAAATCAGCTATTATGCACTAAATTAAACATACTTATGGATATTATAATAATTTTCTACTAAGTCTGATAAAAAAAAAATCTGTGTGCTTTTTCAACATTGGACACATAAGACCTACATTATTAACAGGAGTTTTGTCA
Source organism: Ammodytes dubius (assembly GCA_026122265.1). NCBI lineage: Eukaryota > Metazoa > Chordata > Actinopteri > Uranoscopiformes > Ammodytidae > Ammodytes > Ammodytes dubius. The sequence continues at coordinate 1,035,799 of CM047528.1, read as the reverse complement.
TCATTTTTCTGGACTGCTGGGTACCAGGCATTTTCTATGACGGTATCCACGGTAATTAAAGGAATACCTTTGCTATTTTATATTACCGGTATACGGTAATACCTCCCAACCCTAACCGCCCAAAGAAGAAATCAATCCCATTTTTTCCCAGTAGAGACAGAAAGACAGACAGTTGAGTTGGTGTTTAAAAAGGAAAAGCAAAGCCGTGTACGTACAGTATCTTCAGGGCTGAGATCTTGTCTTTGAGGACCTCCTGGGCCTTGTTGAAGTCAGCTAGCATGATCTGTGTCTCTCTGTGGTGGAGCACACTGAGCTCCCCTAGGTCCCTCTCCTGTCTCTTGGTCAGGTCCTGCTCATGCGCCCTGCAGAACACACACACACACACACACACACACACACGCACACACACACACACACACACACACACACACACACACACACCACACACACACGCACACGCACACACACACACACACCACCAGATTGACAAAGCAATTAATAACAACAAAGGTCTCTGGTTGGATCCCCCGGCACCGGACAGGAGGATGTTAATAGTAAAACAAGCCGATCAAATGGTTATTCACTCAAAATGGAAACGATGCCAACACTGATCCGTCTGATATTCCTTTTTTTATTTTTCACTTCAGGATGCCTATTTACAACAGGCGAAGGGACAGCCGATGAAGCTAGCTTTTTTAAGCTAACTTGGGTGCATTTTTTTTTCAATCCTAAAATATGTAAATTAATATACAATGTCCCAATTCTTAACCTTTATTTATACAGATAAATCCCGTTGAGAACGAAGACTTTTTTACAAGGGAGACCTGTTTTCCTTTCCCACGTTACCATTCACACACAGATAGCAGGCTAACTATCGACATTCACACAAGGCAAGGTGGGTGAAGTGTCTTGCCCAAGGACACAACAACCATGACACAGGTGGCAGGGCGGGGATCGAACCTCCAACCCTTTGATCATTAGCCGAGCCGCTCTACCAACTGAGCCACAGTCGCCCCAATACAATTTGAATTAGAAAACAGACAGTAGTTGTATTGTGTAACCTGATCTGGTGGTTAGCTTCACTGCGCACACGCAGCACCTCTTTGCCCTTGATCTCCAGCTCTCTGGTCAGAGTGTGGATGGTCTCGTTCAGCGAGTGGATCTCATGGTCCAGGTCGCTGATGCGGTTGCTACGCGAACACAACTCCGCTTGGAGGTCGGAGATACGACCCAAGAGCTCTTGTTCCTGGACACAATACATGAACAGTGTTAGCAAAAGGTGCTAGGTAGCACACACAAAGGTGCTAACTAGGTAGCACACTCAAAGGTACAAGCTAGGTAGCACACTCAAAGGTGCTAACTAGGTAGCACACTCAGTGGTGCAAACTAAGTAGCACACTCAATGGTGTTAACTACGTAGCACACTCAAAGTTGTTCACTAGGTAGCACACTCAAAAGTGTACACTAGGTAGCACACTCAAAGTTGTTCACTGGGTAGCACACTCAAAAGTGTACACTAGATAGCACACTCAAAATTGTACACTAGGTAGCACACTCAAAAGTGTTCACTTGGTAGTACACTCAAAGTTGTTCACTTGGTAGTACACTCAAAGTTGCTAACTAGGTAGCACACTCAAAGGTGCTAACTAGGTAGCACACTCAAAGATGCAAACTAAGTAGCACACTCAATGGTGTTAACTAGGAAGCACACTCAATGGTGTTAACTAGGTAGCACACTCCAAGGTGTTCACTAGATAGGACACTCAAAAGTGTACACTAGGTAGCACACTCAAAAGTGTACACTAGGTAGCACACTCAAACAAAAGGAGAAGAGCTACCTGCTGGTGGCTGTGCTCCATGGCCTTCTCCAGCTCTCGTTTGACAGTAGTGTGCTCCTTGATGTGGATCTGTTTCAGATGCTCTATGGCTGTAGCATGGAGGTGGTTGAGTTCAGCGCGAAGAGAAGCTGCCACACATAATACACCACAGTTTTTTTTATACATTATAAAATCTACACCAAACATCAATCAACATCTTAGCAACATGGCTCTCTCTCTTTATGTCACACATTTCAACACAATCCTGCGTTCCAATCCCATACTTTCTGCTATTTAGTATGATAGAAAAAAACGATTTAGGATGTCCCAATTCTTGTGGTCAGATTTAGTATGCTTTAAAAATACCCAGATGTCTATTACAACTGTCCGAGATTTTTAGTGTTGAAAACAGCATGCTATTTGGGGTGATTCTGACCCACAATCCAATGCGAACCGGAAGTGGCGTCACATCGACGGAGCCTCCGACTGAAAACAAACCGGGGGATGCGACGAATATAAAATCAAGAGGCAAGATCAAGGCGCAATGTTGTGATGAAATACATAAGTAAAAAGTACGTCCCAATTTTCGCATACTGCATCCTGACTAGATTTCTTTTATGGTCGGATGTAGTATGTAGTATAGAAGTATGCGATTTGGAACGCGGGGGAAAGTATCTAATAAAATAAAGCATGGGGGAAATAGAGGTGGTTGAAAGAGCCCCCAAAAAAGCAGGTTTTTACCCAGCTTGGCCTTGCCCTCGTCTTCCAGCTCAAAGCGTAGTGTTTGGAGCTCCTGGTCTGACTGCTGTCTGAGGATGTCAAAGGTTCTCCGGTGGGCCTCCTTCAGAGCATGCACCTCCTCCCTCTGCTCCTGCTTTAGACGCTCCTCAAGGGCCTGCAAGCCAAGGGACAACAACTTACAGCAAACACACACACACACCTTTATACTAACCCTAACCCCTAACCCTAACGCTAACCCTCTAACCCTAACCCTACCCCCAGGGCCTGCAAGCCAAGGGACCACAACTTACAGCAAACACACACACACCTTTATACTAACCCCAACCCACTAACCTAACCCTTTACATGGGGGCTGACACAGTTGTGACACAGGGCTGACAAAAGTGTAACCTAACCTAATCCTTTAACCCTAACGCTAACCTCTAACCCTACCCTACCCCAAGGGCCTGCAAGCCAAGGGACCACAATTTACAGCAAACACACCTTTATACTAACCCTAACCCTCTAACCCTAACCCTTTACATGGGGGCTGACACAGTTGTGACACAGGGCTGACAAAGTGTAACCCTAACCCTTTAACCCTAACCCTCTAACCCTAACCCCTACCCCTACCCAAGGGCCTGCAAGCCAAGGGACCACAATTTACAGCAAACACACACACACACACACATACCTTTATACTAACCCTAACCCTCTAACCCTAACCCTAACCCTTTACATGGGGGCTGACACAGTTGTGACACAGGGCTGACAAAAGTGTAACCCTAACCCTAATCCTTTAACCCTAACGCTAACCTCTAACCCTAACCCCTACCCGAAGGGCCTGCAAGCCAAGGGACCACAATTTACAGCAAACACACCTTTATACTAACCCTAACCCTCTAACCCTAACCCTAACCCTTTACATGGGGGCTGACACAGTTGTGACACAGGGCTGACAAAAGTGTAACCCTAACCCTTTAACCCTAACCCCTACCCCAAGGGCCTGCAAGCCAAGGGACCACAATTTACAGCAAACACACACACACACACACACACACACACACACACACACACACACACCTTTATACTAACCCTAACCCTATAACCCTAACCCTAACCCTTTACATGGGGGCTGACACAGTTGTGACACAGGGCTGACAAAAGTGTAACCCTAACCCTAATCCTTTAACCCTAACGCTAACCCTCTAACCCTAACCCCTACCCCAAGGGCCTGCAAGCCAAAGGACCACAACTTACAGCAAACACACACCTTTATTCATGGGGCTGCAGGTGATATTTTTTGGTTCATATACATGTTAAATCACTCTTTATTAATACAGCAATCACTTAAACAGTATGCACAGTTCATAACACAGGTCTCCCAGTCATTCAGCTTTGCAGTAATTGTCAGGTAGAAGTTTGAGTATCCCGCTCGTTTTTATCCAATCAGGAGACAGAGCGCTATAAAGAGGCGGGGTCTCTGTGCCCCGTGAACGATGACTCGCTGCTCTCCATCGCGGCACTATCTGTTGAAGACGGCTGTGTGTTCATGTGGTGGTGACGTAGGGACGAGGGGAGGGGACTGCTAACTGCAGTCACTGACAGGAAGTTAGACTAAAAGTACAATCTCACTTACGTGTCCTTTAAGTAGGGGTGTGGAAAAAATCTTGATTTTCTATCATCTGAGAATCTGATTCTATTCATAATTTGCAAAAATCAATTTTTTAAATTTTATTTATCTTTACCGGATTGTCAAAATTAGTAATAGCAAATCACAGAATAGAGAGTGCAGTAGACGTGAGGGATCCCAAGCCAAAGAGTGCACGCCTACATGCTCATAGGTGGTGTGGAGTGTTTGAGTCCTACCCTTATCTGGTGTTGTCTGGCCTCCTCCATTGTGCTTAGGGCACAGCAGTGAGCGTCCTGTAAGCGGTGCTCTCTCCTCTGATGTTCCCTCTGCAGCTCTGCAAACACACACATAGGGCTGAGTTCAAAACGGCCTACTCTCTTACATACTCAACATCTATATACTCCATACTGTCTACTTAAAGACCTACTTCACCGGTGGGAATATGAAGGTGTATTGAATTCTGAGATCCTATTTAGTATAAATGTGCAAAAAAAAATTAATTGGTTCATCTTAGCCTGAGAAAAGGCAGAGTGTTTTATGGTCTCACTGTCTAACCTACATTTTCCTTACTGTGACATCACAGTAAGGGCTAGGATTAACAGGACAGCTGGGCCAAGGGAAGACTGAGGGAAGACAGAGGGAAGAAAAACCTCATTCATTATATTATAATAGTGATTTTATAATGATAGAACACCTGTTCCGTATGGGTGAAGTATTTCTTTAACGATCCATTGTGTATGCGAGGTTCGTCGGACCGTTTACACTGAGGTATACACAGGAGCAATAAATAATAAAAATTAAAAAATGTCCATTTGTAAAGACACAATGCATTGTGGGGCGGTTGAGTAGGAAAAGTAACCTATCGATCCGTGCACAAAATCTTTCTTGCATACACAACCGTCACATACTCAAATTGATCGTTAGTAGGGCTTTTAGTATGAGTAGGACGTTAATAGGGCATTTCCAACACTGAACATGACTGTAGCTTACCTTTGAGCTTTTGGCTAAGGAGCTCCCTCTCCTGGCTGAACTGAGACTGCAGCTGTTGGAGAGCAGACTGGGACTGGGACAACTGGAGCTCTAGAGACTGTTTCAATAGAGAGATCTGCACAGAGAGGAGAGAGGAGGGAATACTGAGGGAGAACTACCCATCTGTACTAGGCTGCATTCCAAATGGAAAAAAAAAATGGAAAAATAATAATGGACGGATAATAAAAGGCTCAATGGGACAGGCCAGTGTGCAAAAAGCATGAACAGTACCAACAAGTCATACAACAATACACAGAGCTCCATTCACTTTATATTGAATGACACCGGTATTCTGCAAACAAACTTAATAAAAACTTAATACGACATGCCTTTCACAAATACACGTTACTTTCTTTAAAGCCACGACTCTTGTCTGTCTATACGAGCTGTTTTTGTGAAAAATGATTGAGTCATTTTCAATATCGAGACAAAACTCTTAACTAATGTATGCTAATGTTAGCCTTCTGCTGTAGGCTAACCCTCACGTATACTCCATCCTCGCCAGGTCGGACGGGAAAAAACACCTCAATATTGAAAATGACTCAATCATTTTTCACAAAAACAGCTCATATAGACAGACAAGAGTCGTGGCTTTAAAGTAAGTGACGTTGTTTTGTTAAATGGATGTTTGATTAAGTTTTAATTAAGTTTGTTTGCAGAAGACAGGTCTCCTTCAATACAAAGGCTGTGTGTGTCAGTACCTGTTCCAGCAGGTCTTCCACCTTCCTCTGCCAGCCCTCCCTGGCTGCCATTAGCTCCAGTTCTTTCTGCTGGGAGATGTGGCTCAGCGTGGCCTGTTTGTCTGCCTCATACTCCTCACTCAACTCCTCCTTCAGCAGACGCACCTCCTCCCTACCACACACACCACACACACACACACACACACACACACACACACACACACACACACACACACACACACACACACACACACACACACACACACACACACACACACACACACAGTTAAAGGTAAAGGAAGATTTTTAGTGCCCACTGTGCTTGATTTTGTCTTGCTGAAGGATTTCTGTATAATGTTTGTCCGTATAATCGTATTTTATTTTGAAATGTCCTGTTTTCAGATTAAGTATTGGGTCGCAGGGGAACAGTCTCATATAAATTGCTTATGCGCGTGTCGGTTTCATTAGCACCTGTACCGTGCCCAAGCAAACCTCTGCCAAGTGTGCCGAGGACATTAAGTTACTTTATAAGTCAATGGTTACATTGACATTTGTATATCCCCTCTCAAGTTACCACACTTCAGAGGGGGTCAGAGCGCAGGGTCAGCCATAGTACAGCGCCCCCTGGAGCAGTTTTGGGGTTAAGTGTCTTGCTCAAGGGACACAATGGTAGCGATGGGGGGGGCACCCTAGACGTAATACCAGCGACCTCATGGTTACTGGTCGGCCCCCTTTTCCTCTAGGCCATCCTACCATCCAAGTGTACCGAGTACAAAGCGCGGCACACTGGTCAAACCAACTAGACTTCAGGGGAGCTAAAGGTACTTGGGCACGGTACAGAATGGCCTAGTGTGAATGCGTCCTAAAGTTCCAGGCCATGAGGAAGGAGCAGCAGTCACTACGGCCGTGTCCGGACTGCCATACTAACGTCCTACTCATACTCATTTTGACTTCAATTTGAGTATGTGACGGTTGGGCAGGGCTGGACTGGGACAAAAAATCGGCCCTGGCATTTTTGGCCATGGCAGCCCACCGTTTATACGATATGCGGAGGAAGGGGTGTTGCACCAAATTCTGGGCCCCTATACAGAAAGTCCTGATGGGCTCTCTGAGAGGCGGTCTTACAATACAAACATGTAAAAGCTTTGTTTGTCTATAGTCCAAAACGTATGAGTGACTGGTCCCTCTCTGAGCCAGATAACAACACAATGTTTCTATTGATGAATGACCAGCTTATTACGCGTAGCCTACTTGAACACAACCCCTGGTCTAATGACTCTTAATAAACATGCACACACACAGTGTTTGTCACAGGAATTTGGGAGACTGTGTCGTGGACCCTGGACCTTCTAGGGGGGTCCGGGGGAATGCTCCCCCGGAAGATTTTTTTTTAAATGTTAAAGTAAAATTCATCAATCTGGTGCACTTTGAGGAGAAAACAAAGGCTAAATCAACTGTTTCCTATGTAAGCTATTTAGTACTATTTTCTGGAATGATTCAAAGACACAGAATGACCAAAAAGCAGAAAGAAGAAAGTTTAAAAAATCCAGTCAGCTTCGGGAATTTTTTCCCTTCGTTTGTATTTTTTAATGGCCCAATATAGGCCCCTGATCTTCATAGCCCCTAAATAAAAAATGTCTGGGCCTTCAAAGATCAGGGGCCTATATTGAGCCAGTAAAATTAATATAAATCAAAAAAATAATTTATTTTTTCTTGGGTGCAGCCCCCCTCTGCCTTGGGCCCCCCCAAGCCTGTCCGCAGTCCGACGGCCCTGAACGTAAAACTGACCATCGTCAGATGCTCATAATTACTGAGTACAAGTTGAATGCGTGATAATACAACTCAATGCAGCCTCTGAATGGGCGGCCCTCTGCTGTGTGTGTGATTGGGCCAGGCCTAGCCTAGAACCAATCATAATGAGTAATGGCCTGGTAACTTTCAGGTGAAGTTGACAGCCTGCACGCACATTTATATGTCCATGGCACTCCCGAGAGGGAAGGGACCTCGGCCCTCGGCTGTGTGACTTGGCCGGGCCGGGCCGAGTCACACAGCCGAGGGTCCAAAAAAAAAAAAAAAAAAAAAAGTTTTTTTTTTTTTTTTTTTTTTTTTTTAACCTCACCGGCCCAAAAGGCTGCCGGCCCCTCGGGCATTTGCCCGGTATGCCAGATGGCCAGTCCAGCCCTGCGGTTGGGTATGCGAGTTTGGGTATGTGAGAAATTCCCGGATGAGTACTAACTTCCGGGAAGATTTTGGGTATGAATCGATTGCATACTTTTCCTACTCAACCGCCCCACAATGCATTGGGTCAATTCTAGGGATGGGGATCGTTAATATTTATTGATATCGATACCTTTATCGATACGCCTTATCGATCCGGGTCTTTATCGATACCACTATCGATACTTTTTTATTATTATTATTATAAATATTTTGAAGAAAATTTAATTTTTGGTTTTAAAAAATCAAGTGTATACTATCTATGAAACAAATATATAAATGTTCGCACTTGTTGGTTAATGTATTGTCTACTGTCACTTTTCATCATGTTTTAGTGATTAGGAAAATATTTAGAAAATAAATAATTGTATTTTAAATTCAATTACATTTTTAATAAAATATTGGCATCAGTAGTTTCATTATATATTTTAAAATGATGAGAGCACTATACAACTGTATTACTCATGTTTCTCGCCAAAAACTCAATTTCCCATTCCTTTACGTTACACTTGAACGCATCATGATAACCTAATAGTCGTTTTACTGAGCCATCCTGAACACATCATCACGCAGCACGTCTGAACACTGTTTACTTTTTAAGCTAACTAGCTTGTATGCTGTCGATTACAACACGGATTTCACAATTGGATTACTATTTTTAACTGACGGGACAACAAGCTACATAGTCTGTGTGTGCGTTTACCGCTGGTACTTTGTGTATGATGAAGACGGGCCCGTCTGTGGTGCGGCGGCAGCAGCAGGAGGAGTAGACAGTCTTTTCAATCCGGAGACAGTCGAAGGTACTGCATTTGGCCTTTATTTGATGCACAATGCTGATGTGCTTGGCCATTGAGGTTGTATTCCCCACTTTACAAGAAATGATTTTGCAACATAAGTTGCATTTCGCTTCTGCTTTATCTTCGAGCTTGGTAAAATGAAGCCAAACCATAGACCTTTTCGCCCGTTCAGCCATCCTCGCGAGCAAAGTTAACTGCCAGACTTCACTTGTTTTACTTTTAATACCTGTTTGCATTTCATTCATAAACATTGGCGGACACGCAGCAGTGATTGGTTTGATTTGATTTAAATGCCGTGACGCGACTCGAGGGACACACAATTGCGTTAAAGGACCTACGGGAGAAAAAAACTACGAGACTCGATAGTGGTATCGATAAGCCCAAACGTTATTGATTTTCGGGTTTTGAAAAAAGTGGAACCGGGTCCTTGATAGAACCGGGTTTCGATCCCCATCCCTAGTCAATTCTACCCGCCCAGGAAAATGAAATATTTTCGAGCAAGTTGCTAGGCAACAACATTGTTTGGGGTTCCGCGATCTGACAACTGTACGTGCAGTCATTCATAAACTCTTACAATAGATAAGAGATGAAGATAAATACCTAACAACATTAGTCACTAAGTGAAATGAGTGATGTCAGTCTGATAGTGGAGAGAGATCAGAACAGATCGCTGTTCCACACACCGCGGCTCGTCCAGCTCAACTCACAGACAGCTGAGTGCTGATGAGCCGGACAGAGAGCGTCGGAGGGATCCTCCGCCTCAAAACATAATTATAAAACAAGAGGTCTAAAACACATATGATGAACACAGGACTGTAAAAATCTAGTTCAATATCTAACCTGTAGAGGGCGGTTATAAGCTTAACAGTGTCTAAACTGCCTGAATCTTATAAGAAGAAGAAGAAATTCTTCATTGCTTGAGTATACTTCAACTGAAAACGTTTCGACGCAGCTCGCATACACAATCGATCTTTGAGTAGACAGTATGCAATATATAGATGGTGAGTATGTAGGATGTAGGACGCTAGTATGGCAGTCCGGACACGGCCTTCTTCTTTACCGCAGTGCATCTCTCCATTTCTCTTCCAAGTCGTCGGCCATCTTGTCCATCTTCTGCTTCTCCTCTGTCCTGATGGACATGACTCTGGCTTCATGCTGCTGCCTCTGGCTCTCGATCTCCTCCTGCACACACACACACACACACACACACACACACACACACACACACACACACACACACACACACACACACACACACACACACACACACACACACACACACACACACACACACACACACACACAAACAACACATTATACTATCACCCCTGTTCAAGGCCACGGTAGTATGCTGCATCACAACTGCTAGCTGGATGGTTGAAAAGCAACACAGACAGATGGACAGACAGACAGACAGACAGACAGACAGACAGACAGACAGACAGACAGACAGACAGACAGACAGACAGACAGACAGACAGACAGGCAGACAGGCAGACAGGCTCACAGGCAGACAAGACAGACAGACACACAGACACACAGACAGACACACACACGCAGCTTCTGGATACTGAATTCAGCTTTGAATACTAACTTAACAAACAAATATTCAAATATTCTGTAAAAAAGGCAAGGTTCCATACCTGGAGGTCGGTGAGCAGGTTGCTGGTCTCTCTGACCCTGGATCTGGTCACGTCCAGTTCTATCTTGAGTTTGTCCTGCGTTTCCCTCAGACAGCTGATCTGGGTCTGGGCTGAACCCAGGCTCTGCTGCCCCTCCCTCACCTGCTCCTCCAGGTGAGACACCTGAGGAGACAACACAGGGTTCTGATGACATCATCGGCATGGCCCAGGGGTTTGTTATCAACCTGATGGGGTTTGGGCTACTTGGCGGCTCAAATCTAAAAAAAAAAAATCTACGGTGGCCCTGAGAGCTCAACACACTGCAACTCAAGAAAACACATGCAAATAGACAAAGGACCAGTAAACGTACTGCGCCTTTTATAAATGCTGCACGTACTGTTTCACCTATCATTGTCTTGGGGGGAGGAGGGGGGCATTTTGAAATTTTGGCGCAACGTTTGTGCGAAATTAGGTGCTATTTATCTAATTTATGTGAACGAGAAAAGGATGCTAGTTGAAGGCCTACAGCATTGCTGTTGTACAAAAGAAAAAGTGTGCACCCCCCAAGATCAAGGCGCATTGTTATTGTTATGCAAGTTAAAGTATGTCCCAAGTGTATGTCTGCTAACTAGATTATTTGTATGTTCAGATGTAGTATGATAGAAAAAAGAAAAGAGTATGCAAATTTTGGAACGCAGGGCTGGAAGAGTTGAGGTAACAATTTCCAACCTCCTGATTGGCCATGTTCAGCTTGGCCGAGAGCTCCTCCTTCAAGTTGTCCAGTTGTTGCTGGAGGCGGTCTCTCTGCTCCTCCATCGACAAGCGCTTGATCTCAAACTCCTGACTCAGTTTCTGGGGAGGACAGGGGGGACAGAGAGAGGAGAAGAGAGGAGGATTTATTATTATTATTATTATTATTATTATTATTATTAATATTTTATTATATTTTATTATTTTTATTTTATTTTATTTTATTAAATTTTTATTTTTTTATTTGCACATTTGATTTGATTCGATTGAAATTTATGTCAAAGAAAAAACAGACAAAATATCATACGGAAAATAATTATGTTACACAAAATAGAAAGCATAATTAGATACATGAATGACAAATACTTGATAATTGTAACCAACATGTTCAGAAAAGGAGTGTGAAGAAGTATACACTTATTTATCCCACCCTTTCGTAACCATTACTATTACTATAATGTTTATTAATATTTTCATTTATTATTATATTTTATAACTATAACTTATTGTATATCAATATAACTCCAATACTTCTCAATTGATTTTTGACACTGATAAACATGAGCACAAAGTTCAACGTGTAAAATGTGCCAGATTTAGCCATTGCAGGCTCATTTTTTCAGCTGTAGTGCCCTGGCAGGTTGATGCAATCAAGTGTATCAGAACTGTTCACTACTACATTACATTACTAGATAGAACTGGCACTCATCTCATCTGGCCTTAAGGAGACTGCTGTGAATTATGAATTAATATTGCACAAGCAATTCAGCCTCGGTTCAGAAACTCATTAATATCTTGCTGACAGACATTAAAGGAATACTTCACCCAAACGGAACCGGCGTTCTATCATTTATAAAATCGCTATTATAATATAATGAATGAGGTTTTTCTTCCCTCAGTCTTTCCTCAGTCTTCCCTTGGCCCCAGCTGTCCTGTTAATCCTAGCCCTACATTTTTCCCATGAGGTGTGATGTCACGCATGGAAAATGTAGGGGTTGACAAGTGAGACCATGAAACACTCTTTCTGCCTTTTCTCAGGCTAGGATGAACCGATTTCAATTTTTTTTGCACATTTATACTACATAGGATCTCAGAGTTCAATACGGCTTCATATTTCCACGGGTGAAGTAGGGGAAAATGTAAAAAAAAAACACTCTAGCTTATATAATATCTCTCTCTCTCTCTCTCCAACCCTCCCTCCATCCATCCACTGTTCTCTTCAAGGGAATCTGGAAACACACATGCTCACTCACTCCGCTCGGAGGAAGGATTTTAATGTCAATGAAAATCAACTAATTAGCAGGCAGCTTCAAACGGCATTGGCTCTATGAGCTCAAGAAGAGGAAAAAAGAGAGAGAGAGAAATGTTCTGGAAGAGTCAAAAATATGGGAAGACAGACAAGTAAAAATCCTTATTATTTCACAGTCAGAAAAGAAGTTAATTCAAGTCAATTTATGGGTAGTGTAGTACACATAGATGAAAGAGTTATCTGCTGCAATGATATTGACCATTGCTTTCATACAGCCTAGCTTAAAGATGGACGGCTCCATGGGAGGACCCCCTCCCCCTTGTAGAAGGCCTTTAAACAGTTTAGGATGACACAGCATAGTCTTCTGTTGTTAGTAATGTAATGTAGTTTTGGTTAATGGATCAGGGTAAATTAATTTAATCTTAAAAGTTATTGTTTTTCCTTCGTACATTAACTTTGAACTCAGACAAAGTGAGGAGGGAGAAGGAAACGTAATGATGTAATAATAATGAAACCACCATTGAGTCCTATATATACACAGTTGGTAGGATTTTTACTTTACAAAATGGCTTAACAAGCCATAAATAGTCCATATTAAACCTAAAGTCTAATTTTTCCTCTGATGATCATGAATGACCTGTAACAGCAAACTAGACCATCGGTGAAATGAATGCTACTTTTATATCGATTTATTTAGAGGAACCTAAAAAATGATTTACGGGAGACAGATGGGAAAAGCCTGTGTTTCCCAAAGGCGACCAAACCGAAGTTGAAGCTGCATCACCCTGGTCATATTACCATTATAAATCTGACAGTAACATATTCGTACATGTACTATACAGCGCATCCTGGGGTCTCTCGCTCTTTCTCTTTCACTCGCTTCCTTAAAAGGTGAAGTAAGCGATTTATTTATGTTAATATAAGTGTTAAATCGCTCTTTATTCATACAGTGATCACGTATTTACTGTGCGCGTTTCATAAAGCCGATCTCTCAGTCACCCGCTCTGCATGTAATCGGCAAATAAACTTTTCGGGGATCCCGAAACTGATATCTAATCACAACAGAGAACACTACAAACCAGCACCCGTCTCACTGCCGGTGCACGTGCAGAGCGACAGATGGGTGAATGTTTATGCGCCTACAATAGCGGAGCTGTTCAAAATCCTTCCCAATGTCTGTTTTGATGGTTTTTATCATGTTTTATCACACTTATGGATCTGAGATGATGCTAGATAACTCGCTGCTTGAAGACCGCAGTGCATTAATGTGGTGACGTGGGGACGAGGGAGGGACTGCTAACTGCAGTAACTGACAGGAAGTTAGCTAAACTGACCATTCGCTTACTGAACCTTTAACAAATACATGCACCGCCGGCATGCGATTACATTGCAAAAACCCAAACCCAAACCCAAAACCCTAACCCTAACCCAATCGCTTTTGTGGTGCCGTTAGAATCAACAATTTGTCCCTTCTACAACACTTTTCAAACTGCCAAATTGTTTGGACTTAAAGTAGCAATAAATACATGGTTTGATAATTTTCAAGTTGATTTTCCAAAACATTTATAGCTGTTGATAAAAGTGAAAGGAAGTTTTGGGTGTAAGAATGAACCCACAATCTATCCTGGAAGTCTCATCCTTTAGCTTAAAGAGGACCTATGATGCTTTTTGACTTTTATGACCTATAAACGTTGTTATGATGATTCATAGTCATGCTTAACCATACTAAATTATCAAATAATGACTTACATGCATTTCGACGTATTCCCTGCTGACCGTCTGGGGTGTCTGTGCAGAGCACTAAACACTATTCTAGCCAGTCGAGAAGTCACGTGTTCAGAGCGGTCTAACCCTTTGTATCCGTGTGACGTCGCATGCAACCTTAGGTCGTCACCACGCGGATGTTTCCATGTATAGTAATGCTGTCACTTCCTTGCTCGCGTCTGCCTCGCGCCCTTATAGGTCCATGCTCGCGCTTCCCGCCACTGAAAGTGTTCCGGAAGGAAGGTAACCAATCACAACGGAGTGGGGTTTACAGGAGGGGGCGGGGGGAAGCGGAGATTGCCGAAGCACAGGCGGAGGGAGCGGAGATTACCGAAGCACAGGCATGCTGGATCGCCAAAATAAGAGAAAGAGCTTCCCGAAAATCTACATCGTTTTTTGTGATGTGATTCGTGTCAGGTTGCTCTATAGCAGTGTAAAACAAGAAATTAAGACCAGAAAAGTAGTATAATAGGTCCTCTTTAAAGACATGTGTTTTTCAAAGTATTGCAATTTCAACCAACGCAGTATATACTTAAGGGATTAAAGGCCTTCCAATTGTATTTCTAATTTATTTCCCCATTGACAGCTGGGGGAAGGGAGTTTAGAGTTGAGATTATTTTGTCAGATAATTCACTGCTGTGTCGTCAAAGTGTAAAAATGGTAAATGGACAATATAGCGATTTTTAGCCGATTTTCTCAGCCCCAAAGCGCTTTACCATTTCTTACCACATTCACACCGTTCATACCAGACCTGCAAACTCATAGGAGGTGAAAAAGGTGACAAACACCCGTCCCTTCTGGGGGGGAGGGGGGTCGGTGTTTTTCGCTGTCCAAATGATTGACTAATGTTAAATATCATTCACACAACCAGAGTTTTCCACTATTGCCTCCAATGTCCAGCTGGGTGAAAATAATAGCCAGCTGAGATCCTGACCCTCCTAGGGGGGTCCGGGGGTATGCCCCCCCGGGAGATTTTTTTTTAACTTTTTAAAGTGAAATGCATGAATCTGGTGCACTTTGAGAGGAAAATTAAGAGGCTAAATCTGAGAAATTTTGTGTGAACAAATAATTTGGAGACACTGGGTCGGATGAATTAGAAGCTATTGAAGAAAGACACTAGGATTTTCCATTAAAATGTTCATTTAAAATAAAATGTTATGCAGGGTCCTCTGGGTTGGGCTTGGTGCTCTTTTTCTTTTATGGGACATATTTCTCTGTAATGTAATGAATACATTTAAATGCAATGAGAGGAACGAAGCAGAAGAACTCTGTTGTCCAGCTATCTTTTTTTCCACAGACGAGGCTGAAATAGGTTATACAGTGCATGGGCATCCGAGCCCCATTTCCAAATGTTTTTAAATAAACTCTATACACACTGTGCATGGACGTGAACGTGACTGAACGTGACGTGATCAGTTAAACTTGGATTACCTCCCAGATGAACTGATTAAATTATTGGGCTATTAACTATCTAGACCAAAACATTGTATTCATTTTTTTGTATGATATAATAATATGATGTTAATATCAAACACATAAAATTTAAAAAATTTTAAAAAATTTAAAAAAAATGGGGGGGGCCTGTCGGTCGGGGGCCCTAAGCAACCCCTAAATTTGCTTGTGCCTCGGGCCCGGCTCTGATTGTGAGCGCACTGCAGACGCTTCATTTCTGCAATGTTCACTTAAGAGTCAACAGTTGTGTGGGTCAGAACAGTGCAGTGCAAAATATGCAGCATAAAGTTATAACATTCGTCTACGACCGTGATGTTAAATCACCTTCACACAAAGCCTCCGCCCGAGCAAAGCAGCGAGTCGATCGCTGTGACGGTGAAAATCACCGGGACCCGGGAGACCTCGCCAGTGTGAGCGAGTGAGACGCCGCTCAGAAAAAACTCTGTGGTTTGATGGATGAAATCAGTCGGGGATATCCTGCCCGTTAACTTTGTCTACGGGAACGGCTTCCGCGATCTGTTTCTATATATCGAGTCTGGACATATACAGAATACAGAGAGCCATGTCGGCAAACTGACAGCACGACTAAATAAAGGGACTGTAGGCTACAGTGAGCTGCGTCCCTCCGTTACTTTCTGTTTTCAGCCGAGTAGGCTAAGTCACATTCACCTCTAAAGCATTGACAGTGTTTAATCAAAGCCTCTAATTTTTTATTTTGTATTATCAAAAAGGCTTTGATTGAGACTTTTAGCCAATTCTAAAGTCTGAACAACACACACACAGCGGCAGCAGTAGTGATAGGCCTACTTTACGGTGCCCGATCTTAACGCTGATTGGACAATAGGCTACTCATGACGTCTACCAAAGATGTTTTATTGCCAAGATGACTATATTCCCTTGTCTCACACTACGGTAACTCGCCCACACAGTCCAGTCTGGGAAACGCTGGCTGACTTTTCTGGCAGCTGCCGCTACCCCTACCCCCCCCCCCCCTCCCAAAAACAAAAACTCTTCGGATCTATACGATTCACGTGGGTCATATATTTTGATTCAAAACGGCGAAAATCGCCGAAAAGCGACGAGTTTGCAGGTATGTCATACACACACTCATACACCGATGGCAGTAGCTGCCATGCAAGGCACTCTCTGAACCATCGGGAGCAATGTGGAGTTTAGTGTCTTGCCCAGGACACTTGGACATGTGGTGGGTAGGCGGGGATCGAATCTCCAACCCTGCACTCCAGAGGCGATCTCCCTACCCACTTTGCCACTGCCGCCCTGTACTGAAGCAAGATGCCATGAATATAAGCAGCTCAACAGTGAAGTTGTGGACTGACCGTCATAAGAAGTTCCCTCTCTTCAGTCCTCTCCTGCAGGGCCTCCTCCCTCATGGCATGGTGCTTCTCCTCCATGTCCTCCAGAGCCCGGCCCTGAGCCTCTCTGAAGCCCAGGGTCTCTGCCTCGTAGTGGGCACGCAGCCTGGACAGCTCCCCCTCATAGCCCTGGTGCTCCTCACGCAGAGACTGTGTGGGGGGAGAGCAGAGGAAGATGAGGCTGTGTTCCCCCATCAGACAGACAGACAGACAGACAGACAGACAGACAGACAGACAGACAGACAGATAGACAGGGCATAAAGAATGCTTGGTAGTATGGAATGGGGCCGATCCGATCCAATATCGATATAGGGTTTCGATATGGCTGCAATATAGTTATCAGTTCAGATAAACCTTGTTTCATTTTGATATGCTCTTTCAAATGTAGAATTGCTGTGTTGCTTAAGCCTTCCTAACCTTACACATAACATCAACCACCACCAAAAGAAATGTAGCCTATGATGATTATGATATCGGACAGTATCGGTATCGGACGATATAACCAAAAAAACAAGACATCGGAATCGAATCAGACTGAAAAATGGTGGATGGGTGCCTTTTTTTTCTTTAATCTTTATTTATACAGGTAAATCCCATTGAGACCAGAGACGTTACCATTCCCACACCGATAGCAGGCTTTACTATCGACATTCACACGAGGCGAGGCGGGTGAAGTGTCTCGCCCAAGGAACACAACAACCATGACACAAGTGGCAGGGTGGCGGCGGGGATCAAACCTCCAACCTCCAACCCTTGGATCATTGACCGACCCGCGCCTACCACCTGCCAGTCCCTCCCCTCATAGCCTTGGATAGTACCTGCTCTAGTCTGTGACCCTGCTTGTGTTGGTGGTTGGCTGCCTGGCTTTGTTGAGCAGGTTCCCCCTCTCCTCCTCCAGCCTGCTCATCTCTCCTGCAGCCGGCTCTGCTCTGTCTCCAGGTTCCTGATGGAGGCCTCGTGGGCCATGTGGTGGCCTGCAGAGAACCAATCTGACCTAGGACCAGTCACACCCACACAGCACCACTGTCAGAAATGTATTTTCTTTCTCTTTCAAAGGTTTTTTATTCAACAAAAGATTTGTGAAGCAATTACAGTACAATGATTACGTTTTTTTCCCCTTTTTTCTTCCCCCGAACACACCCTGCCCATTTCCCACCCCCACACCCAACTACAAACAATCCTGCATCAAAAAATCAGCACAAAAAACAATACACAATGTTAAAAATGACATAAACTAAATACACGCTACAAGAAACAAAAAAAAACAATCAATATGAAAAAAATAAACATAAAGAAATAAAATTAAATCAAATAAAAGAGGGGAGGAGGTAGCTACTCAGAAATGTATTTTAACCTGAAATCACATCTTTTTTTTCTATTCTACATACTACATCTAAATCATAAAAATAATCTAGTTAGGACGCAGTAGGCCATACACTTGGGACATACTTTTACTTATTTATTTCATCATAAACATGGCGCCTGTATCTTGCCTCTTCTCTTGCTTTTATATCCGTCGCATCCCCTGTTTGTTTTCATACGGAGGCTCCGTCGATGTGACGTCACTTCCGGTGCGCATTAGATTGTGGGTCAGAATCGGCCAAATTAGGATGCTGTTTTCAACGCTACAACTCTGGGCCGGATGTAGTAGGCATCCGGGGAATTTCTAACCATGCTGAATCTGGCCACAAGGATCGGTACATCCTAAATCTGTTTTCTACCATGCTAAATAGTAGAAAGTATGGGTATTGGAACGCAGGGTTTATTTTATACAGGTAAATTCCATTGAGACCGGAGACTCATTTTCAAGGGAGACCTGTTCCCATTCCCACATTACCATTCACACACACACATTCATACAGCGATAGGAGGCTAACTATCGGGAGCAATTCAGGGTTCAGTGTCTTGCTCAGGGACACTTCGACATGTGGCAAGGAGACGGGGGATGATCGAACCACTGACCCTGTGGTTGAGTGGTCGACCGCCCTACCCACTAATCAGGGAAAGACTAAATGGGAAAAGGGGAAATAGTGCAGTGGCCTCCATTTACTGCAGCTAGCTTCTGGATTTTTAGCGAAAACAGGATGGTTAAAGCCTCCGCTAAATTTGTCAAGTCAAGTCAACTTTATTGTCAATTTCTGCAATATGTGCCAGCCATACAGAGAAATCGAAATTATTATTTTTTTCTCTCTGACCCACGGTGCAATAAGGAACAAAGGATAAAGTAAGATAAGATGAGAATTTTTGAGCCAGGAAAATCTCTGACTCCTGATATAAACAGTTGTAGACAAAGTGGGGGGAGGAGGGGGGGGGGGGCGTCATTAGCTCAGTCACAGCCAAATGCTTTCACATCGATCTATGGAGACCTATGCCACACTTGCTTCACTGCAGACTCTTCAACACTTTGTCACCTGCTCCACCAGAGAAGATACAATGCTGGACTGGTGTGGTATGCAAATGTGAAGCGTGCAAACAGCTCCAATGCATCCATCCATCCATCAATCCATCCATCAATCCCATCCATATATCCATCCATCCATCTATCTTTCCATCCATCAATCTATTTATCCATCCATCCATCCATCAATCCATCTATCTATCTATTTATCCATCTATCCATCCATCTATCTGTAGTGAATGACAATAATTCCATGCACATCTTACCTAGCCTGGAAATCCAGACCCACATCTAGAACGATAGAGGGTCTGGCCATGATCAATAGACCTTCCCAACTCAAGGGGTGGCTCCTACTCGTGCATTTCAAAACACCACTGCACACAATTGGATAGCACTTCTCTCTAATGAATCTAATGAGAGATTTGAGTGCCGCTTCCAAATCGTTAAGTTTCGAGGCCAAAGCCGTTTCAAACAACGTATCCGTGGCCATCTTTGTTGTTTACTATCGGAGCTTTGACGGCGCAAGCGCAGCAATGTCGTCATCCGGTTACGCCCGCCCATATCAGATAGTACGATTTGATTGGTAGCTCCGAATGTTCCGACATACCCTGCGTTCCAAATCGCATACTTTCTTTTTTCTATTCTACATACTACATCATACTAACCTGATATCTTGAACGATAGAGGGTCTGGCCACGATCAATAGTAATTTCCAACTCAAGGGGCGGCTCGTACTCGGGCATTTCAAATGCCACTGCACGCAATTGGATAGCACTTCAACCAATCAGAGCAATGAACAAGGTGACGTATTAAGCCCTGTTCGTTTAGCAAACAGCGGGATAAGTGTTTAGATTAAACTTTTGCCGTGGTCGGTTCGGCAAAACAGAACATTCCACTTACTTACTAATGAAAGTTTGAGTGCCGTCTTCCAAATCGTAAAGGGTCGAGGCCAAAGCAGTCTCAAACTCACACAACATATCCGCAGCCATCTTTGAAGTTTGCTATCACGGCTTCGGCGGCGCATGCACAGCACTGTCGTTATCCGGTTACGTCCGCCCCAGAGCACCATACAAAGGGCTCTGGCCCGCCCATATCAGAAAGAACGATTTGATTGGTAGCTCAGGATTTCATGACATATTTAATGAGCTTCAATGGAGAGTGTCCAGACCAACAGGCGCAGCAAACTTAATTAGCCAGCGCCTAGTGGCAGGTCTGGGAATGCCAGGCTAACATCATACTACATCCTACCTGCTTTATGGAGGATTTCAGTGGCCTGCTGTTGAACTCGCTCCCTGCTGCCCTCGAGTTCATACTCTGTGTCTTTCAACTGCATCACCCAGATCTCCCCGTCCTGGATGGCTTCTTCCAGCTGCTTGTGTAGGTTCTGCAGCGCGCACACACACACACACACACACACACACACAAACACACACACACACACACACACACCACACACACACACACACACTCATAATCAGTTTTGAGAAGCTACAAGTGGACTGTGTTCCAAAAGCCTACTAACGTCCTACTCATACTAATTTTGACGTCAATTTGAGTATGTTGTGGTTGTGTATGCGCATTTGTGTAGGCGAGAAAAATGCCCGGATGAGTACTTACTTCCGGCAATATATTTGTGTATGGATCGATAGGTTTACTTTTCCTACTCAACCGCCCCACAATGCATTGCGTCGTTTTCAAACAACATTTTATTTAATTTTTTTAATTCTTTATTGCTTCGGTTATGATTCAGTGTAAACGGTCCGACGAACCTCGCATACACAATCGATTGGTGATAGTTAAGTCGACAGTATATGTAGTATATGCATGTTCAGTATGTAGGAGAGGTAGGACATTAGAGGGCTTTTCCCAACACAGCCAGTGTATTGCTGCAGCATTGGTCCTAAACAGAAAATACATGATCCACCCATTGACCCACGTGTCCAATCCACCCACACACACTTTGATAGTCCCCTCTGCGTTGGCCAGCGAGGTCTGCAGGCGGTTGGTCTTGTCGCGGTTCTCTCTGGCCTCCTCCTGGGCTTTCTGCAGCTCACTCCTCAGCTTGGAGAGCGAACGCTGCAAAGCCACCTCCTGGGCCTGGAACTCCTTACGAAGCTCCACCTTAACACAAGCAGGTGGTTATACATTAAAGGGACACTGTGTAACATTTTATTATTAGCTAAAATCAATATCCTCATTCATAAAATATGTCCTCATTTGGTGTAAAATCACCTCTGCCAATAATCTGAATGATCCTCCTGAGCAGAGAATTACAAATATTAATATTCTATTTTGTACATTGAGCAGGTAGGTCTTGTGGAGGAATCCATGTTTTTGGAATATCATCAGGTGCATTAGAATTTAGAATTGTTCTTGTCCTTGAAGGCCACTGTAGCTTCTGTTATTATTCAAAAGGGGTGGGGTTACCCAGGGGTTTGTGTGTGTTAAAAAACTGTAATAAATATAAATATATATATTGTGTATGTAACTAGGATTCTTGTGCTTAACACTCTGTTAATGCAGCCGTAGTTACATACGTAACCTTTGTTCCATTTACAGTCGATTTGAGTGCCAGAGGCTGCCCTTACTTGGTAAGCGTGGTATACAGTATACCAGATGGCGATAGCTGCGGTATCTATGTAAGTATGGTGACATCATAGCCCTTGAGAACCTTACCAGTGACATAAACTCAGCCCTTTGTTCCCTCCCTACCACAGAAAGCCTGATGGATCATGATTATTATATATTTTTTTTAACCTTTATTTATACAGGTAAATCCCATTGAGACCGGAGACTCTTTTTCAAGGGAGACATGTTCCCATTCCCACGTTACCATTCACACACACATTCATACACCGATAGCAGGCTGACTAACAGGATTTAATTTAGGGTTCAGTGTGTTCAGGGCGGGGCGGGGCGGGGGATCGAACCACCGACCCTGTGGTTGAGTGGTCGAGCACCGTACCCACTTCACCACAGCCGCCCCTATTCCTGAAAACATTTAATACATAAAGGGCGGCTAATGCTAGTGCAGTGTCGATGTAACCGATTAGCTTTGAAGGAAAGCTCCTTGAAACATAGGCTGCGTTCCAATACCCATACTTTCTGCTATTTAGTGTGGTAGAAAAAAAAAAGATTTAGGATTTCTTGTGGTCAGATTTAGTATGCTTAAAAATACCCGGATGTCCTACTGCATCCGACCGAGATTTTTAGCGTTGAAAACAGCATGCTATTTGAGCGATTCTGACCCACAATCCAGTGCGCAACCGGAAGTGACGTCACATCGACAGAGCCTCTTTATGAAAACAACCTGGGGGATGCGACGGATATAAAAGAAAGAGGCAAGATCAAGGCGCAATGTTATGACGAAATAAATAAGTAAAAAGTCCCAAGTGTATACCTATACTGCATGCTAACTAGATTGCATTTATGGTCAGATGTAGCATGTGGGTGTTAGGTTTGGAACACATGGCTATTGTCTGGTTGTACCTCAGTCCTCTTCCAGGCTAGCAGGTTCTCTGTAGTGAGCTGGTGTGTTCTCCTCATGGCCTCCAGTTCTCTCTCATAGTACTCCTGGGCTTTAGCTAGCTTAGCTTCATACTCCTCCACCAGACCCATCTTATCCCTGGTTAGGTCCTCCAGACGCGACATCAAAGCCTCCACCTACACACACACAATCGCATATTATTTTTATACTTTAATTTAGGATCAAAAATTAATCTGACAGTTATTTTTTACAGTCACACATTAGAGAGCATGTCTTTGTGCTCTGATGAAATACATTTACGTTTTAGTAACACTTTACAATAAAAGTACATTAATTAACTCTTATACGATGCTAAGTTAATGCTATTAATGAGTAGTTCATGTGTGGTTAATGCCTATTAAGCATTAAGTAAGTGTTAATGCTTAGTTATTTACGGTTAGTTAATGCTTTGTTAACTAATGCTTAGTGAAGCGTTAACTAAATATAACAGTTAGTGCTTTGTTTGTGTTCATTAAAGGCCTACTTCACCGGTTTGAATATGAAGGTGTATTGAATTCTGAGATCCTATGTAGTATAAATGTGCAAAAAAAAACGTAATTTGTAAATATTACTGTGTTGTCACAGTAAAAGACATCACAGTAATATTTACAAAGTAAGTTTTTTTTAACCCTATATTTCTCTTTCTGTGATGTCACGAGAAAGAGAAATATAAGGTTAAAAAAACACTCTTTCTGCCTTTTCTCAGGCTAGGATGAACCGATTTCAATTTTTTTCGCACATTTATACTACATAGGATCTCAGAATTCAATACACCTTCATATTCAAACCGGTGAAGTAGGCCTTTAAGCCTTAACCAGCAGTTCATTAATGTACCCCTTATTGTAAAGTGTTATCAAGCCATCAATCCTCTCTCTCTCTCTCTCTCTCTCACCCACAGCCCATATACCTCTTGTCTATGGAGCTCTCTCTCTCTCTCTCTCTCTCTCACCCACAGCCCATACCTCTTGTCTATGGAGCTCTCTCTCTCTCTCTCTCTCTCTCTCTCACCCACAGCCCATACCTCTTGTCTATGGAGCTCGGCCAGTTTCTCCTGGTCTTCGCTGGAGGTGGCGCTCTGGTTGTGTTGGTTGTGGACCAGCTCTTCCACCTCATGCCGGTGACTGGCCCTCAACTCCTCGAGCACCCGGCGTTTGTCAGCGTCAAACTGGGCCTGGGCCTGGCTGAACGACCGCAGCTTCTCCTCAAAGTCCCGACGCATCTCCTCTACCTGTTTTCATAGCAAACAAAAACAATACTGTAAAGCAGTGGTTCTCAATTATTTTCTGTCATGCCCCCCCTAGGGGACAGAATTGTTTTCGCGCCCACCCCCCCTCCCCCCTAAATTTAAATACTATTGAGAACCTGCTAATATTTATTTATTTATCTGTACAAAACCACTGTATGAGTTTCTGGCACAAGCATTCTGCATACAATCACCTTATTATCAAATTAGATAACAAATTAGCTGAGATAACTTCTGCAGCAAAAAAATTCAAAGTTCAGTTTATTAGCTCAATTTGTAACATTTAAACAAGACTGCTCAGTCTGTGTGAATCTCAGGAGAGAGAAACAAGAGCAAATGATTCACTGAGGTTTGCATTTCATTCAAAACATTTTAAACTGTAAACATAGTTAAGGTGGTGTTTTTTTGTATCATAGGCCAATAGGCCTTCTGTGATGTGATAACCAATAATTCATTAATGTTATTATTAGTCTACTTGCTTGATTTCTTTTAAAATAGCCTACAGAGACACTTGGAGAAACGTGGACATTTATTTACTGCAAATCGCGGCCTTTCGCGCGGATATGACCATACACAAGCACACATCAGGCTTGCTAGCATTTATATTAAAACATTTTTTTTTTGGTCAGTTGGAAATCAAGGCAGTGTGTGTGTGTGTGTGTGTGTGTGTGTGTGTGTGTGTGTGTGTGTGTGTGTGTGTGTGTGTGTGTGTGTGTGTGTGTGTGTGTGTGTGTGTGTGTGTGTGTGCGCGTGTGTGCGTGTGTGTGTGCGTGTGTGTAAAAGCCCGCCCTCTCTTACCTCTCTGCTCATAGACACCACTCTCTGTGTGTGTTGGGCCTCGGTGCAAAGCTGGGAATCCTCCATTCTCTGTCTGTACATCTCAAACTCTGCTAACGCCTGACGGTCACACAAACAGAACACACACACGCTCAATAGTCTTACAATATTATTGGATGAAGCAGTGTTTCCCACAGAATTTTTTGAAAGTGTGGGGGGGGACCGGGGGTATGCTCCCCCGGAAGAAAATGCGTCAATCTGGTGTACTTTGAGGAACACTATTCCTATATAAATGGTGATTAAGATGGAGTTTAACACACTTATCAATGGTTAATGAATAAATAATTTTCTATGATACACATTTGAGCCATCAAAAAAATGAAGCAAAGGTGGTGGTTACCTGTGGTTCAAAAGAGTGAACACAAGCGCCCTTTTGTTTTATTAGATTGTTGAATTACAAGTAAAAAGTCGGGTCGTGGGGTCTAATATTCGGCGTCCAGCAGGGCTGGACTGGCCATCGGGCGTACCGGGCAATGCCCGGTGGGCCGGCAGGCATTTTGGGCCGGGCCGGGTCCATAAAAAAAAAAAAATAATAAAAAATTAAATTAAATTAATTTTTTTTTTTTTTTTTTGGACCCTCGGCTGTGTGACTCGGCCCGGCCCGGCCAAGTCACACAGCCGAGGGCCGAGGTCCCTTCCCTCTCGGGAGTGCCATGGACATATAAATGTGCGTGCAGGCTGTCAACTTCACCTGAAAGTTACCAGGCCATTACTCATTATGATTGGTTCTAGGCTAGGCCTGGCCCAATCACACACACAGCAGAGGGCCGCCCATTCAGAGGCTGCATTGAGTTGTATTATGACGCATTCAACTTGTACTCAGTAATTATGAGCATCTGACGATGGTCAGTTTTACGTTCAGGGCCGTTGGACTGCGGACAGGCTTGGGGGGGCCCAAGGCAGAGGGGGGCTGCACCCAAGAAAATAAAAACTTATTTTTTTGATTTTTTATTAATTTTACTGGCTCAATATAGGCCCCTGATCTTTGAAGGCCCAGAAAATTTTTATTTAGGGGAAAAAAACAGATATCAGGGGCCTTTCATTCATCAGTACATTTTTGTTATTTTTTAAATAACATTGTTCGGGGCTATGAAGATCAGGGGCCTATATTGGGCAATTAAAAAATACAAACGAAGGGAAAAAATTCCCGAAGCTGACTGGATTTTTTAAACATTCTTCTTTCTGCTTTTTGGTCATTCTGTGTCTTTGAATCATTCCAGAAAATAGTACTAAATAGCTTACATAGGAAACAGTTGATTTAGCCTTTGTTTTCTCCTCAAAGTGCACCAGATTGATGAATTTTACTTTAACATTTAAAAAAAAATCTTCCGGGGGAGCATTCCCCCGGACCCCCCTAGAAGGTCCAGGGTCCACGACACAGTCTCCCAAATTCCTGTGACAAACACTGTGTGTGTGCATGGTTATTAAGAGTCATTAGACCAGGGGTTGTGTTCAAGTACGCGTAATGATCTGGTCATTCATCAATAGAAACATTGTGTTGTTATCTGGCTCAGAGAGGGACCAGTCACTCATACGTTTTGGACTATAGACAAACATAGCTTTTACATGTTTGTATTGTAAGACCGCCTCTCAGAGGGGCCATCAGGACTTTCTGTATAGGGCCCCAGAATTTGGTGCAACACCCCTGCCTCCGCATAACGTATAAACGGTGGGCTGCCATGGCCAAAAATGCCAGGGCCGATTTTTTGTCCCAGTCCAGCCCTGGCGTCCAGTAAGGGAATGCCCGTTACCAGAGCGATCATTTAGCTTAAGGGTCTGTGTCCACCTTGTTTCTTTTCTTTTTTTCGGGTGGAACACTGGTTGTGCGCTCTGAAGCAGCTGGGACATGCGTTTTTGCTCTTGGAGAGAGAACGCGGTGAGACTATAGTAGGCTATAAAAAGGCACGGGAAATTGCCAAAGAGCTCAACACCCCTTTGAATTCAAAGCCTTGACTCATTATGTTGGGAGTCGACGTATGTGTCAAAGGCATGAATCGACAAAGCGATCAACTCTTACTGTGGCTTTTTTTGCTGCAGCACTTGTAGTGCTGAGGAGAGCTTGCCAACTGCGCTGTCCTTTACGCACCATCACTGCCGCTGTTATGTTAAGATTTCATAATTTGTGTGACAGCAGGCTGGGACTCGCTCCGAGGGGCTGCTCCGAGACTGACCGCCTCTTAGTGCTTTGAGACGGGGAGGGGCTCGCGCCAGCACCCGCTGCTCGTTGAGCACAGTAACTGCAGAGTGATACGTGCTTTCACGTCAGAGTCTCCAAACACCACAAAAGTTTTAAATAACTTGGGCAGTGAGACGGAAGCCAGTAGGCTAGCGCATCTTTGGAATCAATTGTAGCAGCAAATCGAGTTTTCTTCTCCTCAAGCAGTAACATTAGCGCGGGTTTTTTTCTCCTCTGCGAATATTGCGGTGTTGGCCAATTTGTATAAAAACAACAAACCAGTCAATATCGGGTTTAAAATGCATTGTAACGCGCGTTACTGAGCTTTGTACCGAGTTACATATTACCATTTTTTTGCTGTAATGCCTTACATTACCTGAAGGCAATACAGTCACAGCGCGTGTTGAGCGCAGGGGGAGGGGCTGATTGACTCGGGGAGATTGAAGCCTCGATCCCTCAAGCGGCGCTTTGATAATACGTCCATGATTGAAGGAAATATTGTTTCTTGAGATCACAGCGCGAATCACACGTTAAAGATTTTTATGCGGAAATGCTATTGTTTCCAAGTGAAACTCGCGCATTGCAAATGAAATGTATACATGTATATTTTTTAAATAGTAAAATATACATATATAAAAAAAAAAAAAAAAAAATGAAAGTGTGGCGGGGCAAAATGAAAGTGTGGCGGCCCGCCACGGAATGATACATTAGTGGGAAACACTGGATGAAGTGCAAACAAGCTTACATAGGACTATTTTACCAGTAAATGCACATGTACTGATGTGGATAGTTGGTCTCTGAGATTTTTGCAGATTACGTGTGAATGTCGATAGTACGCCTGCTATCGGTGTATGAATGTGTGTGTGAATGGTAACGTGGGAATGGGAACAGGTCTCCCTTGAAAAGAGTCTCCGGTCTCAATGGGATTCACCTGTATAAATAAAGGTAAAAAAAAACTGTAACAGTTAGGGGTGTGAACGTTCGCATGACTGTCTAAACGGACACACGGTTTCAATTGCGATTGTTTTTCGTGTACATGTTTAACCGTTCCATATGGGGGGGGGGGGGGGTGTCTGCAGTGCTGGCTGATACACACACACACACACACACGAGCACACGCACGCACGCACACACACACACACACACAGAACAGCGGTGAATATACTTATTGAATACTTATTTTATTTTTATTTGATATATACCGTTTTGTTTTGCCTTACCTTTTGAACTATTTAGAATGTACTTTTTTGTAAATATTACTTATCTTCTTTTTACCAAATTGTATCCTTTTGTTCTTAGTTAAGTTATTAGTCAATGGTTACATTGAAATTTGTCTTTCCGCATATCCCCCTCTCAAGTTACCACACTTCAGAGGGGGTCAGAGCTCAGGGTCAGCCGTAGCACAGCGCCCCTGGAGCAGTTATGGGGTTAAGCGTCTTGCTCAAGCACACAATGGTAGAGATGGTGGGCACTGTAGACGTAATACCAGCCACCACTAGTTTTACTACTAACACCCTCCTGTCCGGTGCCGGGGATCGAACCAGAGACCTCATGGTTACTGGTCGGCCCCCTTTTCCTCTAGGCCATCCATACCATAGAATTCTCATCTTATCTTATTTGATCCTTGCGTAAGCACACTTACATTGAGTGCACTTTATTAACCCTACAGTACACTTACTTATTGGCGCAGTGCTCTCATTTCTACAGTGCACTGTCCACAACTGCCGTCGCGCACCTACCGGAAATCACTTTGCATTTTGACGGTTCTTCTTCGGTGGTCATTTTTTTGCTGCTTGCGTTACCGATGGCCAAAACAGGCACGTTAGTAGTGTAGGGGAGAACGGGGTAAGTAGGCACACTTTTTACTCTAGTGAGAATTGCTTATCATCTAAACATCTTTCAATAGTCATTCCTACATTAAATGGAAGCTTAAGGTGTTGGCTTGAAATGTGTACCCCTCACTTTTTCTATCTTATTGTAATAAAGAAGAAATGAATCATCAAAGACACCCTTACACATTGTGACAACCAACCCCATCAAGGGGTCGGTTGTCACACACTATGGGGTTATTTGTCACAATGTTATCTTAATGGGAATAATCTTAAAAAGAAGACGAGAAAGCAGAACAAAATTTGAACGTGTAATTGCATTGTCAAGTTGACAAACATAACTTACTGTAGCCTTGGCAGCTGGTCTAGTTTGGGATGCACTGGGTTGTTTTGATTTTGTTGCCCTTTTTTCTTTTGCATGCTAGCTGCCTTTTCCTGCTCTATTCTCTCCTTCTCTGGGGTGTCAGTGAGGACACAGCTTGACAATTTCTTTCGTTATTGTGTTCCTTTTCTGGCTGCAGCCTTTGGATAACATGTGACAACCAACCCCCAAAAAATGTGACGACCAACCCCAACTTGAATTTCTTGCTAGCATCAAGGCCAACAACCATCTGACAACTAATTAGCTTGCTAACCACAATCTAAACTATAGTTTACCCTTCACACTTTTTATGGGTAACAAGTGTTTTGTTATAAACCCATTGTGTAAAAGCCTAGAAGAAAAATACTGAGGAGCTAGATATTTTCAATTTGACATGAAAAACACAAACAGTCGTCTCACCTCAAATTCAGCAGTCTAATTCCAAGCAAGACTATGTAGGTGACCTCTGACCCCAATTCTGGATATTTACATAAAAAATTTCACAGACAGCGCCTTCTGGTTCCGAGATATAACGATTGTGACAACCAACCCGTGTGACAAATTACCCCGTTCTCCCCTAGTTTTACGGAAAAACAAAACAAATGTGCGATTTAACTTTTGTAGAGCGCGTCCGCCTCCACGGTTGCTTCAAGCTCCTCTATTTTGATTTGAATATCCCGCCCTCTATCCGCTAAGTGGGCAAGATGGCGGCCGTTTAGTGTGGAAAGTGTCCATTGCCATCGGTCCCACTCTCAAGTTTTGGACCGTTTTGAGTGCACGACAGTGCACTGCGTTTTGACACACTCTCCGGTTTTTGCGCAAAGTGCACTCAAAAAAGTAATCCTGCGTTCCCGAATCGCATACTTTCTACTATATAGTATGTAGAAAAAAAGATTTAGGATGTCCCGATTCTTGTGGCCAAATTTAGGATGGTTAGAAGTACCCGGATGTCCTACTTCAGGGGTGGCCAACCAGTCAGAGACAAAGAGCCAAATTTTTTACTGTGTTACTGCAAAGAGCCACATCGTACACACGGGTACGCACAGTGGCGATTCCAGGAAATTTTGACTGGGGGTGGCCATGGTGGGCCACAGAGCTAGAGTGGGGTGGCCATCGCACCCCTGAATGAATAGCATGTGATATGCTGTACAACCAATGCAGGGATGATTTATAATCCCAAATGCCCAAATCATGTTAGTATCCATTGTAATGTTTGTCAGAAAACTAAACCCCTGAAGGGGGGTCTGGGGGCATCCCCCCCAGAAGATTTTTTTGTGTTTTTAACATGTAATCTAAGCATTCTGGTGCATTCTCGCGAAGATAATAAAGGAAAAAGTCAATATTTATTTCAGCTCAAATGAATAGTAAAATTAGCAAGACAACATAACTTGCTAGCAGCCAGATGCCTAACAACTGGACAGAGGGACGGATGACCACTAGCTTTTGACCAAATATCTTGCTAAAAAAATAAACCTTTATTTATGAAAGTCTGCCCTTGCTAAGAACATGTTACACTCGTTAACTACAAACTTTAATTTTTTTTATTCAGATTTCAAAAATCTGCTGGGACACGTGCCTATACACGTGTATGGGTGGCACGCATGTCACAAGCACACTTATGCTGTTTTCAAGACCTTTGCTGACCAGAGACCAGTTCTAGTGGCCACAGTCCTACCATTAATTTAGTAATTGAAAATTGCAAACTGATCTCATATCAGTGGATTGGAGTGTTTGTGTGATGAACTTGGCAACTACCTATCAAAAAAAGTTAAGAAAGAAAAAATTAAATGCGCAAATGACACCTGGCATATAAGGCAGAATGGCTTGGTATAACGTTCAACAAAATATAAACTCTCCCACTCTGTTTCGGAGCGAACTTGACACAAATTGTTTACTCACGGAAAAACCTCCCTCCAAGCTGAGCGGGCAGTTTTATGTTGCGTCCGCACCAAACGTTTGCGAACGTTATGTTGCGTCCTCAATTAAACATTTGCGAACAGGCATACACATAGGGCCTACACATTAATAAAATAAAACATGAAATAATAGACAACATGTAAAACGAACGTAAGAGCCGCATGAAACGTTTGCGAACATGCACACACATAGGCCCACACAAAAAAAAAGTATTAAAAAAAAAAAAAAAAAAAAATTATAATCACATAATTTGATATGAACTGAAGAGTCGCACGAAGCTGGGCAAAGAGCCGCATGCGGCTCGCGAGCCGCGGGTTGGCCACCCCTGTCCTACTTCATCCAGATTGTTAGTGTTGAACTGCATCTTATTTGGGCGATTCTGACCCACAATCCGGTGCGCACGTGAAGTGACGTCATATCAACGAAGCCTCCATATGAAAACAAACGGGGATGAGACGGATATAAAAGCAAGAGGCAAGATCAAGGTGCAATGTTATGATGGGATTAGTGACCTGTCTCTTCATGTGTTCCTGGAGCTCCACAGATTCCTCCAGAGTGGCCAGCCTGCGCCTAAGGTCTGCCTCGTCTGTCATCTTGCTCTTGTACTGAAGGATCTTGTCTCTGGTCTCCGTCACAATGTGTTCAACCTGGAACCACACAAACATGGGAATGAAAAGTGACTTAGCACAAAAAAAACCCTCAAATCAAAAGTTTTTGGCCAGATAAAAAGGAGAAGTAAGCGATTTATTTATGTTAATGTAAGTGTTAAATCGCTCTTTATTCATACAGTGATCACTTGTATAGTGTGCTCGTTTCATAAAGCCGATCTCTCAGTCACCCGCTCTGCATGGAATCGGCAAATACATTTTCTCAACGGGGATCCCACTACCAATCAGAAGAGAGAACGCTACAAACCCGTCTCACTGCCGGTGCACGTGCAGAGCGACAGATGGGTGAATGTGTATGCGCCTACAATGGCGGAGCAGGTAAAAATCCTTCCCCATGTCTGTTTTGATGGTACATTAATTAACTGTTAGTTTATGCAAAGTAAATGCATACTAAACATTAAATCGTCAAGCATTAATAAATACTAAGGAAATGCTTGATACGCCTTAACTAAGCATTTACTAATGGTTTCGCTAAGTAAATACTTAACTTTTGTGTCGAAATCGTCACTGTGGAAAGTGGCCCTAAATGTCACCACAACATTTCTGCACAGACACTTAAGTCAAAGTCAAAATTATTTCTAGAGCACATTTAAAAACGACATCAGTTGACCAAAGTGCAATACAAAATAACATAGAAGATACATGAAAAAAAAAGTAAGGAGTGTCAAAGACTCAACTTTTGTTAGAGCTGGGGTGGAGGACAGTCCCAACAGCCAATAAAAACAGAGAATCGGAGCCTCACTCTGATTGGTCAAAGTGTATAGCTCATGTTAACTTTGACCAATCAGAAATCATATAGCCCGGCTTTAACAGCTACAGCTTCCTTCACCAAACCTTTTATCCAAAACTTAAGACTAAAAATATTAAATAATAATATATATATTTTTGTGTCCATTACCTCATCCTCGTGGGCTTCTTTCAGAGAATCTATCTCCTCCTCGTGCTCATCGTTTTTGGTGTTGAGAGCGTAGATGACCTGGAGACAGGCAGAGAGTGAGACAGGTTAGGTCTGTGTGAGAGCATCAAAATCTACGTGAATAACATAAGACTCTCCCTGTGTTCCAAATCGCATACTTTCTACTATATAGTATGTAAAAAAAAGATTTAGGATCGTTAGAAGTACCCGGATGTCCTACTTCATCCGACCAAGATTGCGCACATGAAGTGACGTCACATCGACGAAGCCTCCGTATGAAAACAAACGGGGATGCGACGGATATAAAAGCAAGAGGCAAGATCAAGGCGCAGTGTTATGATGAAATAAAAGAGTAAAAGTATGTCCCAATAGTATGCCTACTGCATCCTAACTAGATTATTTTTATCGTCGGATGTAGTATGTAGAATAGAAAAAAGAAAGAGTATGCGATTCGGAACGCACAGAAAGACACACACAATTTAAAAAGTGACACATCCTAATTTTTGTTTTTTTTCCCACCTAGACACACGCATCTGCTCTCTTACATGCACGCATGCTCGTACACGGACGCACACAGACACACACACACACCCTTGACTATTTTTAGTACGTTTGTGTTTTTCTATTTTCTTTCTGTACATAGGCTGTGTGATTTGTGTATCCGTTGTATATTTGTGTGAGTGAGTCACGCTTGTGTAGTTGTTATGTCTTTCTTTATTCCTGTTGGGGGGCCTGAAAAATACCTTATTATAAATCTGGTGCACATAGGTAAATATGGTTTTGATGCTTTTTTTTCAAATTATCTATCATTACAAAATGTACTATTGATAAAGAACAAGAACGATATACAAGTCATCCTGACTGTTATATATGCTGTCTCTCTGTCTGTTGTCTCTCTGTCTGTTGTCTCTCTGTCTGTTGTTGTCTTCAGGTGGGAGTACACAGACACAGCTCTGCTAAGACCTGTGCATCCTCCAGCATTACATAACTTTCCCAAGCAATGGCAGCCCTGCTTTGATATCAGAGAAATGGGTTAGGCAGCAAGAGGGGAGGGGGGGGGGGGGCGATACTTAATTACAGCACTGGGCATGTGGAACAGTCTTGTTTATCAGTGTAATGATTCATAGGACAGTAAACGCACATGCACGCACACACACACACACACCTCTCTGTCTCTCGCTCTCACACACACACACACACACACACACACACACACACACACACACACACACACACACACACACACACACACACACACACACACACACACACATACACACACACAGGGGAGATCACAACAGAGCACAAACTCTGACTAGCTAATGTTTAAAATGATTGACCAATATCTAACACTGCCCAAGAGCAGTGACTTATGCTTACTGACATACTAACTCATCAACTATCATTTGGAATCGAGCTCCCGACCTGCACGCAAATGTAAATGTAGAAAAACACATTCAAAATTCCAGCACATCCCTCGTCTCTAACCGTCCCATCCTCCCCGACGCACCTTACGTCAACCTGCTGTGAATAAAGCGGCAGCATCCTACTACTATACCCCTCACGCACTCATTCACACAGACACACACATACTAACTCACCTTGGTCAGCTGGGCGATTTTCTTGCTCATCTTGAAATGCAGGTCCTGAGAGTAGTTCAGCGCCAAAGTCCCTTCGTAAAACATATTGGACGCCGTAGGTGAGGGGGTATATTTGGGGTTGCTGCTAGTGTAGGTGTTGTACGGAGGCTGCCAGCCTGCCCCCGACGCCATTTTCAGCGGGGGAATGACACCAAAACACGCTCTAAATTGGAATTAAATAGAGCGGTGCTATGCGTCAAAGCCCGCCATTGTTGTGTTCAGTAGCTAATCCTTGATTTTCAGCTGGCTGGGGGAGAATGACAGGGAGCAAACAGGGGGAGCAAAGGGGCGCGAGAGCATCCGCAACGTGAACGAGCGCGCGGAAGGATGAGAGCGATGGAGGCGCGCGCCAGATGCTTCAGCCAAGCCAACAGCGCGCGCTCAGTCAGGTCCCATTGGTTTACGCTTTAATGCAGCTGTCTGTGTATGGCAGGCAGCGGCTGTTTTCAGTGGTGAAAGACGTCAACAGCATCATGAGCTGAGTAGTTCATGGCTGTCGGAAATATGGGGTGTTTGGACTTGTAACGTCGTAGCCAAATAATGGTTCAAATACAATCCCGTCTGCATATTTGAGCTTAAACGTTCAAATCAAATCAATGGATGTATTAAATAAAGGTATATGAGTAAGAGGAAGTGATTCAAAGAAATGTAGCCTATTATAAGAAGAAGAATAAAACAGATAAATCAATCAAAAATAAAAGAGACTAGAAAAATGAATGAAATGTATTTATAACATGTAAGTCAAAATGAATTAATGATAGACAATTATAATACTATACATATATACTTGGGCTATATATAGGGGAGAGTGGCCTAAGTTGTGCATTTTGGAAGTTGTGCCACCCCTTGTTTCTAGAAAACCGTGGAAGAAATTGGAAATGTGACCACATATTTAAGAAGAGCCATCCATTTGACTCATCCTGTAAAGAAGGGCGACACAAGGAATAAGATATAAGCACATTTAAGCTAAAAAAAACTGTGTTTTGCCTTTCAAAGTAAAATTTCCATGATCAAGGTTTTTTGATTATTGTGTCTGAACAATTATAGACACGTTTGAAAACATTTGACACATGTTTTAGTGCTTTGGTATGCTACATTTTGAGTCTATACAGTTAGCACGATGTCAGCCCTAAACTGCTGCATCATGCCTATTATCCAAATTTCTGGGGTTGGGGTGATTTGTGCCAGAGGGCCTAGGTGAGTTATAAGTAAGTAAGTAAGTAAGTAAAATGTATTTATAAAAGCAAATTTATGACAGTTTGCACTGTCCAAAGTGCTGTACATAGTGCATTCAGTAGGTAAACAATGAAGGTAAAATAACAATAACCAAAATAAAAGACGTAACGCCCATACATCCACACAAACACAGATAGTAGTGCAGAGGTAAGATAGTTAATGGGGAGGACACACCAGGGTGTACATATGGGTTTTGAGCCTTGATTTAAAGGCAGAAATGTAGAGGGAATCACATTTGTCAGGTGGCAGTTGGTTCCACAAGCACGGAGCAACTTGTGCAAAGTACATTTCTGAGAGTTGTGCCAGTGGCATGGCTGTATACGCTGGTCACCAAAAGAAAGTGATTGTCTACAGTAGCTCAGAAGAGACTGACATCTCAATTCCACTTTACGACACCACTGATGAGAGTTCAGATGGCCAGAAAGATGATGATGGTGACTTTGTTTAAGAAAATTGTCCTTCAATCTTTGTCAACTATTTACTTTATTTACTTTAAATACACCTTAAATAAGTGATTGTCTAATGGATTTGTCTTGCATTACAGTTTATGAGATATATAGCAATGGCACAATTCACCCCATGGTATTCTCTCCAACCGCACAACTTACACCACACCGGGGGCAAGTTGTGCAACAAGACAACTTTTTTTCCGAAAGCTATATTTCTTCAACAGTTTATTCCAGATCCAAAGTTTTTATTGCCAGGGATGCACAACACCCTGAAATATATGTACATATTTGAGTTGGAGACTTTACTGTCAAGGCCTTACTTTAAAATCACTTTGAGTGAAAAGTTGCACAACTTAGGCCACTCTCCCCTACATATAAATTAAATTAAATTAAAATGTTAGTAGGTATAGTGATATTGTAAAACAAGTAAAAGGCAATATAATTAAAACCAGCAAATGAGATTTAGTTAAAAGCCAAGCTAAAAAGGTGGGTCTTAAGTCTTCCCTTAAAACCCAATAAAATAATTTTAAAATCTATTCTGAAGCACACAGGAAGCCAGTGCAGAGACTTTAAAATTGGCGTAATGTGGGCTCTCTTTCTGGTCCTAGTTAAAACACATGCAGCTGAATTTTGTAACAATTGTAGGCGTGCTATATTCTTTTTTGGGAGACCAGAAAGAAGAGCATTGCAATAATCAATTCTACAAGTGGCAAAAGCATGCATACGTGTCTCTGTGCTGGCTTGAGAGAGAAAAGGTCTTACTTTGACGATATTTTTTTGAAGTGATAAAATCTAATTTTCAATAGAAACGTTGAAATCGCCCGTTGTCTGTACATGGAGGATTCATATTCGAGGTAGTGTTGTGGTGGCCTTTTGTGACAACAACGAAGCCTTCTATTTTATTTTAGCACAATGTTTTTATAATTAAAGGCTAATATAGGCTCATATTGTTATCATTTCTATCTCATTATTATTTATATTATATTATTTTTGTATTAAATCTCAAGTCATTGCTGTCCTGAAATGTTTAGTGTATTTCACGTAACAATATACAAAAACAAGTAAGGCTAAAACAAAGTACATGTGTGGGTGTGGCTAGAAACCTGTACAGCCACACAAACACACACACACACACACAGACACACTCGCACACACACACAAAGAGATGTATCAATACAAAAAACAATGCAGAACAATCAAAGAAAATCAAAACAAAAGAAATGAAGAAAAACATTGAAAAAAAAACATTTTAAAATCAGTCGCAACAAATCAAAGTGTAGGGATTAGGCTACTATGGATTTAGATTTAACAAGCAGAGAATTAGTGTTAAATATATGAACCAAGTTATTATTTCAAACTAATTGCTTTTGATAGTAGGGGAGAGTGGCCTAAGTTGTGCAACTTTTTACACAAAGTGATTTTAAAGTGAGGCCTTGACAGTTATGTCTCCAACTCAAATATGTACATATATTTCAGGATGTTGTGCATCCCTGGCAATAAAAACTTTGGATCTGGAATAAACTGTTTAAGAAATATAGCTTTTGGAAAAAAAGTTGTCTTGTCGCACAAATCACCCCACAACGTGGGGTGATTTGTGCATTTGGAGAAAATAAGATGGGGTGAATTGTGCCAATTTATATATATCTCAAAAACTGTAATGCAAGACAAATCCATTAGACAATCACTTATTTAAGGTGTATTTAAAGTAAATAAAGTAAATAGTTGACAAAGATTGAAGGTACATTTTCTTAAACAAGGCCTAGCAGATCTAGGTGGTTTTGCCTGCAAAGCTCACAATGACAAAGTCACCATCATCATCTTTCTGGCCATCTGAACTCTCATCAGTGGTGTCGTTAAGTGGAATTGAGATGTCACTCTCTTCTGAGCTACTGTAGACAATCACTTTCTTTTGGTGACCAGCGTATACAGCCATGCCACTGGCACAACTCTCAGAAATGTACTTTGCACAAGTTGCTCCGTGCTTGTGGAACCAACTGCCACCTGACAAATGTGATTCCCCCTACATTTCTGCCTTTAAATCAAGGCTCAAAACCCATATGTACACCCTGGTGTTTCCTCCCCATTAACTATCTTACCTCTGCACTACTATCTGTGTTTATGTGGATGTATGGGCTTTACGTCTTTTATTTTGGTTATTGTTATTTTACCTTCATTGTTTACCTACTGAATGCACTATGTACAGCACTTTGGACAGTGCAAACTGTCATAAATGTGCTTTTATAAATACATTTTACTTACTTACTTACTTACTTATAACTCACCTAGGCCCTTTGGCACAAATCACCCCATCCCCAGAATTTTGGATAATAGGCATGATGCAGCAATTTAGGGCTGACATCGTGCTAACTATATAGACTCAAAGTGTAGCATACCAAAGCACTAAAACATGTGTCAAATGTTTTCAAACGTGTCTATAATTGTTCAGACACAATAATCAAAAAACCTTGATCATGGAAATTTTACTTTGAAAGGCAAAACACAGTTTTTTGAGCTTAAATGTGCTTATATCTTATTCCTTGTGTCTCCCTTCTTTACAGGATGAGTCAAATGGATGGCTCTTCTTAAAAATGTGGTCACATTTCCAATTTCTTCCACGGTTTTCTAGAATCAAGGGGTTTTGCAACTTCCAAAATGCACAACTTAGGCTACTCTCCCCTATAGCATTCCGTGGTCTCTTTTTGTATGCAGACAAGCGTGGACATGTGTTGAGTCAGATGCTAACAGAGAAGCACGCTGTAATATATGAAATATGTCTGTTAAAGCTTGGGTATGTGATTTCTGATTGGTCAAAATTAACACGAGCAGTAGGGGAGAACGGGGTAATTTGTCACATGGGTTGGATGTCACATTCGTTATATCTCGCCACCAGAGCGCGCTAGCTCTGAAATGTTGATATAAAAAAGGTCCAGAATTGGGATCAGAGGTCACATACATAGACTTCCTTGGAGGAAGACAGCTGCATTTCAGGTGAGAGGATGTTTTGTGTTTTTCATGTCAAATTCAAAATATTTTGCTTCTCAGTATTTTTCTTCTAGGCTTTTACACAATGGGTTTATAACAAAACACTTGTTACCCTCAGAAAGTGTGAAGGGTAAGCTATAGTTTAGATTATTGTTAGCAAGCTAATTAGTTGTCAGATGGTTATTGGCCTTGATGCTAGCAAGAAATTCAGGTTGGGGTTGGTCGTCAAATTTTTTGGGGGGTTGGTTGTCACATGTTATCTCAAGGCTGCAGCCAGAAAAGGAACCCAATAACGAAAGAAATTGTCAAGCTGTATCCTCACTGACACCCAGAGAAGGAAAGAATAGAGCAGGAAAAGGCAGCTAGCAAGCAAAAGAAAAAAGGGCAACAAAATCAAAACAACCCAGTGCATCCCAAACTAGACCAGCTGCCAAGGCTACAGTAAGTTATGTAGGCCTATTTGTCAACTTGACAATGCAATTAAACTTTCAAATTTGGTTCTGCCTCATTGCCTTCTTTTAAGATTTTTCCCATTAAGATGACATTGTGACAAACAACCCCATAGTGTGTGACAACCGACCCCTTGATGGGGTTGGTTGTCACAATGTGTCAGAGTGTCTTTGATGGTAAATTACTTCTTCATTACAATAAGTTGGAAAAAAAGAGAGACACACATTTCAAGCCAACACCTTAAGCTTCAATTTAATGTAGGAATGGCTATTGACAGATGTTTTGGTGATGAGCAATTCTCACTAGAGTAAAAAGTGTGCCTACTTACCCCGTTTCCCCTACACTTTGCCCAATCAGAGCGAGGCTCCGATTCTAAAAAAAAAAAATCCGATTCTCTGTTCTTATTGGCTGTTGTGGTTGTCCATTCACTTTGGCACTGACGTTGTTGGTGTAGTGGAGCGTGTCAGGGACGGACCATAGGGGAGGGACCAAAGAGAACAAGTGGAGCGGTTGAGGTATTTGGTTTCAAATCTCTATTCCAACTGCTATTTTCTCCGCAAATTCTCCACCCCAGCTTTAACGGTTCAGTAAGTGGAATGGTCAGTTTAGCAATACAATTTTACAGTGTTAGACAGTTTTTTCACATGGCTTTTAAAGGTTAAAGATGAAGTAAGCAGTTTAGCTAACTTCCTGTCAGTGACTGCAGTTAGCAGTCCCCTCCCTCGTCCCTACGTCACCACATTAATGCACTGCGGTCTTCAAACAGTGAGTTATCTAGCATCATCTCAGATCCATAAGTGTGATAAAACACGAGAAAAACCATCAAAACAGACATTGGGAAGGATTTGTACCTGCTCCACCATTGTAGGCGCATAAACATTCACCCAATTGTCGCTCTGCATGTGCACCGGCAGTGATACGGGTGCCGGTTTGTAGCGTTCTCTCTTCTGATTGGATATCAGTGTTGGGATCCCCGAAAAGTTTATTTGCCGATTACATGCAGAGAGGGTGACTGAGAGATCGGCTTTATGAAACATGCATATATGAATAAAGAGCGATTTAACACTTATATTAACATTAATAAATCGCTTACTTCACCTTTAATTTATGGGGAGATGTTCTTGGTCTTCATTCAGACTTCATTGCATTACTCTGTAGATGCTAAAGCTTTGTGCAATGCTGCCATCTGCTGGTGATATTTATAAACTCCACTTAGTATGGATATATTATGGCTGCATTTACTAACACACCAGTTTATCGAATCTTCAAAAAAACACAAGATATTAAAGCTGGGGTATATGATTTCTGATTGGTCAAAGTTAACATGAGCTGTACACTTTGACCAATCAGAGCGAGGCTCTGATTCTCTGTTCTTATTGGCTGTTGGGACTGTCCATTCACTTTGGCACCGACGTTGTTGGTGTAGAGCGTGTCAGGGAGGGACCATAGGGGAGGGACCAAAGAGAACAAGTGGAGCGGTTGAGGTATTTGGATTCGAATCTTTATCCCAACTGCCATTTTCTCCCCAAATCCTCCACCCCAGCTTTAAGTGAGGAATTGCTTTGATATATAATATACTATACTGTATATATCTATCGCCAACTAGTAGTGAAATCATCACAGATCCATTGATTTTGGTTAGATTTTTATAATTTCTTTTTGTGGAATGAGTATACTGATTAGGGAAGAGAATGGCATATTGACTGATGTCATAACTTGAGGGAATAGTTTATTGCCAATGAAGTAAAGATGAAAATATTGGAAAAAAGTGAGAAAACGCCTATTTTTTTGCATTAAATTGAGCCAAAATCATGTAGGAATGTGTTTTTAAAAGTAATTTTTTCACAGTATTTTGCCACCACATGTGTTCTTTACACCTGGAATGCATTTATTGACAGCTTACCCAACCCACTAAGGATTTGAGGAAAATTTTAATTTTTCCAATATTTCTATCAAAAAATGACGGATACATACGCTAAAATAGCCACAATTTTTTTTCGCGATATTTCCGGCAGAGCAGACCCTCCAATTATTGTTGCTTAGGATCAAAGTTAACAGAAAAAACACAAATAAAAAGTATATCAGACCGGGCCAGGTCCAACCCATTTTAAAGAGCTTTTGAGACTTTGGCTCCCCGACTAATAGGGAATGCTTTTTGGTCTCACTTGTAGATACTAGCTACTAGCAGCTATTCAACTATGTGCAGATGGGAAGCTCTCCATCCAGACAACACAAGCAGTCTCAGTGTATGACATCACCCTAGCACAGTAACACAGTGTGGGACAATGTGTGCTGTTCATTATCTTAGACTGTAGATGGCGCCACTGTTTCACTCCCTCTGCGCTGAATGCTCCTGATTGATTTATC
This sequence comes from Ammodytes dubius, assembly GCA_026122265.1. Taxonomy (NCBI): domain Eukaryota; kingdom Metazoa; phylum Chordata; class Actinopteri; order Uranoscopiformes; family Ammodytidae; genus Ammodytes; species Ammodytes dubius. The sequence goes on along the minus strand of CM047528.1, from coordinate 993,701 downwards.
TCTGTCTTAAACCTGCAGTGTGTAGACTTTTGGGATTTTTTTCATGGCAGAATTGGTAGAAAATATTTAAAATATCCACAAGTACGTTTAATTTAGTGCATAATAGCTGAATTTTTTTTAGAATGAATATTTTTTTCCTTATAAAGGGTCTCTTATATCTCCATATTTCCCCATACCATGGACCAAGGCATGGGCGCCGCTATTTTGGAAGCGTCATAGTTGGAATGTCATCAGGTGCATTGTTTAGAATTGTACTTGTCCTTGAAGGCCACTGTAGCTTCTGTTATTATTCGAAAGGGTTGGGGTTACCCAGGGAGTGTTGCATTCTAGAACTTTGTAGAACTTTCTTGGTGATGCCATATTACACACTGCACCCTTAAACCTGCAGTGTGTAGAATTTTGGGTTTTTATCTCCTAGCAGATTTTGTAGAAAATAATTATAATATCCATAAGTACGTTTCATTTAGTGCATAATAGCTGAATTCTTTTTTTTTTTAATTATTTCTTTTTCCCTTAGAAAGGGTCTCTTATATGTCCATATTTCTCCATACTTTGGACCAAGGTCTTGTCACCGCCATTTTGGAAGTGTCATAGTTGGAATGTCATCAGGTGCATTGTTTAGAATTTAGAATTGTTCTTGTCCTTGAAGGCCACTGTAGCTTCTGTTATTATTCAAAAGGGGTGGGGTTACCCAGGGAGTGTTGCATTCTAGAACTTTCTAGAACTTTCTTGATGATGTCATATTACACATTGCACCTACCATTCACCTGTATTAACTGTATTACATAATGTTTTCTAAATATGGGACTATTTGGATACTTTGCCTTTTAAACAGTATTTTGAGGCTGCAGAGTTTATGTTGCAGACCGTACCAGAAATCAAATGCTCACACACAAATAAAGTAAGTTATTAAGTAAGTCAATTTGAATCATCCCATTGTAAACAAGGCACATTGAAATGTGTCTTTTTCGCATATTCCCTCTCAAGTTTTCCCACTTCGTAGGGGTCAGAGTGCAGGGTCAGCCATAGTACAGCGCCCCTGGAATAACTAAATATTCATGTATACTTAAAGGCCTGTTGTGCGCCACCCAAACCTGGATGCTAATTTTCAGTTTCCAAATTTGTAATTTGTGTTTCTTACTAGAAACAGTTTTCATAGTATAGTTTAAATTTTATTATTTTTTTTCTCTCAGTGCCATTGCTAAATCTCAGAGAATTTCACATTTTTAAGCGCTTAAATTTAGGAATATATGTGGAAAAAATGGTCCTGCTCATTTTTTATTTTATAATAATTGTTTTTGTGTTTTTTTTTAAACCTTTATTTATACAGGTAAATCCCATTGAGACGGAAGACTCTTTTACAAGGGAGACCTGTTTTCCTTTCCCACGTTACCATTCACACTCACATTCATACACCGATAGCAGGCTAACTATCGACATTCACACGAGGCAAGGTGGGTGAAGTGTCTTGCCCAAGGACACAACAACTATGACACAGGTGGCAGGGCGGGGATCGAACCTCCAACCCTTTGATCATCGGCCGACCCGCTCTACCAACTGAGCCACAGTCGCCCCATTGTGTTCAACATTGTGAGATTAGCGCCCGTAGCCTTTCAATAGCAAACAACCAACAATGGTTTATGATCATCAGCAATTAACATTTTATCTCCATTCCAATTTATGATAATGTACTACCAGAGCTAACTGCACCTTGTGACTGGAGACTTATTTTCAGCAGGACATAATGTACAGTATATAGCCATCATTAGACCGTTTACAGGGTTGTCTTGCTAAAAATGAGTCATCCAGAAACGTGACAAAGTCAGCTGCAGGCTGTTTCCAACCAAGTCACTGTGTTAGCGTTAGCGATGCTACTAGAATGTATCAATACGCCCCATCCACCTGCCTCTGTGTTTTTTTCTTTCACAGTAGCCACACATTGACGTACATTTTTCTTTCAATTATAAGTTGTTTATATTTCATTTTATAGGTATTCATGTAGCCTAAAAAAGGTGACCTAACTTTTCTGGGTCCTCCCTAAGGCCCTACTAGGGTTCCGTTTTGGTAGCAATTGAGACCATTTAGTTGATTTTAAAAGTAGTTTGCTCATATTTCAAATTTAGCATGATTTTCCAACAATAAGACATTAAAAAAAAAGTTAACACTAAAGGTGGATAATTGTTCTACACTTAATATGTAGCTAGCCGCTGGTTAGCTTAGCTTAGTTTAGTTTAAAGTCTGGACACAGGAAACAGCTATCTGGCTCCGTCCTAAAGTATCAAAACAGCAGCTCAAATTAGCAAGTATGTGTATTTCCCCAAAATGACTGTTTCTCTTTTTTCTCCCTTTCTTAAATGTTTTGGTGTGAGCCTGCAGTATAGAAGCATAGATGTGTCATCAGGAAGAGAGCTCTGCCCCCCTCACACTAACAGAGCTTTACAGTTGCTGGCAATGGCAGATGGTGGAATGAAAGGCAGATGGAAAAAAGACTTCCAACTTGTTTATCATTGTCAAGACGTGTGTACAGTGTGTGTGTGTGTGTGTGTGTGTGTGTGTGTGTGTGTGTGTGTGTGTGTGTGTGTGTGTGTGTGTGTGTGTGTGTGTGTGTGTGTGTGTGTGTGTGTGTGTGTGTGTGTGTGTGTGTGTGTGTGTGTGTGTGTGTGTGTGTGTGTGTGTGTGTGTGTGTGTGTGTGTGTGTTTAGAGTGCTCTGATTCCCCCAGGGTTAATGGGAAATAGCATTGTAATCTGAAAAACACTTTGCACCAAACAGTGGTGTGAGAAGAAAGAGCCCACGCATTGTGTGAAAGCTCAGTATGTCTCTTGAATAAGACTTTTTTTTTTACTATGTTGAGTAAAATTGTCAATTGCTTATTTTAATCTATACATAGGCCGATTTGTCTAAAAAATGCTAGGCTCAATTTTTGAATTTTTGAACTATGTATTTCTATGAGCTCAAACTAAAAAAAATATATAATAATAAAAACCTAGCCTACATTTTTTACAATGGGAATGAGTATTTTAAACGTAGTGTGACCTTGGCAATCAATGTAAATATCAACAAGCAATATGAGTGACAGAAAAATAAACAGGAAAGGGTGAAAATGAGATCACCATGGTGGATATAAGCCCTACTTATTGCAACAACAACAAAAAAAATATATATATATATATATGTGTTGTCTGCAATATCATGTCATTTGAATAAGCAGGGTTTAAGAGTATACATTTAAAATCCTATCAAAATATTTTGTGGCACAACTTAAGTGTCATCATGGCACCCCCTCCTACATACTCAACATGTACTATATACTACATACTGTCTACTTCACGATCGATTGTTTATGCGAGGTTCGTCGGAACGTTTACACTACAAGTATACAGAAGCAATAAAGAATAAAAAAAAAACTTCTGTGTCATTTGAAAAGACGCAATGCATTGTGGGGCATAACCTATGGGGACAAGTAACCTATCGATCCATACACAAAATCTACACAAAAGGCATTTCTCACCAGGGGGCGCCCTTAGCTCAGTTGGTAGGGCCCCCCCCCCCCCCATGGGCCTCGGCCAGCAGCGGACCAGGGTTCGATTCCAGCCCGCGGTCGTTCTCTGCATGTCACTCCCCTCTCTGCCCCATTTCAACTCTGTCTCTACACTATCAATAAAGCATAAAAATGCCAAAAAAAGAAAAAAAAAAACATTTCTCACCTAAACAAACTCGCATACACAGCCACGACATACTCAAATTGAAGTCAAAATTAGTATGAGTAGGACACACTTCGCTAAATGAATTACAATCTTAATACTTTGTTGGACTAATGACTAGATGAAAGGTGCTCCATATACTGGGAGCTATAGTTGGGAATGGAACCATTGACGTAGGCATCAGTCAGCATTAAGTCGCCATTAAAGTTACACTTGAAACCGAACCCCCTGAAATTTGAATGCACTATATGTACAGTCTGATGTCGCCATAGAATATAATACATATACATTCACTAGGCTGTTGCTGTGGTGATACGTGTGTGTGTGTGTGTGTGTGTGTTGTGTGTGTGTGTGTGTGTGTGTGTGTGTGTGTGTGTGTGTGAGTGTGTGTGTGTGTGTGTGTGTGTGTGTGTGTGTGTGTGTGTGTGTGTGTGTGTGTGTGTGTGTGTGTGTGTGTGTGTGTGTGTGTGTGTGTGTGTGTGTGTGTGTGTGTGTGTGTGTGTGTGTGTGTGTGTGTGTGTGTGTGTGTGTGTGTGTGTGAGTCAAGAGAGGCGGCTGAGAAACACACATGACTCTGTGACCTCAGCAAACACACCGCTGACAGCATGAGAAAAGAGCCGGTGGATTTAAAGAAACACAAACCCCTTTTTAAAAGAATAGAAACACTTCACACTCACATCAATTATCAGCTGGAAATGTCAAATGTTACGTAGCATGGCTCGCAGAAAGCAGTGTAGGCAAAAAGAAAAGAATCGTGCAGACATTTTCGCTGCTGTTAAAGGTGCACTAAGTAACTTTGGGTGTGTGAAAAATTAACTAACTGAATACTTGAAATACTTCATAGGCAAATTGGATCCCTGGAACACTTCACAAACAGTATTAACTAAATGAACTAGTGATTACAGACATTACAGACACACTAGAGAGTATATTTAGAAGGGTTCCATTACCTATTGATGCTGCCACACCGTATAAGAGTGGTAACCTGAGGGAGCCCCACACTGAGAGAGAGAGACAGAGAGAGAGGGGAGAGAGGAGAGAGGAGAGAGAGAGAGAGAGAGAGAGAGAGAGAGAGAGAGAGAGAGAGAGAGAGAGAGAGAGAGAGAGAGAGAGAGAGTTAAGTGTTAGAGTACATCAGTCAGTGCGTTTACATGCAGACTCATAATCGGGTAAATAAACGAATAAGACTTCAACAGGACTTAATGCATGTACACACCTTTCTCCGATCTACTTTGCACACAATTCGGCACATTAACGGACAAGAGAAGTCGGATAAGAACACCTAGATAACTCGTTCATAGTCGGCATTCTCTCTGCATGTAAACAGGGATCGTATATCGGAGTTCTCGTTCTGTGCTTGCTCGAGAATCCCTGCGGAGGATTTCACAAGGAAGTGGAAGGAGACGACGTAAAAAATAGTAGGGTTGTTGCCGGAAGGGAACCGGACGTGGCTCTATAACCGCTTGTTGAAAGGGCTACAGCGCCACCTAGCATAGTGGAGACAGCCATGCATCGTACATTTATCGAATATTTGAAAGGCCATGTATACTCAGACAAGTGACGCGGTCCGTTCGAGTGGCAAGTTCGGTATTATGTCTTAATGCAATCTAGTTGTCCCATGGAAACGCACTCACAGTTTGAAGTTAGAAAACGACCTGAACAGTTACTGTTGTTGTTAACAGCAGCAGGGCCCACGGTATGGTTCACAAACATATTCCAGTCTTACGTTTGGTTCCATGTGTAATAATTTTGGTTTTGATTTAGGATCATAAGTTGCTATATGGGTTCAACCCATAAGTGGCAATAATTAGTGGTAGGATGGCCTAGAGGAAAAGGGCCGACCAGTAACCATGAGGTCTCTGGTTCGATCCCCGGCACCGGACAGTAGGGTGTTAGTAGTAAAACTAGTGGTGGCTGCTGTTACATGTACCGTGCACCACCATCTCTACCATTGTCTCCTTGAGCAACGCACTTAACCCCAAAACTGCTCCAGGGGCGCTGTACTACGGCTGACCCTGTGCTCTGACCCCCTCCGAAGTGTGGTAACTTGAGAGGGGATATGTGAAAAGACAAATTTCAATATGTCTCGTGTAAATTGACTAATGAATATAACTTAACTTATAGATGAACACTTAAGAAAAAAGAAAGCGTATTCCTATTGTAAATGAATAAAGTCTCAACACTGCAGGGCTGATGTGTGCCACCACAGGAGGCTAATTGCGTTAGCAGTCGGAGGTTTGGTTAATGGGCCGATAGCTCAGATATCATTCCACCATTAAGGGAAATGAATAGAGATGATGGAACATAACAATAAATAGTTGATGTATCAGATTTGATTCTTCTACCAAGAAGTCAGAAAATGACTTCATTAATATGAAAATCACACATTCCTATGATACAATGGGAACTGAATAGAAAGACAAATTGAAAAGATGACATTGAAACATATCTTTATATATATATATATACAGTATATACAGCCCCGGAAAAAATAAAGAGACCAGTCTAGATTTTTCTTAAATCTTCATCTCTACATTACTTATTGAAAATGCTCTAAATGGCAATATTTTCATTGTGAATTTGGTAGAATTGTTGTCAGTAGTTTATATTATTAAACCAAAATGTTCATTCTACTCAAACATATGCCTATGAATAGTAAAATGAGAGACACTGAACATTTCGAGTAGTCTCTTAATTTTTTCCGGAGCTGTATAGTGTGTTGTGTGTGTGTGTGTGTGTGTGTGTGTGTGTGTGTGTGTGTGTGTGTGTGTGTGTGGTTGTGTGTGTGTACTACACCTATAGTTGTGAGAACCAAGTTCAGTTTTAGACCTCAAGAGTGAGGAGGACATTTTGTCCGGTTCTCACTGTGGGACAGGCCTTTAAAGGGCTGTTTGAGGGTTAACACTAGGTTTTAAGGACAGGCCTTTAAAGGGCTGTTTGAGGGTTAACACTAGGTTTTAAGGACAGACCTTTAAAGGGCCGTTTGAGGGTTGACACTAGGTTTATAAGGTTAAGGTATATACATTAGGTTTATGTTAGGGTTAGTGTAAGGGGGTAAGGCATTTAGTTTTGATGGTTAGGGTCTACAGAATTCATTATGTCAATGGATGTCCTCACAATTATAGCTGTACAAACCTGTGGTGTGTGTGTGTTGTGTGTGTGTGTGTGTGTGTGTGTGTGTGTGTGTGTTTGTGTAATGTTAATCCAGTTAATCCTGGTTTCAGACAGTCATCTCCACCATTTGAGTGATGAAGACAGAGAGTCGCCTTCAGTCATTGTGTGTGTGTGTGTGTGTGTGTGTGTGTGTGTGTGTGTGTGTGTGTGTGTGTGTGTGTGTGTGTGTGTGTGTGTGTGTGTGTGTGTGTGTGTGTGTGTGTGTGTGTGTGTGTGTGTGTGTGGACTTAAATAACCTCTAGGACACAGTTTTAAATGTAAAGGGCAATGAGCATTATGAACTTATTAATGGACAGAATAAAATGTCCCACAGCTGTAACACACGGAGTCAAATTCATCTCTGTAATAGACCTATTGACCACACTAAAAACAGAAAGGGCCTCATGTCATGTATACAGCTATACATCATCCATCAATATCAGGCACATGCAGGAGGACATGGATGGATACAGCCTACAACTTTGAGTAATGATCGAAAGCTTAACAACCTCTGACAGACTTTTGGTTTAGGGTAGATATTGTATAGATGGCCGCCAATTGTTTACATGGAATTTCAACAACACTAACCCTGCGTTCCAAATCGCATATTCTTTCTTTTTTCTATTCTACATACTACATCCGACGATGAAAATAATCTTGTTAGGATGCAGTAGGCATACTATTGGGACATACCTTTACTCTTTTATTTCATCATAACATTGCGCCTTGATCTTGCCTCTTGCTTTTATATGCATCGCATCCCCGTTTGTTTTTATATGGAGGCTTCGTCGATGTGACGTCACTGGATTGTGGGTCAGAATCGCCCCAAATAGGATGCCGTTTTCAACACTAAAAATCTCGGCCAGATGTAGTAGACATCCGGGGTATTTCTAACCATACTAAATCTTTCCACAAGAATCGGGACATCCTAAATCTTTTTTCTACCATAATATATAGTAGAAAGTATGCGATTCGGAACGCAGGGACAAAATACCTCAAAATGACAGTTTGATTATGCAGACATCAGCTGCATTGCAATAGTGCTTGTTGTACATTTAAAGGTGCTACGAGGAACTTTGGAATATTTCTGAAACAGTCTCATTTTCCTCTCTGATGATCATAAATGACATAACAGCAAACAAGACCATCAGTGCCAAAACACGTTAGTTTGATATAGTTTTCCTTGATGCCTCCGATTGTGATTTTTAGTGTTGAAAACAGCATCCTATTCGGGCAATTCTGACCCACAATCCAGTGCGCACCTGAAGTGACTTCACATCGACGGAGCCTCCGTATGAAAACAAACAGGGATGCGACGGATATAAAAGCAGGAGGCAAGATCAAGGCGCAATGTTATGATGAAATACATTTGTAAAAGTATGTCCCGAGTGTATGCCTACTGCATCCTAACTAGATTATTTTTATGGTCAGATGTAGTATGTAGAAAAGAAAAAAGAAAGAGTATGAGATTTGGAACACAGGGCATGTATTAATAACCCTAACCCTAAGGTCTCATTCAAAGCATCGTTCAAGTGGCATTTATGTAGAGAACATGATCGTAATAAACCTTTAAGCTGTGTGCCAACAATCTTAGGCTGGTGGTTACCCTCCCACAGCTATGGCCTACAGAGGGCTGTTACTGGGAATAGCTGCTTAAATAAGAAGTGTTAGGAAGAAGTGTCTCCATATTGTAACCTACCTACGAGATTCTCTGTGCATACTCTTTCCTTTTTTCTATTCTACATACTACATCTGTCCATAAAAGAGATATAGTTAGGATGCAGCATACAGTTGGGACTAATTTTACATATTTATTTCATCATAACATTGCGCCCTTGAACTTGCCTCGTGCTTTTATATCCGTCGCGTCCCTGTTTGTTTTCATATGGAGGCTCCGTCGATGTGACGTCACTTCCGGTGCGCACTGGATTGTGGGTCAGAATCGCCCAAATAGGATGCAGTTTTCAACGCTAAAAATCTCGGCCGGATGTAGTAGACATCCGGGGTATTTCTAACCACACTAAATCTTTCCACAAGAATCGGGACATCCTAAATCTTTTTTTTTCTACCATACTAAACAGCAGATAGTATGGGGATTGGAACTCAGCCATTGTAAATGAACTGTGGTTGGTCTTTAGAGCCACGGAAAGCATCAAGAAATGGTTTGCTTTGCCCCTTAGCCTGTAGGGAACATGGTGTTGACTTGACTGAGAAGATGGGCCACAGAGGAATGTCTCCCGCTGTCAGTAATCAGAAGGTGTCATTACTGAGATAATAGAGGGATGCTGCAGCAGCCAGTCACAGCAAGCACAAACATGGTCATGACACCAGAAAAGTGATCGCAAAACGTTTTTTTTTATAAATACTTTATTTTCAACAACAAAAAAATCAAAGAATACAATCACACAACTGAAAAAAGTGAACACACAAACAAAATAAAAATATAAAATAAAAAGCTAACATGGCGTCCTCTACTTAAAGGGAAAGTAAGTGATATTTTTTAAGTGTTAAATCACTCTATATTCACACATCGATCACATAAACAGTAAACAGTACATAGACAGTATGCGCAGTTCATAACACAGGTCCCCCAGTCATTCAGCTTTGCAGTAATTGGCAGTTAAAATTTTGAGTATCCCACTCGTTTTTATCCAATCAGGAAACAGAGCGCAAAAAGAGGCGGGGTCTCTGTGCCCTGTGAACGATGACTCGCTGCTCTCCATCGCGGCACTATCTGATGAAGACGGCTGTGTGTTCATGTGGTGGTGACGTAGGGACGAGGGGAGGGTACTGCTAACTGAAGTCACTGACTGGAAGTTCGCTAAAAGTACACTTACTGCTCCTTTAAGAGGTTTGTAAGAACATTGTTTAAATTAAAAGGTCGAGGAGAGGCTGCCATATCTGGTTACTCCATATAAAGAAGAGTACTAGATAACTCCAAGAGCCACATATCGAACCAAGGGGCGATGGCAAAATGTCTTTGGTGCTTAACTCAGATAGGTTAGCTGGTGTGACGAAGAAGACCAAATACAACAGAGTGCAGTGGGACTTAACATTAAAGTTACTTACAGTTAAGTATTAGGCAGGTGGTAGACCATTTTTTCTTTAAATTTGTTATTGCTTCTGTATACTTCAGTGTAAATGGTCCAATGAACCCCGCGTACACAATCGATCGCTAAGTAGACAGTATGTAGTATAAACATGTTGAGTATTTAGGAGGGAAGACATTAGTAAGTTTTGACACAAAGCCGATAAAACCCATGTGCCCGTCCCAAAATATGTTTATTGATTTGTTCCGTGAATGTTCCACACATGCCCTGCATTCCAAATCGCATACTCTTTCTTTTTTCTATTCTACATACTACATCCAACGATAAAAATATTCCAGTTAGGATGCAGTAGGCATACTATTGGGACATACTTTTAATTATTTATTTCATCATAACATTGCGCCTTGATCTTGCCTCTTGCTTTTATATCCGTCGCATCCCTGTTTGTTTTCATATGGGGGCTCAATGTGACGTCACTTCAGGTTTGCACTGGATAATGGGTCAGAATCGCCAAAATAGGATGCTGTTTTCAACACTAAAAATCTCGGCCGGGTGTAGTAGACATCCGGGTCCGTCTAACCATCCTAAATCTGGCCACAAGAATCGGGACATCCTAAATCTTTTTTCTACCATACTAAATAGTAGAAAGTATGCGATTCGGAACACAGGGTCTTCATATCTTCTGGGATGGATGGAAAGAGGTGGAAGGATTCCAGTGTTAACTACCTGCAAACACTGATGTCATTGGAAAGTAGAGACTGCTTCCATGATTAATCAGCTGGACGTGTGAGGGCCAAGAATACTGTGGCATGCATTAATCACAGTGAGTGACAGACTTTAAGCTTCATGCTTTTTACAGGCACTTCTGTCCTAAGGTGTCCAGTCATATATTGTATCCAATGTCCCAGTCGTGACAACAACTTTAATGTCGGCCATTTTATTTCAAACCCTATCTCGATCAATCAATCAATCAATCAATCAATCAATCAATCAATCAATCAATCAATCAATCAATCAATCAATCAATCAATCAATCAATCAATCAATCAATCAATCAATCAAACTTTATTTATAGAGCACTTTTCATACAAGTAAATGTAACACAAAGACAAACTGCTTAAAACAACCCCCCCCCTCCCACGACACACCCCGATATATTCATACACGCAAAAACAATCCCCCTCACACCCATCCAAACCCAAAGCTTATCATTGTGATAAATGTAATTAAAAACAGGGAGAAGAGACTGCGCTGAGGAAATGCCATCATCAGTGAGAGCACACTAGATACTATAAACTAAAAGATTTAAAATAAATGGATGAAATAAATAAAAGCTCTTCATATGATTAATAAAAAATACAGACATACATAATAGGCTATAAAAGATAGATAAAAACACTAGGTTGTTTAATCTAAAAGATAAAACAAACAAGTTCTGTGATTATTATATATATATATATATATATATATATTATTATTTCCTACTCCTTTTCAGGCATATCAATTCAATATGTTATTTGTTTATTAGGGGGCCAAGCCCGAGCAGGCTGGGACCGCTGTATGCAAAGCAACGCGGTTCCCAAGCCCTGCGGGGCAGGGAACCCTATTGTTTTTGTAAGGATTATTATTATTATACTTCGCCGCCTAAAACTGTGTCCACAGCCCAAACCGTAAAGGGTGCAGACATGCCAATAGCATGACTAGATCCAGGTCCCCGGCCTCTCGGCCTACAAAAAAATTCAGACATGCCGGCCACTAGGTGGCGCTACACCAAAGAAAACGCGTTTGGGGTCATAACTCCCACACCGAACGTCCCACAGTCAAAAACTTTATATCCACAGATGCACTGGAGTCAGTTGCATCATTTGGCATAGGCCACGCCCATTTGCGATATTATAGATTTTTCGCAAAATCGCGAAAACTGCAAAACTGATTTTTCGCTACTCCTCCCACAATTTTTGGACAATTGACACCAAAGTTTGCACAGAACATCTACCAAACCACACGGAAAAAAATCATTCGAAAGAATTGTGATCCGACCATCGATAACGAAACGGTAGCGTTTTAAATATTTGTTGATTAGCTACGTTTTACGAAAAAATTCATAAATCCAAAATCATAAGTCGGATCAAGTCCAAATTTTAGACATATGTTGGGGCTACCCTTAATTGCGTTCAATAAAAAATGTGGAGAATTTCGCCACAAGGGGGCGCCATAAATTAGGAAATTTTATATCTCCTAACTGGCCAGAGGAATTTTCTTAAAACTCCAGGGAAACCATCAAGGGGCATACACGAGTCTATATAAAAAATATGGCCAAGAAATATTAATGTGTAAGGGACTTTTTAATACAATTATTATTATTTTTTTCCGTCAAAGAAAAAAGGCGCAATTGCGTGTCTCAGTTAGCATGTCCATTGACATTACATTGTGCAATTAGCTCCAGCCGCCATTTTGTCAAGGCTGACAATCTGCTTTTGCTCATAACTCGCCAACCAAACATCGCACATTAAAAAACTTGACATCCACTTGTTCTGTGAATTGAGCTGCATCGTTCCACCGAGGCAGTTTCGTAACGACGAGTTGCGTCGGAGGCTTGGCCCCCGGTCAAAACTGCTTGCAGTTCTAGTTATTATTATACTTCGCCGCCTAAAACTGTGTCCACAGCCCAAACCGTAAAGGGTGCAGACATGCCAATAGCATGACTAGATCCAGGTCCGTGAATTCTCGGCATACAAAAAAAATTCAGACATGCCGGCCACTAGGTGGCGCTACACCAAAGAAAACGCGTTTGGGGCTATAACTCCCACACCGAACGTCCCACAGTCAAAAACTTTATATCCACATATTCACTGGAGTCAGCTGCATCATTTGGCATAGGCCACGCCCATTTGCGATATTATAGATTTTTCGCAAAATCGCGAAAACTGAAAAACATATTTTTCGCTACTCCTCCCACAATTTTTGGACAATTGATACCAAAGTTCGCATGGAACATCTACCGACCCACACGGAAAAAAAGCATTCAAAAGAATTTTGATCCGACCATGGATAACGAAACGGTAGCGTTTTAAATATTTGTTGATTAGCTACGTTTTACGTAGAAATTCATAAATCCAAAATCATGAATCGGATCAAGTCCAAATTTTAGACATATGTTGGGGCTACCCTTAATTGCGTACAATAAAAAATTTGGAGAATTTCGCCATAAGGGGGCGCCATAAATTAGGAAATTTTATATCTCCTAATTGGCCAGAGGAAATTTCTTAAAACTCACGGGAAACCATCAAGGGGCATACACGAGTCTATATAAAAAATATGGCCAAGAAATAGTAATGTTTAAGGGACTTTTTAATAAAATGAAAAAAAAAAAATTCCGTCAAAGAAAAAAGGCGGGAATCCGAATCTCAGCTAGCATGTCAATTAGCTCCGGCAGCCATTTTGTCAAGGCTGACAATCTGCTTTTGCTCATAACTCGCCAACCAAACATCGCACATTAAAAAACTTGACATCCACTTGTTCTGTGAATTGAGCTGCATCGTTCCACCGTGGCAGTTTCGCGAAATTCATCCGTAAACAGCGATACCTATACAACTCCCACACCGAACATCCCACGGTCAAAAACATTACATCCACATGTTCCGCGAAGTGAGCGGCCGGCGCGGCGGTCGACGACGAGTCGCGTCGGAGGCTTGGCCCCCGGTCAAAACTGCTTGCAGTTCTAGTTAGGGGGCCAAGCCCGAGCAGGAGCTGGGACCGCGTTTTGCACAGCAACGCGGTTCCCAAGCCCTGCGGGGCAGGGAACCCTATTGTTTTTGTGGCGATTATTATTATTATTATACTTACCTCCCTAAAACTGTGTCCACAGCCCAAACCGTAAAGGGTGCAGACATGGCAATTTCATGACTAGATCCAGGTCCGTCCGGACTACGCATACAAAAAAATTCAGACATGTCGGCCACTAGGTGGCGCTATACCAAAGAAAACGCGTTTGGGGTCATAACTCCCACACCGAACGTCCCACAGTCAAAAACTTTATATCCACAGATGCACTGGAGTCAGATGCATCATTTAGCATAGGCCACGCCCATTTGCGATATTATAGATTTTTCGCAAAATCGCGAAAACTGAAAAACATATTTTTCGCTACTCCTCCCACAATTTTTGGACAATTGCCACCAAAGTTTGTACAGAACATATACCGACCCACACGGAAATATTCATTCAAAAGAAGTTTGATCCGACCATCGATAACGAAACGGTAGCCTTTTAAATATTTGTTGATTAGCAACGTTTTACGTAGAAATTCATAAATCCAAAATCATAAGTCGGATCAAGTCCAAATTTTAGGCATATGTTGGGGCTACCCTTAATTGCGTTCAATAAAAATTTGGAGAATTTCGCCATAAGGGGGCGCCATAAACGAGGAAATTTTATATCTCCTAATTGGCCAAAGGAATTTTCTTAAAACGCTATGGAGACCAGCATGGGGCATACCCGCTTCTATATATAAAATTTGGCCAAGAAATATTAATGTGGGCTGGACTTATTAAGAAAATTAGTTTTGCAGTTTTCGGCGGCAAATTTAAAAAGTCAAAAAAGAGTCTCTTTACAGTAAAGAGGCTGACAATCTGTTTTTGCTCATAACTCTCCAACCAAACATCGCACATTAAAAAACTTGACATCCACTTGTTCTGTGAATTGAGCTGCATTGTTCCAACATTCCAAGTTTCGCGAAATTCATCCATAAGGGGGCGCCAAAAGCACACAAAGTGTATATCTTGTAAATACCAATACCTATATAACTCCCACACCGAACATCCCAGAGTCAAAAACTTTATATCCACATATTCACTGGAGTCAGCTGCATCATTTGGCATAGGCCACGCCCATTTGCGATATTATAGATTTTTCGCAAAATCGCGAAAACTGTAAAACTGACTTTTCGCTACTCCTCCCACAATCTTTCGACAATTGACACCAGACTTTGCACAGAACATCTACCGACCCACACGGAAAAAAATCACGTAAAAGAATTTTGATCCGACTATCGATAACGAAACGGTAGCGTTTTAAATATTTGTTGATTAGCTACGTTTTACGTAGAAATTCATAAATCCAAAATCATAAGTGGGATCAAGTCCAAATTTTAGACATATATTGGGGCTACCCTTATTTGCGTTCAATAAAAAATTTGGAAAATTTCGCCATAAGGGGGCGCCATAAAACGACGAGTTGCGTCGGAGGCTTGGCCCCCGGTCAAAACTGCTTGCAGTTCTAGTTATTATTATTATTATTTGTAGTCACCTAAAACTGCGTGCACAGCCCAAACCGTAAAGGGTGCAGACATGCCAATTGCATGACTAGATCCAGGTCCGTGCCTGGTACGCAGACACAAAAATTCAGACATGCTGGCCACTAGGTGGCGCTACAAAGAAGGAAAACGCGTTTGGGGTCATAACTCCCACACCGAACATCCCACAGTCAAAAACTTTATATCCACAGATGCACTGGAGTCAGCTGCATCATTTGCCATAGGCCACGCCCATTTGCGATATTATAGATTTTTCGCAAAATCGCAAAAACTGAAAAACTGACTTTTCGCTACTCCTCCCACAATTTTTGGACAATTGACACCAAAGTTTGCACGGAACATCTACCGACCCATACGGAAAAAATTCACTCGAAAGAATTTTGATCCGACCATGGATAACGAAACGGTACCGTTTTAAATATTTGTTGATTAGCTACGTTTTACGAAAAAATTAATAAATTCAAAATCATAAGTCGGATCAAGTCCAAATTTTAGACATATGTTGGGGCTACCCTTAATTGCGTTCAATAAAAAAATTGGACATTTTCGCCATAAGGGGGCGCCATAAATTAGGAAATTCTATATCTCCTAATTGGCCAAAGGAATTTTCTTAAAACTCACGGGAAAGCATCAAGGGGCATACACGAGTCTATATAAAAAATATGGCCAAGAAATAGTAATGTTTAAGGGACTTTTTAATAAAATTAGATTTTTTTTTTTCCGTCAAAGAAAAAAGGCGGGAATGTTAGCATGTCCATTGACATTACATTGTGCAATTAGCTCCGGCGGCCATTTTGTCAAGGCTGACAATCTGCTTTTGCTCATAACTCGCCAACCACACATCGCACATTAAAAAACTTGACATCCACTTGTTCTGTGAATTGAGCTGCATCGTTCCACCGTGGCACTTTCGCGAAATTCATCCGTAAACAGCGATACCTATACAACTCCCGCACCGAACATCCCACGGTCAAAAACTTTACATCCGCAGATTCCGTGGAGTGAGCGGCCGGCGCAGCGGTTGTCGACGAGTCGCGTCGGAGGCTTGGCCCCCGGTAAAAACTGCTTGCAGTTCTAGTTAGGGGGCCAAGCCCGAGCAGGAGCTGGGACCGCGTTTTGCAGAGCAACGCGGTTCCCAAGCCCTGCCGGCAGGGAACCCTATTGTTTTTGTAGGAATTATTATTAGGGGGCCAAAAACGCTAGAACTGTGTCCCCAGCCCAAACCGTAAAGGGTGCAGACATGCCAATTGCATGACTAGATCCAGGTCCGTGAATTCTCAGCATACAAAAAAATTCAGACATGCCGGCCACTAGGTGGCGCTACAACGAAGGAAAACGCCTTTGGGATCATAACTCCCACACCGAATGTCCCACAGTCAAAAACTTTATATCCACAGATTCACTGGAGTCAGTTGCATCTTTTGGCATAGGCCACGCCCATTTGTATATGGAAACATTTTTCGCAATATCGCAAAAACTGCAAAACTGACTTTTCGCTACTCCTCCCACAATTTTTGGACAATTGACACCAAAGTTTGCACAGAACATCTACCGACCCACACGGAAAGAAATCTTGCTAAAGCATTTTGATCCGACCATGGATAGAGAAACGGTAGCGTTTGAAATATTTGTTGATTAGCTACGTTTTACGAAAGAAATCATAAATCCAAAATCATAAGTCGGATCAGGTCCAAATTTTAGACATATGTTGGGGCTACCCTTACTTGCGTTCAATATAAAATTTGGAGAATTTCGCCATAAGGGGGCGCCATAAACGAGGAAATGTTATATCTCCTAATTGGCCAGAGGAAATTTCTTAAAACTCACGGGAAACCATCAAGGGGCATACACGAGTCTATATAAAAAATATGGCCAAGAAATATTAATGTTTAAGGGACTTTTTAATAAAATTAAAAAAAAAAAAATCCATCAAATAAAAAAGGCGGGATGCTAATCTCAGCTAGCATGTCCATTGACATTACATTGTGCAATTAGCTCCGGCAGCCATTTTAATCTGCTTTTGCTCATAACTCGCCAACCAAACATAGCACATTGAAAAACTTGACATGCACTTGTTCTGTGAATTCAGCTGCATCGTTCTACCGTGGCAGTTTCGCGAAATTCATCCATAAACAGCGATACCTATACAACTCCCACACCGAACATCCCACGGTCAAAAACTTTACATCCACAGGTTCCGTGAAGTGAGAGGCCGGCGCGGCTGTTGACGACGAGTTGCGTCGGAGGCTTGGCCCCCTAATAACTGCTTGCAGTTCTAGTTATTCTTTTTATTTGTCTCGGAAAACGGTGTAAAACTGGTGCTGCAGCCCAAACCGTAACGGGTTGGGACATGCCACTAGCATCATTAGTTCAGACCCCCGGCTTCTCAGCTGACCAAAAAAATCAGACACGCCGGCCACTAGTTGGCGCTACAACGAAAGAAAACGCGTTTGGGGTCATAACTCCCACACCGAACGTCCCACAGTCAAAAACTTTATATCCACAGATGCACTGGAGTCAGCTGCATCATTTGGCATAGGCCACGCCCATTTGCGATATTATAGATTTTTCGCAAAATTGCGAAAACTGCAAAACATATTTTTCGCTACTCCTCCCACAATTTTTGGACAATTGACACCAAAGTTTGCACAGAACATCTACTGACCCATACGGAAAGAAATCCTGTAAAAGAATTTTGATCCGACCATCGATAACGAAACGGTAGCGTTTTAAATATTTGTTGATTAGCTACGTTTTACGTAAAAATTCATAAATCCAAAATCATAAGTCGGATCAAGTCCAAATTTTAGACATATGTTGGGGCTACCCTTAATTGCGTTCAATAAAAAATTCGGAACATTTCGCCATAAGGGGGCGCCATAAATTAGGAAATTTTATATCTACTAATTGGCCAGAGGAAATTTCTTAAAACTCACGGGAAACCATCAAGGGGCATACACCGAACATCCCACGGTCAAAAACTTTACATCCGCAGGTTCTGTGGAGCGAGCGGCCGGCGCGGCGGTTGACGACGAGTTGCGTCGGAGGCTTGGCCCCCGGTAAAAACTGCTTGCAGTTCTAGTTTTTATTTCTTTTGTGAAAACATTTGAACATATTTTTCTATTGTATTTTCATGCTTTTAATTTTTAATTTTTTGATATGTCTGAAATAAATGGAATCAAATCAAATCAAATCAAATCAAGTCAAATCAAAAAGCCTGCCCTTAAAAGTATCAACCCTCTCTGCGGCCCTGGCAGGGTGTTCCACAGACTATCTATAGGGGCGCTGGTGGTGTAGTGGTTAGAGTGTCTGGGCTGTCTTCATTATGTAAAGCAAAGCAAGACTGGGTCCAGCTCCCAGTGGAAAACAGGTTAATGTGAACCGGCCCCCAGGCTGGAAATGAGCAACCACAGTGTTCCATAACACACATGATAATGAAGGGTCAGCGTGGGATCGCGATGGGATCTGACACTGCTAACACACACACACACACACACACACACACACACACACACACGCCACACACACACACACGCACGCACGCACGCACGCACGCACGCACGCACGCACGCACGCACGCACGCACGCACGCACGCACGCACGCACGCACGCACGACGCACAAAACACACACACACACACACACACACACACACACACACACACACACACACACACACACACACACACAATCTTCACTGCTTGTGTGGAGCAGCCACGTTCAACATTCAGTGAAGAGTATCTTTCTTTTTTCTTTGCAGGAAATAGAACATTTATTTAAAAGAAAATATAAATTCAATATTTAGTTTCCCTTTATTGGACTGAGGGCAGGCTGCAACTTAAAAGTTAAAGCTGTTGTTTTAAAAATAATATATTTATTTGTTTATTTGATAGGGAAAGAGAATTTTAAATTATTTTAGCATCAGTATCAAAAATACAAGACGTAAACATGTAAGCAGAAGTGCTCATTTACATCCGTAGTCCCTCGGCATGTGACAAATAATGCTACTGGAATTCCTGTGTTCGATCTTATCATTTAAAGGAGGTAGGGCACGTCCATGTATAGCTTTATACAGTACATAAAACAAGCATATTCAATGTTACGATGATGAATTTAGAGTTTTTATTTTTTCTTACACATTGTTTTATGGCTTTTCATAAAGAGTGTTTCTATAGGTTTAAGTGTTGTGGTTTAAGTGTTGTTATCCTCACAGCATTTAAGGCTTATTAAGCGTACAACTATTGCCGCGGTTAGTACAAACATGAACAAACGGTCGCCGATGCAGTAGGCATACTATTTTGGGACATACTTTACTCTCTTATTTCATCATAACATTGCGCCTTGATCTTGCCTCTTGCTTTTATATCCGTCGCATCCCCGTTTGTTATCATATGGAGGCTTCGTCGATGTGACGTCACTTCACGTGCGCACTGGATTGTGGTTCAGAATCGCCCAAATAGGATGCAGTTTTCAACACTAACAATCTTGGCCGCATGAAGTAGGACATCCGGGTACTTCTAACCATCCTAAATCTGGCCACAAGAATCAGGACATCCTAAATCTTTTTTCTACATACTATATAGTAGAAAGTATGCGATTCGGAACCCAACCATAATCTTACCGGAAGTAAGTACTCATCCGGGCATTTCTCGCATACACAACCGTCACATACTCAAATTGACGTCAAAATGAGTATGAGCAGGATGTTAGTATGGCTTTACGAACACAGCCCTTGTGTCTAAGCTGCTGGTTTAGGGGCCTTTCAAAGTAATGGCTCGCTTTACACAATAAAAGTCCAATTAAACTCATCAGAATAGGTGGTCCCAACCTAAACAACCCCAAAACCCCACCGAGCTGAAGTGATGCTTTTGGTGGACGTAGATCCCGTGCCAAACAGAGAGAAAGGAAGAGGAAATGTAAACTGTTTTTCTCCCCTCGATTGTCATGGGAAATGTTAATAATAGCTAAAGGCTGCTCTTACTATATACACATGTAAAGGGGTGAAGACAGCTGTACGGCTTCCCTTGTTCTTTGAAAATCAGATCACAATCTTGTATTTCTCACCCCTCCACTGCCCGCTGTTTACACGCACCTGTGAGCACAAAGACTGGGAGGAAGTGGTGACAGGAAAGACAGGAAGCACTTCAGGGCTGTTGTGAGGCCGCAAAGGGAACTCTGGGAGAGGAGACATCAACTGCTTGACTGACTGGAATAGCATATCATATTCTGTGTGGATAACACCTTACCCATAGCCTGGCATTTCCAGACCTGCCACTAGGCACTGGCAAATTAAATGTTGCTGCGCCTGTTGGTCTGGACACTCTCCATTGAAGCCCATTAAATATGTCATGAAATCCCGAGCTACCAATCAAATCGTTCTCTCTGATATGGGCGGGCCAGAGCCCTATGTATGGTGCTCTGGGGCCCTGGGGCGGACGTAACCGGATGACGACAGTGGCGTGCATGCGCCGTCGAAGCCGTGATAGTAAACATCAAAGATGGCTGCGGATATGTTGTGTGAGTTTGAGACTGCTTTGGCCTCGACCCTTTACGATTTGGAAGACGGCACTCAAATCTCTTTTTTTTTTTTTTTTTTTTATATATTTTCTTTTGGCATTTTTATGCTTTATTGATAGTATAGAGACAGAGTTTAAATGGGGCAGAGAGGGGAGTGACATGCAGAGAACGACCGCGGGCTGGAATCGAACCCAGGTCCGCTGCTGGCCGAGGCCCATGGGGGGGACGCCCTACCAACTGAGCTAAGGGCGCCCCCACGACACTCAAATTTTCATTATTACAAAATGTAATTAATAAGTAAGTGGAATGTTCTGTTTTGCCGACCAACCACGGCAAAAGTTTAATTTAACAGTTTAACAGCTGTTCGC
Source organism: Ammodytes dubius (assembly GCA_026122265.1). Lineage (NCBI taxonomy): Eukaryota > Metazoa > Chordata > Actinopteri > Uranoscopiformes > Ammodytidae > Ammodytes > Ammodytes dubius. Next base: position 972,597 of record CM047528.1, on the reverse strand, counting down.
TAAACGAACGGGACTCAATACGTCACCTTGTTCATTGCTCTGATTGGTTGAAGTGCTATCCAACTGCGTGCAGTGGCATTTGAAATGCACGAGTAGGAGCCGCCCCTTGTGCTGGGAATTACTATTGATCGTGGCCAGACCCTCTATCGTTCAAGATGGAGGGTCTGGATTTCCATGCTACCTTACCCTCCATTTTTAAAGAGAAATCTGTGTATACTTTTCTATAAAAAAAAAAATTCTATTGTTGCCAGCTTGTGTTTTTGTATCTTTGTGCTTACTGCTTCTGGAATTTGAATTTCCTATAATAAAGTGTCTTTCTATCTATCTATCTATCTATCTATCTATCTATCTATCTATCTATCTATCTATCTATCTATCTATCTATCTATCTATCTATCTATCTATCTATCCTCCACAGAGCTAATAATGTATACGGCCCAACCCTAATTCTGACTTCTCTTATTCTTTTTGTTTCAGAGCTCCCTCATGGAGCATTAGCTTGGTTCCCTGCAGCCTTGGAAGTACAGCTATGATGTCAATAAAAAATCATTAGGGATTAGTGCATATATGTGTGTGTGTGTCATATTTTAAGTTGTGATCATAAACCTATTCTCCAAGGGCAGACTTGGTGTTTTCCAGAGGCCCATCTATCTATCTATCTATCTATCTATCTATATATCTATCTATCTATCTATCCATCTATCCATCTATCTATCTATCTATCTACAATCATATGAAAAAGTTTGGGAACCCCTCTGTTCCCAAACAATTGCGCTGAATTGTTGAACGATGTACAGATACACAATCTGCAGCCAGATGTTCTTGTAGGTCTTTGGAGGTGATCTGTGGGTTGTGTGCAACCATTCTCACAATCCTCCACCTATGCCGCTCCTGTTTTTTTCTTGGTCTGCCATGCCTGAGTTTAACTGCCACTATGCCTGTGTCCTTCCATTTCCTGACAACATTCCCTACAGTCGAAATTGACAATTGAAACCTTTGGGAAAGCTTCTTGTAGCCTTCCCCTAAACCATGACAATGAACAATCTTTGTTTTTCAGATCTTTTGGGAGCTGTTTTGATGATCCAGAGAGTCAAAGAGAAGTGCAACTTGCATTTAGGCACCTAAAATACCTTTTATCATGATTAAACAGACAATTATATGAGGTTCAAGGCTTAACAACATAATCCAACCAACTTTGTGTTTAAAGTAATCAGTTTTACATGCTGTTACAGGCATTAAAATCAACAAAACCACAAGGGTACCCATATTTTTGCACAGCCAGTTTTTCACATTTTATTTTATTTCATACAACCAAATACTGCTTTTCAAAAAATCTTGTTTGGAAAACATCCCAGTACTTAGCTGTTCCTGGTAAATTAAAGACATACCACTTTTATATTTTTTTTGTGAAAGCAGAGTCAATTATAATGCCAGCTGAGAGGGGTTCCCAAACTTTTTCATATGATTGTATCTATCTATCTATCTATAAAGCAAGAAACATCTGTCTGTCTTCTGTCTGTCTGTCTGTGACTCGCATATCTCTCTCACTCAGTGCGTTTACATGCAGACTCATAATCGGTAACTAAACGATAAGACTTCAACAGGACTTTTAAACTGCATGTAACACCTTTATCCGATCTACTTCGCACACAAATCGGCACGATAACGGACAAGAGATGTCGGATAAGAACACCTAGATAAGTCGTTCGTTGTCGGCATTTCTCTGCATGTAAACAGGGATCGGACATCGCATACCGGACTTCTAGTTCTGTGCTTGTGTGCCTGCGCGTAATAGGCTACACCATGGGTTGTTGCCGGAAGAGAACCGGACGTGGCTCTTTTTAACACTTGTTGAAAGCATGTTGAAAGGGCTACAGCGCCATCTAGCGTAATGGAGACAGCCATGCATTGGACATTTATCCGATTCCTGAAAGCCATGTAAACTCAGACAAGTGACACGGTCCGTTAAGTGTCTAGTTCGATATATGTGATAATCTAATCTAGTTGTGCCATGTAACCGCACTGACTGTTAGTCAGATCGGCCTGAGCTTCCGGATATGGCTTGCGGACGGCATGAAGGTGTGCATCCTTGATTGATTATGAAGTTTTGGACCAATATGTAGAAGTTATCATATTTATATCATGCTGGCGGCGAATACATGCGCACACTGAAGGCCACAGTAACGACGGGCATGAAGTAGTTTCCGGCTAAACCCCGCCTCCCTCTGATTTGATTGGCTGCTGCGACCAAAGCTTGAAATGAGTGACGAGCGGGACACACACAGCAGACCTGCTTCCTACGGGCAATGCACTAGTTTATTTAATATGTAAATGTCATCTGCATTCTCCCGGCAGGTTGTGTGTGTGTGTGTGTAAGCTAAAAACAAATGTCTAACCCTTTCCCTATAGCGTTCCCTGTTTGGTAAAGGCTGTGTCAGTCCCTGTCCATCTATGTAGCATGTAGCATGTAGCGCTATCCGCAGCATCACACAGCAGTTGCTCCAGCCCTGTCTTTCACAGAGATATTAGGTGGCATCATGACCCACAGACAGACAGACAGACAGACAGACAGACAGACAGAGAGACAATGTGGACTCATACCTAGAGGTCTGCTTCTTAGTGTATTCTGGGATGTATCATGTGGATGAGCTTGGAGCGGTGCCATGCTTCAAGACACAGCTCCATATAAGGGCATGTCATGCTGTCTGCAAGCTGGCACCACTGTGGGCCCACTGCGTACTGTACAGCTCTGTGATAGGTTAACCAAGGTGAGCTTTACAGGAACTAAGTCTGTGGCTTTGGTAAAGGAACTATAGGGCACTTGGGGAAGTACACACTAAACTTACTTCCTTCCAAGTCACCCACATGAGCTTTTTATGATCTAGGCCTATGTTCTTGTCTTTTGGAACTTTTTCATATGGTTTTCCTGATGTGTCGCATCTATGCTAAAGGTTTGTCTCAATTAAAGGTGAAGTGAGCAATTTATTTATGTTAATAAAAGTGTTAAATCGCTCTATATTCATAGAGTGATCACTTATATAGTGTGCGCGTTTCATAAAGCCGATCTCGCAGTCACTTGCTCTGCATGTAATCGACAAATAAACTTTTCGGGGATCCCACTACTGATAACCAATCAGAAGAGAGAACGCTACAAACCGGCACCCGTCTCACTGCCGGTGCACGTGCAGAGCGACAGATGGGTGAATGTGCAGTGCATTAATGTGGTGAATGATTAATTAATTCATTTGCCATAGATAGATAGATAATAGATAGATAGATAATAGATAGATAGATAGAGATAGATAGATGATAGATAGATAGATAGATAGATAGATAGATAATAGATAGATAGATAGATAGATAGATATAGATAGATAGATAGATAGATAGATAGATAGATAGATAGATAGTGATAGATAGATAGATAGATAGATAGATAGATAGATAGATAGATAGATAGATAGATTAGATAGATAGATAGATAGATAGATGATAGATAGATAGTTATAATGATAGATAGATAGATAGATAGATGATAGATGTAGATATGATAAAAGAGGTTTCTCCTTGTGCATCAGAATCTGAAAGTTTTTCATTAACGCAGAAATGGTTGAGACATTTCTGTGTATGGCCAGTGTGGAAGTGATCCATTCTAACCACTCATTGTCAGAATCGGGCTCCCGGACTTAAAGGTGCAGTGTGTAACTTTGGGTGTGTCAGAGAAGTGAACATTTTCTAAGGTATATTCTCACAACTGAATAAACCAACTTTCCTCACAGGAAAATGTGATCCCTGGAACACTGTTTGAAGTTAGAAAGTTACTGAAAAGTTACTGTTTCACTGTTGTTGTTGTTTACAACAGCAGGGCCAGCAGTATTTTTTTTTTTTACATTTACAAACATATACTAGTTTTATGTTTGTTCCAGGTTCCTCAAAATAATTGAGTTTTCATGTATGATGATACAATGCATGATGCTGCATTCTGACATTCTCACCATGTAAAGTTGCTAAGCTAACCGTATGCCAAGCTAACTCATTAGTGTAGCTTAACAGAGCTGTATATGTTGCAAATATCCCAAACGTCTTATAGACAACACAATGTATAACATGGTATGACAACAATGTTTGAGGAAATATGAGTTTGTGATGTAGGCATAAATGACATGAGCCAGACAGTAAAGCAGTCGAATAAAACTAACATATAAAACTGTTAAAAAGTAAAGAAGCAATTGAAAACGAGTGCCATAGGTTGAGAGCTTGTAAATTTCCATTATTTTTTTCAGGAAAATTGCCTTAATTACCTACTATTAAAAAAATATGCATTTCAAAAATAAATTCAGTGTTCGCAGTCATACCAAATTGGTATAATTCAATGAAAAGTTTAGGGGCAGAAGAACAGGGATTACCCATGCACACACACCCTAAGCACAGCACTAGTTGGAAAGGCTTAGCCCCAGACCATCTCAACTCAGAGGTGCAGGTCTGTGTGTGTGTGTCTTTCTGTGTCTGTCTTTCTGTGCGTGTGTGTGTGTCAGTAATACCTAATAATAAATCACACGCTGTCACCCCCCACCATCTAATATACCCTCCTCCTCTGACCCCCATCCCCCACTCATGTGTTGACATAGTTTCCATGGTGAGGAGAGGTGTTGAAGAGTCATCACTGCATTCCGGGGACTGCGCGCACACGCACGCACACACACACACACACACACACACACACACACACACACACACACACACACACACACACACACACACACACACACACACACACACACACACACACACACACACACACACACACACACACACACACACACACACACACACACACACACACTTACTCAGTGTGTGTGTGTGTGCCTATGGCTTTCAGTCTCCCCCTTATTTCCCCTTATTTAAAGTCTATGAGCAACATATCCAAAGGAGAACACAGACAGAAAGTAAAAAAAAAAGTATATATGATTGATGAATGACCTAATGTGTATATTACATCCCATAATTCAATAGTGTCGGATAGGGGGAGCGACATGCTTTCATTTTCTATGAGTAGGATGTTGGGATACAGCATACAGCCAAAGTCACACGTTCAGGTTGTGTGCTGTCAAATATATAAAAAGGTAGCAAAAGTAAAAGTAGTCATTTTAAGGAATGCCTTATGACCGAATAATGTCAATAATATTATTGGATTACAATGATTGCTTTATGTATATACTGCTGCTTCTGAAGTTTGTATAATTATTCTGAATTGGTAAAATAACTAATAATCTGTTAAATTAACAGTGTGAAGTAACATGACATGGAAATCCTTCGACCAACTAAAGTACAGGACTTCATAGTTGTAGTTTCACAAAAACTAGTCTCAAGTATAGACTAGACTCACTGTCTCTCTCACACATAGAAAAGGCAGATATACACATACAGTATATATATACACACATACACTCACCGGCCACTTTATCTGTACACCGGTTCAATTTCTTCTTAATATAACTTATCAGCCAATCACATGGCAGCAACTCAATGCATTTAGGCATGTAGACCTGGACAGGACAACTTGTTGAAATTCTATTTCTATTCTATCATATTCTGAGATGATACTAGATAACTCGCAGCTTGACGACCGCAGTGCATTAATGTGGTGACGTGGGGACGAGGGAGGGGACTGCTAACTGCAGTAACTGACAGGAAGTTAGCTAAACTGACCATTCCGCTTACTGAACCTTTAAACAGACAGCGGCGTGGAGGCTCAATACTATGTAAACTATATAGTATTGATTACTATGACCATGAGATCACATGTCTCCCTCTGGTCACCATGTAAACATCTGGTCAATGATCAAATCCTTCGTGATTTTCTCTACTTATGACATCTATTGCAGTATGTCCGTCCTGGGAGAGGGATCCCTTACTTTGTCGACTCTCCCTGAGATTTCTTCAAATTTTTTAATCCCGGTAAAGGGTTTTTACTGGGAGTTTTTTCTCAGCTGAACTAAGGGTGTAAGGGCAGGGTGTCATATTGTATCATATTGTATGGAATGTAAAGCCCACTGAGACAAATGTATTTGTGATTTTGGGCTATACAAATAAAACTGATTTGATTTGATTTGGTCATGTGGTAGACTTCTCTCCATGCACTGAGAAAGTTTCTGTCTGCAAACGTTCTAGTGTGGAGCAAGCCTCAAGCTCTGACACGTTCACGCTCACAGCCGAGGCTCACACACCAACACATGGCCATCATCACAGTATAGGAGTGAGAAGGAGAAGCAGATGCAACTCACCCACACACACACCATGCACACACACCATGCACAGAGTCAATTGAGCCAGAAAATGTTTTTTAAGTTGTGAGAAGACCACATTATTAATGATGAGAGGCACATATGCACACACACACACACACACACACACACACACACACACACACACACACACACACACACACACACACACACACACACACACACACAGGGAAACTGGGTCAAAAGGACCCTGAGAGAGGAGAACGAGTTAAAAAGACCACAGCGAGCCAATCAACACACTGGATCTCCACTCATTTCCACGGGACATGGAGATGAGATGTAGAGAGAGAGAGAGAGGAAGAGAGAGAGAGAGAGAGAGGGAGGGAGGGAGAGAGAGAGAGGGAGAGAGAGAGAGGAAGAGAGAGAGGAAGGCTCAGAGAGAGGTAGACTGAGAGAGAGACTTTTGTTTAAAAGGGGTAAATAAGAACTCAAAGAGAGAGAGAGAGAGAGAGAGAGAGAGAGAGAGAGAGAGCAAGGTTTTAGCTCATTTGCATGTCTAATACAGAACGCTGGTGACGGAGAGATGGGTGTGATGGGGGGATGAGAATGACAGAGAGAGTGAGAGAGAGAGAAAAAACACACCAAAGATCCCAGAAGAGGAGAGGAGACAGAGTCAGACTGGAGACATTCAGCAGCCAGAGAGAAGGCCCCCTACCTCCACCAATAAAATAGCTAGACTGCGTTCCAATCCCCTATACTATCTACTATTTAGTATGGTAAAAAAATTATTTAGGATGTCCCAATTCTTGTGGCCAGATTTAGTATGGTTAGAAATACCCGGATGTTTACTACATCTGGGCAAGATTTTTATTGTTAAAACAGCATGCTATTTGGGGCGATTCTGACCCACAATCCAGTGCGCACCGGTAATGACGTGACAAATCGACGGAGCCTCCGTGTGAAAAACAAACGGGGATGTGACGGATATAAAAGCAAGATCAAGGTGCAATGTTTTCATGAGATAAAGAAGTAAAAGAATATCCCAATTGTAGCATACCACATGCTAACCAGATTCTTTTTATGGTCAGATGTAGTATGTAAAAAAGTAGGCAATTTGGAACGCAGGGCTAGATTCACATTCTAAACCCACTTTACCACAAGAAACACACACAGACACATTAGTGTTGCTGCGGGCCTGGAGAGACGCAGGCTGCAGTGTGCATTACACCCAAGCCAGTGTTAGCTGCTATATACTATACACAGCAGGTGCTAGGATGTATGGAGGCGTGTGTAGTTATTATAATCATATCATCAGTGACAAACACATCAACAGATTGGCGAGCAGCAGGAGCAGCCGATGACTCAGCTATTGGGGAAAAACACATGAACAAGTAGCATCTAATGGGACTCTGTGCTAACATTAGCCAGCTAGCTTAGCTTACTAGCTTTCACTTTCCAAGCGTAATGTCAATGAAACAGCATTTTTCCCAAATGTTAAATGTAGCCTACACTGCTATCTGCTGATAGGCAGATTTAAAGCTGGGGTATGTGATTTCTGATTGGTCAAAGTTAACATGAGCTGTACACTTTGACCAATCAGAGCGAGGCTCCGATTCTCTGTTCTTATTGGCTGTTGGGACTGTCCATTCACTTTGGCACAATTTTGTTGGTGAAGAGCATGTCAGGGAGGGACCATAGGGAAGGGACCAAAGAGAACAAGTGGAGCGGTTGAGGTATTTGGATTTGAATCTCTATCCCAACTGCCATTTTTTCCCCAAATCCTCAACCCCAGCTTTAAAAAAAAAAAAGGTTAGAGAAATACATTTTCATTGCAACATTTTTGGAACTTATTTTCTCTCCGAGAGACAAGGATAATAATATATATATTCTATTTTTACTTTTCCTAGTGTGTGTATGTGTGTGTGTATCCATATGGAAGTAAATGAGTGTCATTGGATTTTGAAAATAAAAAGCCATTGAATTTTAAGCACTGAATATTTATGCATTGAAATAATGTATCTGAATTTTTTGCAGCATTGAAATAACGTATCTGAATTTTTTGCCGCATTGAAATAATGTATCTGAATTTTTTGCCTCTGAATTTAACTCATTACATTTTAAACAACTAATTTTCACCTTTATTTGACAATGTTCTCAAATTCAAAATTAAATATTCAACGTTAAAAAATTCAACGTGCCAAATTCAACTGCAAAATCCCATGTATGAAATTCAGAGTAAAACTTTGGGGACCCAAGGAAGAGCAATTGATCATAGATGCTAGATCGCGTTCAAACAAAGAGAGCGAGTGGGAATATTAGCTTGTTGCCTTGGATACCCCTGACTGATGCAGGAAGGCAAATCAGGTTTTAGCCATGTCAAACGGCAACACAAGTAACGATGGTGCTTGGATGAGTACAAACATGTTTATATATAGGGAAGAATATAATAGCTAGCTAGCATATATATAGAAACATGTTTGTGTCCCACTTGCTCTCTTTGTTGAACGCGATCTACTATCTATGATCGATTGCTCTTCCTTGGGTCCCCAAAGTTTTACTCTGAATTTCATACATGGGATTTTGCAGTTGAATTCGGCAAGTTGAATTTTTTAACGTTGAAAATTAGATTTTGAATTTGAGAACATTGTAAAATAAAGGTGGAAAATTAGTTGTTTAAAATGTAATGAGTTAATTCAGAGGCAAAACATTCAGATACATTATTTCAATGCGGGTAAACATTTAGATACATTATTTCAATGCTGCAAAAAATTCAGATACGTTATTTCAATACATAAATATTCAGTGCTTAAAATTCAATGGCTTTTTATTTTCAAAATCCGATGACACTCATTTACTTCCATATATCCAGCATTTGCAAACCAAGCAGAAGTGTGAAAAGTGAAATGAAAACTCATTAACAACACAATATAGATTCATTTAAAAAAGGCAATATATCTTAAAAATCTGTTTATTTAAAAATGTCATGATTGATCAGGCTCATCGCAAGAAGAACAAAATAGAACAAAATGGGGGAAGCAGTCACATATGTAGTGGTGGGTCGTGTGTATTAATGCTACGTGTGTGTGTCGTTAATTCAAAAATAATAAAATCTGTATGCCAAGGTACTGTGAATATATGTGTATTACTGATAGTGTTCAAACCCATTTCATCACTCATTCTCTCTCTCTCTCTCACACTCTCACACTCTCACACACACACACAACACACACACACACACACACACACACACACTCTCTCTCTTTTATTGGAAGTTTGTGAAGTAAATGTCACCATCAATCATTATATTCCCTAAGTGAGGAACAGCACAGATCTGGAGTCAGATTTGACAGCTCCATCACTCAGAGATATTTATGGAACACTGTGCTCTGATTGGATGATAGTTCCATACTGGGTGCCTGGTCAGGAGGAGTGTATGGAGGCTGCATAGTTTAAAGTAACATCCAAATTAAGAAACCAATAAGAAATGAACTTTTTGAGTGTCTAAGCTCTGATCTGGGAACAGTCTATATTGCTTATAAAGTTGTGACAGTTAAAAATCTTTTAAAAACCATTCAAAACACAGAACATAGTCTGATCCCAGGCCAGCTTGAGAGGGAACAAACACAAACAGGTCGGTTTGGACCCGGCTGGCTTGGGACACAAACGTTGTAATGCGTTCAACAAAACACAACGTGATATAACAGTCACAATACAAAAATTCATTGACGTTCTTAATTAGCATTAGCAGTTTGCTACATGGTTTGTCTGATAAGAGTTGATATGTAACATCAAAATTCATTTGGAAAAGGGACTGAAAACCACTTTTAAAAAAGGTGCACGAGGACCTTTCAGTTTGTTTAAATTCTTGACCCCCCCCCTTGGACAAAAGTGGTAGTGTTTTTACTATGCCACCTGTTGTTCCTGGGTGAGCGTACCCATGACAAAGGCATTAAGAAAATCTATATATGAGATTAGCATTATTTGCACTGATGGTCTCGTTTGCCATCATCAGAGGAAAAATGAGACCGTTTCAGAAATATTTCAAAGTTCCTCGTAGCACCTGTAAGTGAAAGTTTACCAGTTGCTTTTGCTAGCTAGTTAGCGAGGCCTGTAGGATGTGTTTAGCCTATAGCTTCAAACTGGCTCGTCAACTTTATATCATTTCATTTTCAGACTGCATTTAGTCCCATCTATTGGTGGCTTTGGTAAAAAAAAAAAAAAAGGCCAACAGTGCTGCCCTACTTCCAGTGTTTACGCTACGCTAAGCTAGGCTAGGCTAGGCTAGGCTAGGCTAACCACATCCACGTGACTTGTGCTGCGTACTCGTTGATCGTCGATAAAAACATTTTTCAAACTAGCTCGTTAGAAAGCAAAAGTGAAACAGAGACACATGCGGGGGTTTCCTGTCAGAACTGCTAACCAACTCTTCAACGGTGTCACGGATTAGTTTAAAGGAGAAGTAAGTGATATTCTTTTACGTGTTAAATCTCTCTATATTCATACAGCAATCACTTAAACAGTAAGCACAGTTCATAACACAGGTCTCCCTGTCATTCAGCTTTGCAGTTATTGCCAGTTAAATTTCGAATATCCCGCTCGTTTTTATCCAATCAGGAGACAGAGCGATATAAAGAGGCGGGGTCTCTGTGCCCCGTGAACGATGACTCGCAGCTCTCCATCGCGGCACTATCTGATGAAGACGGCTGTGTGTTCATGTGGTGGTGACGTAGGGACGAGGGGAGGGGACTGCTAACTGCTAGTCACTGACTGGAAGTTAGCTAAAAGGACCATATCACTTACTTCTCCTTTAACATTCTGATGGATCAAAAAGTCTAACCCTGAATAAGGCTTATATGATGTGACATCAGCGTGTCACCATTAAACACTTCATGCAACTCTCAAGTGTCACAGCACACACACACACACACACACCAGACTCAGGCTAAAAATACATTTGGAAATACCTAGAAAAAAAAGAAGAGTGGCTTGTGTGTCACCACTTTTGAGTTGGCGGTTTCAAGTGTTAGTCCTGGAGGAGTTGAACCCGAGCAGCGCACTAACTCTGTTAGTTCCAATATTGGCACCATGTACACTAGTATATTACACGCACGACATCAACACACACCTAAACTGCATATCTTTTTCCGTATAGCTTAAAAATGCATTTAAAAATCTCTCTCTTTCTTTAATAAAACTAGAGTATAGAGAATAAAAGTAAATATTGTCCTTGGTGGGGGTTAGGAATACTCTGGTAAGATTTTTTTAGTGCAATGCCTCTGGGTGTGTGCACATGAGTTCGCTCCATGGACAAGAAATAAGGCTCAGGTCTAAATACAAAAATTACTTTCAAACAAAGGGAGCATCCGATTGGTTGGCAGAGGATACCAATGTTAAAATCGGTCCAATGGGAGCGCTGTGTGTGTGTGTGTGTTCCTCCCCCCTGGGTCCTGAAGCACACCTTGTTCACGTCACCAGTGTCTGTCGTGCTACAGGGGTTATTAACAGGTCAAAAAAAATCACTGGAAGCTCCATAGATTTTCCAATGGAACTCCATTAGAGAGAGTCTTAAGAGAGGTTGTTCCCCCCTGCACCTCACACACTGAAGGGTCCCCACTGCAAAAAATGATCAGTGTGTATTCCAAAAGCACACACACACACTTCAATCCCAGCTACTTCCACGTCTTGGAAACAGCTGTGTGTCCTCCCAGAAATCCTCTGAAGTGTGTCTGCGGAGTGTGTGCGTCTGCCCGCCGCGGTGTTGTGTGTGTGCGGTGGCGGCGGGGGGGAGTGTGTGTCAGTCCATCTCCAGGTCCATGAGTTTGTTGCGTGAGCGGGGGGTGTGTGTGGGGTTCCGGCAGCAGCACTGGGCACACACCAGACCCAGGACCAGAGAGAAGATGCCAACACCTATAAACACACACACACACACACACACACACACACACACACACACACACACACACAACACACACAGAAAAAAGGATTCAAATGGCCATTTTAGTTCATATTGTCTACATGGGCTGTTTTGGGAAAGCCATACTAACGTCCTACTCATACTCATTTTGACAGCAATCTGAGTATGTTGTGGTTTGTGTATGCGATTTTGCGAGAAATCCCCTGGATGAGTACTTAACTTCCGGGGACGATTTTGAGTATGGATCGATAGGTTTACTTTTCCTACTCAACAATGCATTGCGTTTTATTTTATTCTTTATTGCTTCTGTTTACTTCAGTGGAAACAGTCCGACGGACCTCGCATACACAATGATGGTTAAGTAGATAGTATGTAGTATATACATGTTGAGTATGTAGGAGGGAGGACGTTAGTAGGCCGTTTCCAACACAGCCACAGTGTTGCCTGACCAGGGACAATACTGTTGACCTTTTGATCGTGAATTTGTTCTTCGATATATAACACACACAGACCCACACACACTGACTGCACCTTTAATGATGGTTTAGAGGGTCACATTAATACAGGTTTTTTTGGATTCACAAACAGTATTAACTAAATGAACTAGTGATTATTAAACAGACATTACAGACACACTAGAGAGTATATTATCTTACTATGGTATGCCAACACTATGATGACTGCCCACACTGTAGAAGACAGGAGAAACGAGGGAGCAACAATGAGAGAGAGAGAGACGAGAGAGAGAGAGAGAGAGAGAGATTAAGTGTTAGAGTACATCAGTCAGTGCGTTTACATGCAGACTCATAATCGGGTAAATAGGACTTCAACAGGACTTTTAAACTGCATGTAAACACCTTTATCCGATCTACTTCGCACACAAATCGGCACATTAAAGCTGCAGTTGATAATTTTTTCACTGTAATATTTGGCAAAACTGTCATAATAGCCATTCAGCTATATGTAGGTGAAGTGGTCTGAAAAATTTTTTTTATCACTTTGCTCCCCCCTGCCTCTTGTGCTGCCCCCCAAAATTGCCACCGCTCATGTTAATTTTGACCAATCAGAGCGAGGTCAGATTCTCCGTTCTTATTGGCTGTGGGACCTTGGCAACGACGTTGATGCGTCAGAGATTGCTTTCAGAGACCCTAGCAGTCTGACACTAGCCTACTGTTTGGTACTAGGCTACTACGGCGGACAGTCTTCACAAACGAACCCTCAATTTACCATTCCCTGGATACCAACAACTAACACCGCTAAGACAGCAAAAAAACGAGGAAAGACGAATGTTGAAAAGTTAACTGCTAAAAGGGAGACGGAGAGAGCTCGAAAAAAAGTACACCGGCCATGTCTTCTTGCCCTATCACATCAAGACCTCTCCGACCGCGACCTCGTCCCCTTCCTCTGCTCATAGCGATTTTGTCGCTATATTTAGTGACTTTTCAGCCCCACTAGCTTTTTTTTCTGGTGTTATTGGTGACTTTTTTCGCCAAAGCAAGTATCACCTCTTCTCAACGAGCAGCGGGAGCACAGACAGGCAGCCCGCTCCTCGCGCAGCAGCCCCTCCCAGCTGCGGTCAGAGCAGGAGCATAGATAGTAGGAGATACACACACACCCTCTCCGCTCTGTTACAATTAGTTTGCTATCTTGCCTGGCTGTTACAGCTACTTTTGTTAGGCCTACCAGCACACTTACAATGATTTTAAGCTAACATACAGGATATGTCTGTGATTAAAATGTATGCTCAATATGTACGTATGTAGTTATCATTACTAATGTTTAATCACCTCGGAATCGGACATGGTGTTTGTCTCCTGTCAATTCTCCTGAATTCACGTGAACGCGCGTAGCTGTCGTTCAGAGGGAGAAGCTACAGCAGGTAGAGCGTTGGGGAAACAGCCGTTGGGATCCCAACGGCTCCCAACGGCTGAAATTATCCACTGCAGCTTTAACGGACAAGCGAAGTCGGATAAGAACACAGATAGCTCGTTCATAGTCGGCATTCTCTCTGCATGTAAACAGGGATCGGATATCGGAGTTCTCGTTCTGCGCTTGCTCGAGAATCCCTGCGGAGGATTTCACAAGGAAGTGGAAGGAGACGACGTAAAAAATAGTAGTGTTGTTGTTGCCGGAAAGGAACCGGACGTGGCTCTATAACCACTTGTTGAAAGGGCTACAGAGCCACCAAGCATAGTGGAGACAGCCATGCATCGGACATTTATCGAATATTTGAAAGGCCATGTATACTCAGACAAGTGACGCGGTCCGTTCGAGTGGCAAGTTCGGTATTATGTCTTAATCCAATCTAGTTGTCCCATGGAAATTATTATTAATTAAAATTATTAATTTAGCGTATATTGTTCTTGGTGTTCAAATCTGTTCAGGTTATTTGATATTACATATTATTTAAATAAAATGCTTTTCAGACTTAAAAAAAGAATAATCTTTGTATGTATCCAATCACGGCCCCAGTAGATGGTCATGTATTCCTCACCAGCGAATCGGATGGTCAGGAAGACTCTGGATGACATCAGCTCTCCTGCCTGAGTCCACGCTCCTGTTGATGACGACAGGTACCAGGGGTGGCTATACAGTAGTACTCGCCACCGTCACTGGAATACCACACACACACACACACACACACACACACACAACACACACACACACACACACCGGTTAGAACAAGGAGGCCAACTGTGATGAAGTGCTGCGTTCCAAATCACATACTCTTTCTTTTTTATATTCTGCATACTACATCTGACCATAAAATAATCTAGTTAGGATGCAGTATGCTACAATTGGGACATCATTTTCATCCGGGGTATTTCTAACCTTCCCAAATCTGGCCACAAGAAATGGGACATCCTAAATCTTTTTTTCTACCATACTAAATAGTAGATAGTGTAGGGATTGGAATGCAGCCACGGTCTTAGAGCATTGTTAGGCCCTGTGTGTACACTACATACCTGTCCTGAGTGCCGTGTATGCTGAGTGTGTAGGTGTGTGTGTCTTGGCGCTCTATGGACAGGTCGCTGGAAGAGTTGCGGGCGTCTTTGCGCACCACGCCGAATCGGTCCACGCTAGCCACCTGGGACGTGCTCTCTCCGCCACGCAGCCGTGTGAAAAACCAACGCACCTCGTAGGCCAGCTCGTCTGCAACACGAACACACACACACACAAAACCACACACACACACACACACAACACGATATTACAGAGACACATTATATATATATATATACCGTATATAACAGTAATTGATATGTAATGTGGATACACAAATATGCAAAAATATAACGTGATACACATTCTCTCTCCC
The DNA here is from genome assembly GCA_026122265.1 of Ammodytes dubius. NCBI lineage: Eukaryota > Metazoa > Chordata > Actinopteri > Uranoscopiformes > Ammodytidae > Ammodytes > Ammodytes dubius. The sequence goes on along the minus strand of CM047528.1, from coordinate 957,119 downwards.
TGTGCGTTACAGACAGAGAGAGAAAGGGATTGGCCGCATTAAACGATCGCACAGACAGACAGACACACAGACACACAGACAGACAGACACACAGACAGACAGACACACACACTTTAAGAGACAATTCTTTTTCACCTTTCTGTACCCACAAACAGTTAACCATGTACACAATGTAAGGTACACAGGACTGGTGTAAAATGGTGAATTTTTTATTTGGAAAGGGCAATAATGTCATGCTACAATGATGATGAAAAACTATTATGATAAAAAAAAATAGGCGAGAAAAAGAAATGAGAAAGAAGAAAGAAGAGAAGTGAATGAATAAGTGTGAGAGAGAGAGGAGTGAAGCCACCCAGAGCACGGTAATGAGTGTACGTCTCATCTCCCTCTCTGTCCCAATGGCTTTAACATGCCAGTGCTACTACATCATTCAAATCAGTCATAGTGCTAGCATCAACATTAGCATCCGAGCACTAACAGTAGCTAAGGGCGCACTCACACTAGGCAAGTTTGCCTGTTCGTGCTGCAGGAAGATCCCCCCCCCCCCCCCCTCGCTGGCCCGTGGTCACACTGCTCCCAAAGGCCGCGGCCCTGGCACGATTGCTCCATCATACATACGTCATCACGTCGTAATACGATACATACGTCATCACCAAGCGTACTCGCTGTCAGAGTTAGTAGAACAACAATGGAGAACAACAGTAGTCGCGGATTGCCCCAAACACCTCCGAATTTTTGTGGGTCTTATCCAGCTGCGACTATGGCTGCGACTGAATACTGTCGCCGGCCCAAATGTCTAGCAAACTCTCCACTTCGCGATTGCAACGGAACCCACTCGTGAACCTCTTGCTGCCATTGTTTACAATTATTGTGGGGAAGAAGGGTCGTGCATGGACTACGTCATCCAGCTCACGTCATCTCATTAGCATCTGTGCCGTTCTTTCTGGCACACCTCTCCCAAGTGTGCCGTGGCCAAGGAAGTGTTCCGTGCTGGAATACGGATGGCGTGGTCACACTAGCCAAACGATCTAGACTTTAGTATCCAAATGAGCTCGGGCCCTGAACAGAGGCGCTAGTGTGAGTGCGCCCTAAGACACTGGCCTTGGTTTGAGTCGATGGCCCTGTCACTAAAGGTTCCTTGACCAATAATGTCAAAATAACATAACATGTTCTACCCTCTTTACATTGAAGCCATTACGTGTTGTTAGTGAAGCAGTGGAGACACACCAGTCAACTCCACTGCTTCTCAATTAGTGGTGAAGACACTGATGTATCCTGAGAGAGTTGGCTGGGTGCAGGCAGGACAAAATGGCGCCTAGTATGGCTTTAGATGGGACCTCTTTCAGTTGTAGAGGATGTGAGAAATTGTGTCAAATGATTTGGTTTTACGTGACACAACGACACCCACACCCCCCCCCCCCCCACACACACACCCACACAGGCTTAATTGGGCAGTAGGTCAGACCTTTACTGGCTCCTTGTATACTTCCAATATTTCAGTGATACATTATACACAACAATAATTCATATGTAATATTGATATGTATAGTATATGTATAGTACACAAATATATAAAATTATAGACATCCTCACCCCGTGTGTTACAGACAGAGAGAAAGGGATTGGCCTACTAGACAATCGTCATTAAACGATCTCTCTCTCAACACACACCACACCATTAACTCTCACTCTTATATGACATCATTACAGATACATTGAGTATCATAAAATAAAATAATAGGGCCGCAACCAACAATCTGCATGAAATGTCGAAATAAGTGGCCTTCCAAAGGACCTACTGAGATGACAGACAGCTGATTTGATTGGTCGGGATTGGGGAAGTGGTGTATATCTATTTGAACCTGTCATAATATTGTCATAGCAGCAACTCTCTGTAACACACCGACTCCCATGTAGATGTGTGTGTGCTGACTGGCACTGTTATGAACACATCCAGCATTGCCTACATTCTTATGTCAGCCCCCGTCATTTAAACAGAGCCTGGATGACAGTCAGATGACAGCAGCGCGGGGTTTAGCATAATGACATCGCTCGGAAATGATCAAAGACACACATTTTGAATAATTCTCCGAGATTGACGGATGAACTGTGGTTGCTTGTTTGATATTAGAAAAAGGGAACGGAGCTATAATTAGAAAGCTGTGCCACACACACACACACACAACACCACACACACACCACACACACACACACACAACACACACAACACACACACACACACGTTTACTGCCTTTGTTGGTGACGGCAGGAGGAGGAGGAGAGGGAGGGAAGGAGATTTGAAAATACTTAAATGACTGAGGAGAATAATCTCTTCAAGAAACATAAGCTAGAAAGCAACAGCAATGTGCACGCATATCTCAGTGTTCCAAAAGCCCTACTAACGTCCTCACTCGTACTCATTCTGACGTCAATTTTGAGTATGTAGTGGTTGAGTATGCGAGTTGGTGTAGGCGGGAAAAATGCCCGGATGAGTACTCACTTCCGGGGGTAAGATTTTGTGTATGGATCGATAGGTTTACTTTTGCTACTCAACCGCCCCCCACAATAGATTACGTTTTTTCAAACGACACGGAAGTTTTTTTTTTTTGCTTCTGTACTCTTCAGTATAAACGGTGCGACGAACCTCGCATACACGATCGATGGTGATGGTTAAGTAGACAGTATGTAGTATATACATGTACGTAGGAGGGGGAGGGCCGTTAGTTAGTAGGCCGTTTCCAACACAGCCTGTGTGTTATAGAGGGGCCGCCCCCTTCTATAGGAGGCCTGATGCTTACACACAGCTGTTCCTTTGCTCCATGAGGGCCTGTCAAGTGTCAACACCCCCCCCCCCCCAAACATTAACTCATGGACCACCAGCCTTGTGTTCACTCTACACAGTGTATCCAATAATCAGGCCATAACACTTGACTGATACACTTTCACCATTAGACACAGTGGAGTAACCTCACCAACACAGCCTGCCTATGGAAGCTCTCCTGGTTGCAGTGTGTGTGCAATGGGTCACACCACACACACCACACACACACACACACACACCACACACACCACACAACAATCACACACACACACAACACAAACAACACACACACACAACACACACACACACACACCACACACACACACACAACACACACACACACACACACACACACACAGAGAAGAGAAGAAAAGAATCCTGACAGAATCCTGGTTTGTCACTGAAGCTTTTGTTCAACCTCCTCTGAGGAACTTTTTAAATATTTCTGAAACGGTCTAATTTTTCCTCTGATGATCATGAATGACCTGTAACAGCAAACCAGACCATCAGTGTAAACAATGCTAATTTTATATAGTTATTATTAACTGGGGTATATGATTTCTGATTGGTCAAAGTTAACATGAGCTATACACTTTGACCAATCAGAGCGAGGCTCCGATTCTCTGATCTTATTGGCTGTTGGGACTGTCCATTCACTTTGGCACGACTTGTGGAGAGGTTGAGGTATTTGGATTCAAATCTCTATCCCAACTGCCATTTTCACCCCAAATCCTCCACCCCAGCTTTAAGTTGACTTTGCTTCACCATGGTCATATCACCATTATTAATCTGACAGTCACATATAAATACATTACCTTATGGCCATGCATCCTGCCATCACTCTTTCACTTGATTCCTAAACAAATGCACGACGCGCTAGCAAAGATCTTTAGGACAGCGGCAATGGTGTGGTAAAAACACTACTTCTTTGGTCCAAAAGGGGGTGCTACTATCAACAAACTAAAAGTTCCTCGTAGCTAAATAAAAAATAATTAAATAGGTTTTACAACTAAAAAGCACAAAGCCATAACATGCCCTGCGTTCCGAATCGCATACTCTTTCTTTTTTCTATTCTACATACTACATCCGACGATAAAAATAATCTAGTTAGGATGCAGTAGGCATACTATTGGGACATACTTTTACTTTTTTATTTCATCATATATATAACATTGCGCCTTGATCTTGCCTCTTGCTTTTATATCCGTCTCATCCCCGTTTGTTTTCATATGGAGGCTTCGTCGATGTGACGTCACTTCACGTGCGCACTGGATTGTGGGTCAGAATTGCTCAAATAGGATGCAGTTTTCAACACTAACAATCTTGGCTGGATGAAGTAGGACATCCGGGGTACTTCTAACTATCCTAAATCTGGCCACAAGAATCGGGACATCCTAAATCTTTTTTCTACATACTATATAGTAGACAGTATGCGATTCGGAACGCAGGGATTGTGTTAGCTTGAGAAGGGGTTTCAGTTAGCAGGTGGAGGTGGGCTGGACTACAGTGATTCTCTAACAGAATAGAGAGATATCTGCCTTCTGTCTGAGCTGTTCAAACCAATATGGCTGTCTGTGGAAATGAAGACAGCCTGATTGGATTTCTCTCTTATGTATCCCTCGAGGAGAGAGTCCAAGGCGTGAAGGAACACACACACACACACACACACTCACGTACACTCACGTACACACACACACACACACACACACACACACCAATGACAATTACCGCCGTGTTACTAATGAAACTGTGTGTTCTGTGCTCCATAAAGCAGGGGGATGTGTAACACTATAAAACACAAAGAGACAAAACTCCCCCAAAATACTGGCAGTGAATGTAGGTTCATCTGGATATTTGGAACGTTTTGGTACAGATTCCTTCTGGTTTACATGCAGACTCATAATCAGGTAAATAAACGAATAAGACTTCAACAGGACTTGTAAAATGCATGACAACACCTTTATTTAAAATAGTAGGGTTGTTGCCGGAAGGGAACCGGACGTGGCTCTATAACCACTTGTTGAAAGGGCTACAGCGCCACCTAGCATAGTGGAGACAGCCATGCATCGGACATTTATCGAATATTTGAAAGGCCATGTATACTCAGACAAGTGACGCGAGTGATATGCATACTATATGTATCATTCTATTTGCTTGCGCATTAGTATTGTAGCAGCACAATGCACATGTTGATGCTTTGGGATTGTTGGTCCACATTACCTCATCATTAGCATTTGTTTGGCTATTGTCTTGCTTTTATTGTGCTGAAACTCCCAGTAGCTTTCAATGGAGGATAAGACTATTGATATGAATAGAAGTACAGTTTAGTCCCTTAACGGTGAAGTAAGTGATATATTTGTGTTAATATAAGTGTTAAATCGCTCTTTATTCATACAGTGATCACTTACATAGTGTGCGCGTTTCATAAAGCCGATCTCTCAGTCAACCGCTCTGCATGTAATCGTCAAATAAACTTTTTGAGGATCCCGAAAGTGGTATCCAATCAGAAGAGAGAACGCTACAAACCGGCACCCCGTCTCACTGCCGGTGCACGTGCAGAGCGACAGATGGGTGAATGTTTATGCGCCTACAATGGCGAGCAGGTAAAAATCCATTCCCAATGTCTGTTTTGATGGTTTTTAATCATGTTTTATCACACTTATGGATCTGAGATGATGCTAGATAACTCGCTGTTTGAAGACCGCAGTGCATTAATGTGGTGACGTGGGGACGAGGGAGGGGACTGCTAACTGCAGTCACTGACAGGAAGTTAGCTAAACTGACCAATCTGCTTACAGCACCATTAAGATTTGACCCCTCCTAACTGTTGTATGGTGTTTGTCATGTTGAAGGGAAGCAGCAGGCTCATTGTAGGGGGCTCCGACTCTCTCTCCCCCCATCCTTTTTAAAACACAAAACCCAATGGGGATGAACTAATGGCCTCTGCTCTGCTCTTTAGCAGATTTTCAATTTGGGTTTTACTGTCTATCTGTTCATTCTCTCTCCTCTTTCAGCAGCTTTGTCCGTGTTTTTTTTAAGTCTTTATTGATAAAGATAATACAAACAAAATAAAACGAATGAGCAGTAAAAAAAGGAAAGAAATACATTAAAAACAGACAAATACATAACTCAAATAATATAATTCATGTTCAGAAGGGATAGGAAGAAGAAAAAAAACATTATAATAATTAATCTCACTGCACCTAATGGGAATATGGCTGGTCATCTTGATTGATTGATTGATTGATCATCTGCGACTTAAAAAGGTGCTACGAGGACATTTCAGTTTGTGTTCATTCTTGCGCCCCCTTTGGACAAAAGCGGTAGTGTTTTTAACCACACCGGCTGTTGTTCCCGGGTGAGCGTATACCCACGACAAAGGCATTAAGAAAAACTATATAAAAATAGCGTTCTTTTACACTGATGGTCTGGTTTGCTGTCACATGTCATTTATGATCATCGGAAGAAAAAATTCATCATCAGGATATAAGCGACAGAGAAAGACACTATAAAAAGCAACACACTATGACACTGCAGCTGTTGTTTGTGAATGTGAGAGAGAATGATTCTCATCACCTCACCACTTCATATTGTGACCTCTCTCTCTCTCCCTCTCTCCCTCCCTCCCTCTCTCTCTCTCCCCCTCTCTTGTCCTCCATCTACTATTCACCCTCTTCCTTTCACTTTTCTCTCACTCTTAACAATGTCTTTGGCTGCCTCCAACTCTTACCCCCATCCCCTCCCACCCACCATCTCTCCCCCTCTATTCTTCCCTGTGCTCTGGCTAACGGAGCGTGAGATTGGCTAATTAGCGGGCTGTACTGTCGGGCGCTGCAAAGACAGCTGGGTAATTTGGTGAAGAGTGGGAGAGGAAGGGAGGGAGCGGAAAGTGACGGTAAGTGCGGAGTAGAGGAGAGAGAGAGAGAGATGTATGTAGCGTTCCATTTATCCCACACACACACTTATTCTAAAAAGGAAGGATTCACTGTTTTACTCCTCATTAAAAACGTAGCCATGTTATCGGCTTCAATGTCCATGGCAGCCATTACTAAATGACAATACTAACCCTGCGTTCCAAATCGCATACTCTTTATTTTTTTCTATTCTACAAACTACATCTGATCATAAAAATAATCTAGATGCAGTAGGCATACACTTGGGACATACTTTTACTTATTTATTTCATCATAACATTGCGCCTTGATCTTGCCTCTTGCTTTTATATCCGTCATATCCCCTTATGTTTTCATATGGAGGCTCCGCATAGATAGTAAATAATATATATGGAGGCTCCGTCGATGTGACATCACTTCCGGGGCGCACTGGATTTGATGGGCCAGAATAGCATGCTGATTTCAACAGTAAAAATCTCTGCCGAATATGGTAGACATCTGGGGTATTTCTAACCACTACTAAAATCAACCACAAGAATCGGGACATCCTAAATCTGTTTTGGCTTTGGTAAAGGAACTGTAGCACACTTGGGGAAGTAGACTAAACTTACTTCCTCTCAACTAACCACACCAGGCTAAACAATAAAACCATTATGTTTGCCTCTGTAAAACTAATGTTACTTCATGGAAAATGTTCGACACTGATTGAATATAAGCACACAATCATCAAAACCAAAGACTAAGTTCAATGGCTTTATTCAGGCATCTCCCCCATACCACCCCGGTAACCCTGACTACCGCCATCACACAGCATAGTTCCTGCTAATTATGTCATCAGTATGGCATCAAGGGATAGAGAAAGGTTTCGGAACTGTGACTGTGGGTCAGAATGGCCCGATTAACATGCCGTTTTCAACAGTAAAAAAAAATCTCGACAATGTAGTAGACATCTGAGTATTTCAAACGCTACTAAATCCGGTCACAAGAATTGGGACATCCTAAAATCTTTTTTTCTAGCATGCTCAATAGTAGATAGTATGAGGATTGGAGCGCAGCCTTTTGGTTCGAAGGCAGGAAGGGTAGTTGTTTAAATCTGCATTCATACTTTAATCATTTTAATTGGTTCACTTGAGTGTGGGGAGCAAAACAAGCTGGTCTTGATTGACACATTACTACCTTACAAAGGGAACAGTGCTTCCTAACCAGACACCTGCAGCCCACCCACTCACCCAAACATATGCGTTTTAGCGTTAGCTGCTACATGCTACACTGTGACAGCTAGTCTCTAGCCGCGTGCTAATAACAATATTCATGGGTGCAGCTTTTTTTTAAGTACGGTACTTTATTTTGAATTCTTTATTTTTTTTAAACACAAACACACAACAGATGTCATGAAGGTCACTTCAGTGCTGCTATACGATCGAGGAAAGGCTGCCATACTGTTTAAATTGTTCTACTATTGAAATCTCATAACAGATTTTCCTCTATATATAGAGTACTAAAGAACGCCATGAGCCACATATCAAAGCAGGGGGCGATCGCCTTCCAAACCTTATTAATATATATTTTTTGAGCGATAACAATCCAATACTGGATCCACAGAGCTTTCGTATGACCTAAAGTCTCTTAGTTGTTGTGACGAGCTATGGGTGCAGCTTTTAATGCTAACACTTGACCATGTTGTCAAATTTAAGAGGCCATCAGTCAAAGGACAGAGCTCATGGAAGCTATTGAAAGTTTTTCATGGAATCATAGGCTGCGTTCCAATCCCTGTACTATCTACTATTTAGTACGGTAGAAAAAAAGATTTAGGATGTCCAAATTCTTGTGTTTGATTTAGTATGTTAAAAAAAAACGGATGTCTACTAGATCCGGCCGAGATTTTTTTGTGTTGAGATCAGCATCCTATTTGGGCGATTTTGACCCATAATCCAGTGCGCACCAGAAGTGAAGTCACATCGACAGATATAAAAGCAAAGAGGCAAGATCAAGGCGCAATGTTATGATGAAATAAATATGGAAAAGTATGTCCAAATTGAAGCATACTGCATCCTAACTAAATTCTTTTTATGGTCAGATGTAGTATGTAGAATAGAAAAAAAGCACTTGTGTGTAATAGGGGTGTTGACTTACATTCCAACACATTATGTATGTGTTGCTCATTTACCAATGTAAAGAAAAGATGGAGAAGGATTTCTTAATGATTTGCCGTTTTCTGTTTCAAATAACACTTCATCAGATAGTGCCGCGATGGAGAGCAGCGAGTCATCGTTCACGGGCACAGAGACCCCGCCTCTTTATAGCGCTCTGTCTCCTGATTGGATAAAAAAAATGTTATCTGACAATTATTGCAAAGCTGAATGACTGGGACCTGAGACCTGTGTTATGAACTGTGCATACTGTTAATTGAAGTGTCCCCTTCTTCAATAAAATGAATTGAATTAATGCAGTATGCTGTAAAATTAACACACACACACAACACAACACCACACACCACACACACACACACACACACACACACACACACACACACACACACACACACACACACACACACACACACACACACACACACACACACACACACACACACACACACACACCACTTTATTAGGTACACCGGTTCAATTTCTTGTTAACACATATAACTTATCAGCCAATCACATGTCAGCAACGCAACGCATTTCGGCATGTAGACCTGGACAGGACAACTTATTGAAGTTCACACCGAGCATCAGAATGGGGAAGAAAGTGGGTTTAAGTAACTTTGAACATGGCAATGTTGATGGTGCTAGAGGGGCTGGTCTGAGTATTTCAGAAACTGCTGATCTACTGGGATTTTCACCCACAACCACAAAGGCTAAAGCAACACAACATATCATATGATCTCTGACTAACTGAGAGCAGGAATGAGGCATATGTTTGGTTTCACTATGCATGTCAGAAAAACACATGCTCCAACAGGTAGGCTGTTTTCAACCAACCCTAAGGAATGTGTTACTGTTACACACACACACACACACAGACACACACCCTTATCAACAAGTTCCGGAAGTTCCATTCTTATCATATTGAGTCACAGCAATGTGATACAATCATTTGTATGCATATAAATGGACACACACACACACACACACTGTTTGAACAGTGTATGTGACACAGCTAATATAACTTAGCTGGAATAGCTGTATTGACATGCAGGTACATGCAAGAAAAAAGGTGCCGTCACACCCAACAAAAAATGTGTGTGTGTGTGTGTGTGTGTGTTCGCACGACAGAAGCAGCACACCTGTCGATACATGTCATTTGCTAATATGTGGCTGTATTTCATCCCATGGTGCAGCTGTCTGTGTGAGCGTGCTCCACCACCACCAACCCATGTATGAATCATGTATGACCATACACACACAACACACCACACACACCACACACACACACACACACACACACACACACACCACACCCTGTTAGGCCACAGGTGCAAACACATGTGCTCACATGTCCAAACGGCGTTTTTGCGTGATAGTTTCCGAACACACATGCATGAGTGTTGAGTCTGTATTTTGCTTTAAATGCCTCACTTAGGAATATTGATATAGAAAAGACATGGCTGACACATAGATGCATGAGATGGAGAGGGAGAGAGAGAGAGAGGGAGGGATACAGAAGGAGAGAGAGAGGGGGAGAGAGGCAGAGATAGGAAGAGAGAGAAGGGGGAGAGAGGCAGAGAGAGAGGGGGGAGAGAGGGGAAGAGAGAGGCAAAGAGAGAGGGGAGAGAGGCAGAGATAGGAAGAGAGAGAAGGGGGAGATTGGCAGAGAGAGAGGGGGAGGGAGAGAGGCAGAGAGAGAGAGGGGAAGAGAGAGAGGCAAAGAGAGGGGGGAGAGGCAGAGAGAGGGGGGAGAGATATGCTGACAGATGGACACGGAGAGCTGTCGAGTGATGCATGGCGTCATGTGATGAAGTTAAAGAATATAAAGTGATGAGAAACAGAAGATGGATGGATGTTAGGAGACAGAAAGCAGATCCCTGTCATGAAGTATTGATGTATGATTGTATGGAAAAGCCCTCTTAACGTCCTCCTCATACTAATTTTGACGTCAATTTGAGTATGTTGTGGTTGTGGTTGCGAGTTTGCGTAGGCGAGAAAAATGCCCGGATGAGAACTTACTTTCCGGGGAAGATTGTGTGTTATGGATCGATAGGTTACTACCATAGATAGTATAATACCGTATAGTACTACCGTACTCCTAATTCAACCGGCCCACAATGCATTGCGTCTTTTCAAAACAAGGGGAACCGCGGGGGAAATCGCAAACAATAAACTGTAGGAAAAAAAACGTAATTTTTTTATTTGTATTAACATTAACAAGTCCTAACATTGAGAATGTAGACCAAACGTAAAAATTAATTTGTTACAAACAATGTTTCATTTACGAGAGCGGCTCGGTAGCTGTGTGTGTGTGTGTGTGTGTGTGTGTGTGTGTGTGTGTGTGTGTGTGTGTGTGTGTGTGTGTGTGTGTCCTACCTGATTGCGTTGTCCCACTCCTCGGTGCGGTGCCGGACACGCTCAGCGCACACTCCATCTTGGCCGTTTCCCACGGATACACACTGCTGGTGTCCGATTGGATGGCCAGGGAGAAGGAGGGGCCTGAAACAACAACAACACATCATCAGCAACCAATCAGCTTCATGCAAAAAGAAAACATCCAACACACACCCAATGAGATGTAAAGGACTCATTTAAAACACTGGCAGTTTTTTTTTTAAACATTCATATGCTATAATTGGAAGTGACATTTGATAGAAGATCATAAGGGAAGAAAAACAGTTGAGCTTTCAGATGGCAAACGCTGCTTTAAAGTCTGTGAAATGAAAGAAAAGTGGAGGAAACAGCTCTGGTGTCAACAGAAATAGATTAAAGAATAACTCACTCTTAAGAGCTAAAGTTAAATCGAAAATAGTGAATTTGGGCGCTGATAACAGAAGTGTGTCGGGTGGGGTTCAGGACTTTTCGTTGTTTTTCCTCACGTCAGGTTCTATTTTAGTTATGTGACAATGTACCATGTTCAGAAGTGTTATTTCTTTAATATATTCTAATATTTCCTGGTGGAAAGTGTTGCAAAGTGAACCGTCGATCAACGGTTGGAGTTGAATAGACGGGGCCGCAATATGTAACAACCGACATTTCTGAATTAGTATTTGACTTGATAGGGAATAGATGATATGATATTAACATACGTATGCATCATCATCACATCATATTATTATTATTATACATACATATGGAAAACATTTAATTACTGGACTCAAGAGAGATAACAGCTATCGATTTCAATGTACAGATATGGAAATAAAATCAAATACACACCTGTATAGTACAGCTGGATACTATAAAAAAGGTGTGTATTTTAGGGGTACAGCTATTGCTTGCACATAACCAATTTTCATAATGTGAAATGTAGGAAGTTAACCAAATGTACATCTATGGTGTCTATGGAGATCCTCATTCTATTGTTTAAAGGAGAAGTAAGTGATATGGTCCTTTTAGTCTAACATCCTGTCAGTGACTACAGTTAGCAGTCCCCTCCCTCGTCCCTACGTCACCACCACATGAACACACAGCCGTCTTCATCAGATAGTGCCGCGATGGAGAGCAGCGAGTCATCGTTCACGGGGCACAGAGACCCCGCCTCTTTAAGCGCTCTGTCTCCTGATTGGATAAAAAACGAGCGGGATACTGAAAATCTATCTGTCAATTATCGCTAAGCTGAATGACTGGGAGACCTGTGTTATGAACCGCACATTACTGTTTAAGTGATTGCTGTATGAATATAGAGTGATTTAACATGTACATTAACAAAAAATATCACTCACTTCTCCTTTAAGACGGAGGACTTTCACAAACTGCCCTCTAGTTTGAAGGTATTAACTGCTTTAACGTACATAGACAACTTGGATAATGCCATGGAAATGGATTACAGACAGCAAAAATAGTTCGAGTTCCGAGTATAAAGGAACGCAGCATTCAACTGAAACTGGCGCGTGACTTCGACGTCATCGTTCTCAGCCACTCGCTCTGATCGCTGATTGGACGAGCAGAAATGTTCCTGTGTAAACTGGTATGTAAACAAAGGGAATGTAAACAAAGTGGATGCTTTTTGTGATATTCACTGATTTTGACCCAAAAGTGATTTGTCAACAAACATTCCCCAGAACAACGTACTATACCTTTAATATTGGAGAATTGCTCTGCATGTTAAAATGGTCAGAGGTATGGCAACGTCATTTTTTAAGTATGACATTCTTTTACATTCTATATTTCTTGTCAAATGCTTGGGATTTTGCACACGACTTCAACGTGTTATCTCCTTATGGAATATGGGACGATGTGAAATGTGTGAACGCCACTACATATTTATGTTACCACCAGCCGTCTACGCTAAAATCCCTCAGACACTGAATTATTTAAAAAAAATGGCGGGTGAGATTTTTGCATCTCCATATACGTGGTCATGAAAGAACAACACTGAAACATACAGATGGAAACCTTGGGAGACTTGCCAGTTTGGGGTTGTGTTGCTCATCACACACACACACACACACACACACACACACACACACACACACACGGTTGAGTGCTAAAAACTTCCGTCCCCGAAGGCAAGTATAAGGGGTTCTTGAAAAGGGCTCAGCTTGAATGCTGTCAGTGTGTGTGTGTGTGTGTGTGTGTGTGTGGGGGGGGGGGGGGCGGGGGTCAACTCAAAATGTTCGACTTGGATACACAACACACACACACACACACATAGAGAGAAAGGGAAAAGCTGGCTGATTGGCCATAGGGCTGTGCTTTGAAGATGTCCCTGGGAGAGGGCGTAAAGAGAGAAAGAGAGAGAGAAAAAGAGAGAGAGAGAGAGAGAGACAGTGAAAAGATAGTGGAGAGAACGGGGGAGTAAAAACAGCAAGTGATGGAGAGAGAGAAGAAGTAGTGATGCTCAGGGGGCTGTGGAGGAAGATAGCAGATCATCTTCAGTCTTTCTCTCTCTCTCTCTCTCTCTCTCTCTATGCCTCCCACACACACACACACACACACACACCCCCCCTATACAGACATAGTAGACGCAAATACCCTTCAGAAGTTGTGAGAAATCATTGACATTGTGTGATGCTTTTAAGCGGACTATAGCGTTGTCAACATGAAGCTTTATGAGACCATCTACACAGCCTAGGCTCTGTAAACGGGGCATGCAGCGAGCAACAGTGGCCCCTTTATGAACATACCAGTTTGCTTAAAGCTGGGGTGGAGGATTTGGGGAGAAAATGGCAGTTGGGATAGAGATTCCAATCCAAATACCTCAACCGCTCCACTTGTTCTCTTTGGTCCCTCCCCTATGGTCCCTCCCTGACACGCTCTACACCAACAAAGTCGTGCCAAAGTGAATGGACAGTCCCAACAGTCAATAAGAACAGAGAATCGAAGCCTCGCTCTGATTGGTCAAAGTGTACAGCTCATGTTAAAGGTCCCATATTATGCTAAATGCACTTTTTAAATGTGTTCCAACATATCCATGCGTCCACGGTGTGCCTAGAGACTGCCAAAATATCAAAAAAAATAACAATCTCTCCTTTTCTCACTCTCCCCTTTTCTGAAACCCCACCCCTCCCCCCAAAAACACTCCAGTCAGAATTATCCCCTTTTCTGACCTCACAAACCGTAAAGCCAGAAGCTTCCACTGTGCAGCCCACACCCCTATTTCTTATTGGTCCACGGCCCTGACAGACAGAGGGCGAGGCGTATCTGGCTTCGCTTCCAGACAGGGGGCGGGGGGAGCTCAAAGATTGTATATTTACGAGGGGACCTGCAACTCTTTTTTAAAAAATAGGCCATTGTGAGATTAGCTGAACATCAGCATAGTACAATAAATTATCTGAAAGTTTTTTTCAGCAAACAATTAAAGAAACACGTATTAGGGACCACTAAGACCATATAATATGTTGTATAATAGAACCGAAAAGTGTATAATATGGGAGCTTTAACTTTGACCAATCAGAAAGCATATACCCCAGCTTTAAGTCTAAAGTGAAGCCAATTCTTCTGTCAGTGTTACCCCTTCCACCCTTCCTCCTCATTACAGTGACCTTCCTCCATTCTTCCATCTATCCCTCCTCCTCATCCTCCCTTTTCTCTCCTACCTTTCCTCCAGTCCACTCCTCCGCCACATCCCTCTCTTTGTCTCCCACTCCTCTCCCAGATCAAAGAAAGTTAAGTAGGCCAGTGGCTGGTGTGTGTGTGAGTGTGTTTCTTTGTTTGTGCACATTATTAGTGAATTCACTCTGCTCATCATTACCACTGAATATAACACATGTAGAAATGCAGAGATACAAACTGCATTACTATTATTAGAGCATTGCTTCAGTCTTTCCAGGATAACAACATGGATACATTGTGTAGCATGTGTTCAGATTGAATGGCTTTAAATGTGTAGGGCGGTTGACCACTCAACTAAAGGGTCGCTGGTTCGATCCCCCGTCTCCCCGCCACATGTCGAAGTGTCCATGAGCAAGACACTGAACCCTGAATTGCTCCCTATATGAATGAGTGTGTGAGAATGGTAACGTGGGAATGGGAACAGGTCTCCCTTGAAAAAGAGTTTTCGGTCTCAATGGGATTTACCTGTATAAATAAAGGTTTAAAAAAAAAATAAAAAAAAATAAAAAAGTCATGATTAATCTTACTAACCCTGCGTTCCAATTCCCATACTTCCCCACTATTTAGTATGCCAAAAAAAGATTTAGGATGTCCCAATACATGCACGTCAATTGTAGTATGCTGAAAATACATAAATGCCACTAACTCTAATAGCATTTGAGTATTCGTCTTTATTCTTGACATTTCTCAACATAATGAAAAAAATCTTCCTTGTCTGATTTTTTTTCCTCTCCTGTGGCCCTTAAACTCTTCTGTACTTTAGTATGTAGTGTAGTAAAAAGAAAAGAGTATGCGATTTGGAACGCAGGGCATGTGTAGAAACTAGTGGCACATATACTTTCATTAGAAAGAGAAGACTGCTTTAGGAAGCACACACAGGAGACACACTTAGACACAGGAAGTAGTCAGACAATGAGAGGGGGAATGTATTTAACCCAGTTAACCTTTTCCTACAGAACACTGCTCAAGTGCTTCTGAGGGCTTCCTGCATTAGTTTAATAAGGGATGCGTTTTTTTGTTGTTGCATACCTATCCTACATGTGCTTTTTACTTCTTCGTCTTGGTTCTACAAATCTAGAAATTAAAAAATATATATTTAAAAGGGTGCTACGAGGAACTTTTGAAATATTTCTGAAACAGTCTTTCTTTGTTCTATTCTACATACTACATCAGACGATAAAAATAATCTAGTTAGGATGCAGTAGGCATACTATTGGGACATACTTTTACTTATTTATTTCATCATAGCATTGCGCCTTGATCTTGCCTCTTGCTTTTATATCCGTCGCATCCCTGTTTTTTTCATATGGAGGCTTTGTCGATGTGAAGTCACTTCAGGTACGCACTGGATTACGGGTCAGAAACGGGCCAAATAGGATGCTGTTTTCAACACTTAAAAAAAAATCTCGGACGGATGTAGTAGGACATACGGGTCTTTCTAACCATCCTAAATCTGGCCCCCCACAATCTTAACAACCTAAATCTTTTTTCGTACCATACTAAATAGTAGATAGTATGGGGATTGGAACACAGGGACTATGTATGGTCTTGGACCCACCGTTCTCTGTGAAGTGGATCTTGACCTTGTTGGACTCAGCGCTGGTGGCCTTGGTCCAGGTCTGACCCGCTTGCTGTTTGGTCCAGGCTGTGATGTCACACCAGTAGAACCCCCGGTCCGACAGCTGCACCCCCGCCAGCCGGAACAAGAACTCCGAGGGGCCCGACTTTGATAGAACGAGGCTGTCTCTGAGTGGAGAGAGAGAGAGAGACAGAGAGAGAGGGAGAGATTCGTTGTTATAAGTAGTATTTTTGATATTGTAACACTTTGGCAACACTGTTTGTTTACCACAATAGTCATGCCAATTAAGCTTTTGGAATTTGAGAGAGAGGGAGAGGGAAGGAAGGGAGAGTGTGTGTGTGAGTGAGTGAGTGAGTGAGTGAGTGAGTGAGTGAGTGAGTGAGTGAGTGAGTGAGTGAGTGAGTGAGTGAGTGAGTGAGTGAGTGAGTGAGTGAGTGAGTGAGTGAGTGAGTGATAGTGAGTGATGAGGTGAGTGAGGGGTGTATTACCTCCTGTTGGGGTCCGTGGCTCCTCCATGCTGCAGCACGTTGTCTGGGCTCAGGCTCATGATGGTCCTCACGCTGCTCTCCACGCTCTCCTGTGATTGGACCAGCACGGAGAAGCCCGCCTCCCCCAGGTTCTCCAGAGCCAATGAGCAGCTCATCTCAAAGGTAGCCCCGCCCACCGAGGCCTCACGCAGGGGCTTAGCCACCACGCTGAGAGACGGACCTGTCAATCAAACCAAAACTATCCATCATTCATTCATTTTGCGTTCCAAATCGCATACTCTTTACTACATCTGACCATAAAAAGAGTCTAGTTAGGATGCAGTAGGCATACAATTGGGACATACTTTGACTTATTTATTTCATCATAACACTTGATCTCGCCTCTTGCTTTTATATCCGTCACATCCCCAAGTGTTTTCATACTAAGGCTCAGTCGATGTGACGTCACGTCCGGGTGCGCACTGGATTGTGGGTCAGAATCGCCAAAATAGCATGCCGTTTTCAACACTAAAAATCTCGGCCGGATCTAGTAGACATCCGGATATTTTTGAGCATACTAAATCCGACCACAAGAATCAGGACATCCTAAATCTTTTATCTACCATACTCCATAGCAGAAAGTATGGGGGTTGGAATGCAGCCACAGTGCCCAAATAGGGGGAATCCCCCCTGTTCATAACATGGAAGTCAGCACAGTTTACACCATGAAGGCATTGTGATTTGAAGCTCAGCTATGTGCTTACTTCATTTTTTTTAAATTAGCTTAATTGGAGGGTCACCATCCGCAATGTATGGGACTGAGGCAGAGAAGACTTCTATGTGTGCTGAATAGGAGCTGAGACAAGAGCTCTGTTATATTGATGGATGAAAGCTTATGTGTAGACATTACAGCGCATTCATCAAACTCTACAGCAGGGTTGATATGACTGGGTGACAGCCAATTCTTTTTTATGCTTTTCTTAAATCACAAATGGGAGTTAATGTTTCTGTCATTACAGTTAACTTCATTCAGTTTTAGTCAACTGTACACTGAGCACAATGAAATGTGTCTGTTCACATATCCCCCTCTCGAGTTACCACACTTCAGAGGGGGTCAGAGCGTAGGGTCAGCTGTAGTACAGCGCCCCTGGAGCAGTTTTGGGGTGTCTTGCTCAAGGACACAATGGTAGAGATGGTGGTGCACCGTTAGATGTAATACCAGCCTCTCCTAGATTTACTACCGGTGCCGGGGATCGAACCAGCGACCTCATGGTTACTGGTCACACCCCTTTCCTCTAGTAAGTAGAATAGGCCCTGGGCTATAAAGTGGGAAGGAATTGCCCAAACTAAAATGTCATGTAAAGTTGAGGGTCAGTGTACAACGTGTGTGGTGTGCCATCGTTTTGGCATGTACGGTCTGTGGTTGCTACTGTCTCTGCAGCCTTCAGCATGACTCCCTGGCTGTTCACAGACCAGGCAGACACAGTGCACACGTACTGCCCCATGTCAATGTCCTACACACACACACACACACACACACGTCAGTTTCCACATTCAAACAGATACAGTCAGAATACAGTTTGCCCTCTAGACATGTCTCAAGCTTTACCTCCATATAAATAAAGGGTTATCACATAATAACTACATGCGGTTTAACATCAGCAAACAGGCTATATAAATCCAATCCATTATCATTATTATTATTATTGATACCTTTGTGCGGAGGAAATGCAGTTTGAACGTGTTGGGCTCAACCCTGCTCAGAGACATCAGGCCGCTCTTCAGTCGGTCCGAATACATGTCGCCCGGCAACAGGTTACCATGGGCGTCTAGAGAGCCAATGGGATGAGAGCTCTGAGGGTCGTCCCCTACACCTGGCCAGATTGAAAAAAAAAAACAATTCATTATTTGCAAAAGGGGTTGGAAAGCTTCCGGTAAATTTCCGGGAAAGTTTCCGTAATTTCGGAAGTTTCTGGAAACTTTCCGTGGGAAGTTAAAGCTGAGGTATATGATTTCTGATTGGTTAAAGTGTACATGAGCGGTACACTCTGACCAATCAGAGCGAGGCTCCGATTCTCTGTTCTTATTGGCTGTTGGGACTGTCCATTCCCTTTGGCACCGACGTTGTTGGTGTAGAGCGTGTCAGGGAGGGACCATAGGGGAGGGACCAAAGAGAACAAGTGGAGCGGTTGAGGTATTTGGATTCGAATCTCTATCCCAACTGCTATTTTCTCCCCAAATCATATACCCCAGCTTTAAGGGTGTAAGGATTTTTATTTCTAATTTTAATGATGCATATACCCCCCTCATTAATTTGTATTTAACCATTGTATAATCGTTTAAACAATTTGTATATTCTTCACAATTGACTTTAATACAATGTCCTCACTCAACATTTCTTGGTGCTGGGGAAACGAGGAGGTGAAACAGCTATACAACCTAACCTGATTCTCCCATAGATTTCAACATTCCTGAGGCCTGATAACGCAAAGGCCTTTTCGGGCCAAGCAAGACGGGGGAGCTTAACCCAGTCAATGTAGGTCAGCAGGACTTCGGGAGAGAGAAGGGGATGTTTCCAAACACACATGGCAACAATAAATGCCACTTTGTTTAGAAGATAATAAAACCCCTTGCTGTAGAGAAGGGGTTTCACTTTTTGACTTTTGCCTGTCCCTGAAGGATGCTTAACCTGTTCTGTGATATCACTTCATTAAACATCCTCTGAGAACTTGGACACTTTTCTCCATTTCATTCTTTATTTTTGCCTTCCATATTTCCGAATAAACGAACACGTAATTTAACATCCTGTTAAGGCCAACCTTGTAATAAATTCCCGTTACTTTCCATAAATTCCCAGAAAATTCCCCGGAATTTTGCAATCCTATTCATTAGTCCTCAAGAAGTTTGCCAGGAACTTCTTTTTTTTGGCATTTATGCTTTATTGATAATGTAGAGCAGGGGTGGCCAACCAGTCAGAGACAAAGAGCCACATTTTTTACTGTGTTACTGCAAAGAGCCACATCGTACACACGGGTACACACAGTGGCGATTCCAGGAAATTTTGACTGGGGGTGGCCAAGGTGGGCCACAGAGCTAGAGTGGGGTGGCCATCGCACCCCTGAATGAATAGCATGTGATATGCTGTACAACCAATTCAAAGATGATTTATAATCCCAAATGCCCAAATCATGTTAGTATCCATTGTAATGTTTGTCAGAAAACTAAACCCCTGAAGGGGGGTCTGGGGGCATCCCCCCAGAAGATTTTTTTGTGTTTTTAACATGTAATCTAAGCATTCTGGTGCATTCTGGTGAAGATAATAAAGGAAAAAGTTAATATTTATTTCAGCTCAGATGAATAGTAAAATTAGCAAGACAACATAACTTGCTAGCAGCCAGATGCCTAACAACTGGACAGAGGGACGGATGACCACTAGCTTCTGACCAAATATCTTGCTAAAAAAATAAACCTTTATTTATGAATGTCTGCCCTTGCTAAGAACATGTTACACTCGCTAACTACAAACTTTAATTTTTTTATTCAGATTTCAAAAATCTGCTGGGACACGTGCCTATACACATGCATGGGTGGCACGCATGTCACAAGCACACTTATGCTGTTTTCAAGACCTTTGCTGACCAGAGACCAGTTCTAGTGGCCACAGTCCTACCATTAATTTAGTAATTGAAAATTGCAAACTGATCTCATATCAGTGGATTGGAGTGTTTGTGTGATGAACTTGGCAACTACCTATCAAAAAAAGTTAAGAAAAAAAATACATATCATCTCTGAACTAGGATACATATCAGGAAAAAAATGTAATTAAAAAAATTAAAATTAAAATTAAAAATAACATTTGAACTGGGGGGGGGGGGTCACTGGGGTGGCCAGTAAGATTTCAGGGGGGGGGGGGGCGTTTTTATTTTCGCGGGGAGCTTGCACATGCATGCACAAGCATTATTTATTAAAAAAAACAAACAAAAAAAAAAACAGGGGGCCCCACACTAGGACTTGAAACGGGCCCCCAGATCGTTAAGGCCGCCCCTGTGATAATGACAGGACTGGACTAAAGACGACAGGGCAGTCATTTTCAACAATGAACATTGTGTGCACTGCCTCACACACAAACTCTCAGTTCAACCAAGTCCACAAACAAAAATATAACAATTTAAATTAGCGTTTTTCTCTTACTATGCATGTTGCTTTGTGGGACTTACTTTTAGCATGGAGAGAGCTGAAGTGGCGCTGAAGATTTGAAGCCTTGAAATGCGCAAATGACACCTGGCATATAAGGCAGAATGGCCTGCCATAACGTTCAACAAAAAATATGAACTCTCCCACTCTGTTTCGGAGCGAATTTGACACAAATAGTTTACTCACGGAAAACCTCCCTCCAAGCTGAGCGGGCAGTTTTATGTTGCGTCCGCACCAAACGTTTGCGAACGTTATGTTGCGTCCTCAATTAAACATTTGCGAACAGGCATACACATAGGGCCTACACATTAATAAAATAAAAAATGAAATAATAGACATGTAAAACGAACGTAAGAGCCGCATGAATTGTTTGCGAACATGCACACACATAGGCCCACACAAAAAAAAAGTATAAAAAAAAAAAAAAAAAAAAAAAAAAATTATAATCACATAATTTGATATGAACTGAAGAGCCGCACGAAGCTGGGCAAAGAGCCGCATGCGGCTCGCGAGCCGCGGGTTGGCCACCCCTGATGTAGAGACAGAGTTGAAATGGGGCAGAGAGGGGGGGACGCCCTACCAACTGAGCTAAGGGCGCCCCCCTTGCCAGGAACTTTAAATAAATACGTGAGATTGTGTTGAAAGCTGAGGTGACAGTTACCTGGCAGTGTGGTGTGCTCCCATGTGACACCCAGTCGGCCCCCTACTGGTAAGTGGGTGATGTTGGTCACGTGACAGGCCAGCTCTGTGGGCTGTGACATCATATGGGGCTGCTGCAGGCTCTCCAGCGCCACACTCAAGCTCGGTTCTACGGAGAGAAAGAAATAAGCATTAACGCAATTCAATGAGTTGATTTACTTTAAACATTTAGGATCTTTACAGTATTAAAGACCAACTTGGAAATATGAAGGTGTATTGAACTCTGAGATCCTGTTTAGTATGAATGTGCAAACATTTTTAGAAATCGGTTCATCCTAGCCTGAGAAAGGGGCAGAAAGAGTGTTTCATGGTCTCACCGTCTAACCCTACATATTCCCATGTCTTCCAAGTCGTTTGAAAAGACGCAATGCATTGTGGGGGGCGGTTGAATAAGAAAAAAAAGTTACCTATTGATCCATACCACAAAATCGGAAGTAAGTACTCATCCGGGCATTTCTCGCCTACACAAACTCGCATACACAACCGCAGCATACTTAAATTGGCGTCAAAATGAGTACGAGTAGGTCGTTTGTAGGGCTTTTTGAACACAATGATAACAGTGGATTTGGGCCACCTTTACATACAGTATAGTATGTATGTAGTGATACCTTAATGAATGGAATACTTTAAAGTATGAAGAATCAGTAACCCTGAAGACTGAATAACTCAAACCTAGTAATAATACTATCCATTGACTTACTGTACCCAGCAAGACATCATTTAAATCAGTCATTGCCAGGTTTGGTGAGTGTGAGTGTGTGTGTGAGTGTGTGGTTGTGAGTGTGTGAAGGTGGTGAGGCAGGTTTCCAGATTGCAACACTACGTGTCACTGAACGGGAGAAACACACACACACACACACAGTATGTGTATATACAAATAGTCACTGACACAAAACAGTGCATGTTGACTAGGGCTGGCCCGAATTATTCGAATACTCGTTCGGAAAATTAGTATTCGGAGCTTAAATTAGTATTCGGAGCTTCGTTTTTTTTTTTTTTTTTTTTTTTTTCAACATTTTTTTTTGCAAGAAGCTAGTACTGCAATATAATGTCATCAAATAATTTTATATTTGGATATAAAAGTTAGTAATATTGTAGTAGTAGTAGTAGTAGTATTGCTCATTTAGGAGGATATTACATCACTAAGTGTCATAGCGCATCCATTACTTCACCTCCGAGCGCGTAAATCTTCAACAAAATATGCAGATACTGTCAAAATCGGTTCCAGGGAGTATATAGGGATTATTAATGTTTTTTTTTTTTTTTTTTTTTTTGATGGTGTGTTTTTCTGGAACGAATATTCGAATAATCGCTCGGAAAAACCAACGAATATTCGAAGCCTGAAAAATGGCATTCGGGCCAGCCCTAATGTTGACCTACCTCACACACACACACACCAGAGACCCTATAAATACGAGCACAGACGTAGGAGTGTGCCTGAGTGTGTTTGGCAAACGAGGGTTTTTAGCATGATGTCATTTGGACGTCACACACACACACTGACTCATGCACTGTCACCATCTGTTGTGACACACACACACACACACACACACACACACACACACACACACACACACACACACACACACACATTGATCGATGAGCATGTGCCTTGCTCCCTTTGTCACTGAAATGTTGCTTTATATTTAATAGAGCACCAACCACTACAGTAAAGCAGTGTACTGGATATTATAATACCTACATGTGTATAGATTGTGTTATCAGCAAATTACCCATATTTTGATGTCAAAATTCCATAGAAATTCACCACTTTGTAGGATAACATAATTAACAATAACATATTTGATTCATTTTTTCATTTCATTTAACTTTTATTTATCCTCGAAGACCAATTGAGGGTGACCTCATTTTCAATGACGTCGAGTTCAAATACACAACGGCTGTATTCGAAAAGCCTTACTAACGTCCTCCCTCCTACATACTCAACATACATACCGTCTACTTAACCTACTTTACAGTATTAAAGACCAACTTGGAAATATGAAGGTGTATTGAACTCTGAGATCCTGTTTAGTATGAATGTGCAAACATTTTTAGAAATCGGTTCATCCTAGCCTGAGAAAGGGGCAGAAAGAGTGTTTCATGGTCTCACCGTCTAACCCTACATATTCCCATGTCTTCCAAGTCGTTTGAAAAGACGCAATGCATTGTCGGGGGCGGTTGAATAAGAAAAAAAAGTTACCTATCGATCCATACCACAAAATCGGAAGTAAGTAACTCATCCGGGCATTTCTCGCCTACACAAACTCGCATACACATCCGTCACATACTTAAATTGACGTCAAAATGAGTATGAGTAGGACGTTAGTATGGCTTTTTGAACATAGGCTGTGTTCGGAAAGCCATACTAGCGTCCTACATCCTACATACTCACCATCTATATACGTACTACATACTGTCTACACAAAGATCGATTGTATATGCAAGGTGCGAAACGTTTTCAGTTGAAGTATACTCAAGCAATAAAGAATTTCTTCTTCTTATAAGATTTAGGTTGTTTAGAGGCTGTTTAGCGTATAACCGCCCTCTACAGGTTAGATATTGAACTAAATTTTTACAGTCCTCTGTTCATCATATGTGTTTTAGACCTCTTGTTTTGTAATCTAAGTAGGCTTATCTTTAAGAACACTAATCACGTTTCGTGGCGACTCAGTAATGAAACTGAAAGTAGATATAATATCGCTAATAAATGAAAACAGACGGTCAAAATAGCGTCCAAATGAGCTAAAATCCTAAATACAATAAACAGTAACATGGCACACTTATTTTTAGGTAAGCTCTAATTGATTATTTATTAATTATTATTAATTTTTTCACACGTTTATGTTTTGAGGCGGAGGATCCCTCCGACGCTCTCTGTCCGGCTCATCAGACAGCACTCAGCTGTCTGTCAGTTGAGCTGGACGAGCTGCGGTGTGTGGAACACAGCATTCAGTTCTGATCTGATTTTATATACTATCTATGGTTCTGATCTATCTCCACTATCAGACTGGCATCACTCATTTCACTTAGTGACTCTAATGTTGTTAGGTATTTATCTTCATCTCTTATCTATTGTAAGAGTTTATGAATGACTGCACGTACAGTTGTCAGATCGCGGACCCCAAACAATGTCGTTGCCTAGCAACTTGCTCGAAAATATGTCATTTTCCTGTGCGGGTAGAATTGACCCAGTGCATTGTGGGGCGGTTGAGTAGGAAAAGTATCCAATCGACCATACCCAAAATCTTCCCGGAAGTTAGTCTTCATCCGGGAATTTCTCGCATACCCAACCGTCACATACTCAAATTGAAGTCAAAATGAGTATGAGTAGGACGTTAGTATGGCTTTTCGAACATAGTCAGCTATTGCAGGTCCTCCTTGTCTTTTGTTCTTCCTGGTGGACAGGAAGAACAAAAGACATTGCATTGCCCGTCTAGCAATGCATCATGGGAAGTGGGCTGACCTGAAGGCCGCACAGCAATAGAATAGGAGCTGACTGGCAGAAATACACAGACACATCACACACACACACACACACACACACACACACACACAACACACACACAGTGGAAGCTCACACTCAAGAGGAATGAGGAGGAAAATGAGAGCTAGTCAATTAAAAATGTTGCTCTCATGGTTGTGTGTGTGTGTGTGTGTGTGTGTGTGTGTGTGTGTGTGTGTGTGTGTGTGTGTGTGTGTGTGTGTGTCTGTGCAGACGCAGTATGAAGGAATGTATACCCCCAGGCCAAAATGTAGGAGTTTCACTAGTGAGAAGAGCCTCATACCCTCAGTATGTGGGACACACACACACACAGGCCCATCTGAAGTAATGGGAATATTTTGTCAACATCTGCTGTGTTGTTTATGTGTCGATGTATTTACAAGGGTATAAGTGTGCATGTTATCTGCATACTTGTGTGTGTGTGTTGTGTGTGTGTGTGTGTGTGTGTGTGTGTGTGTGTGTTTTCCCAGCACATGTTTGAGAGTGGAACTAGGTTTATTGAAAGCTCTCTCCAGAGACTAGTTGCTACACACACACACACATGCTCCAAACAGTGTCAGAGAGAGAGTGTTGTGTGTTGTGTGCGTGTGTACGTGTGTGGTTGTGTGGTGTGTGTGTGTGTGTGTGTGTGTGTGTGTTGTGTGTGTGGTGTGTGTGTGTATGTATATAGATCTTTCTAAATGTAAGAGGGATCCTGAAGGAGTGTTCTTTAAAAAAAACAGGCCAATTGATGGATGCTGTCTTTTCTGTATTTCTTACTGATGTAGATGCACCACAAGTACATCAGTTAAGGAGAACTCCTGTGTATGCCACAGTGTCTGCATCTTTTTGTACTCATTATTAACCTGAATTCAATGCATTTCCACATAGAAAAATATAAATACAAATATTGTACCAGACCCTAAACATAAAATCAAATCGACAGAGCACTGCGTTAACTTTTCCCGTGTGCTACATTTCCGTTACATAACAAATCTTTGCAGACAAATAAGGTGTGTAGTCACCTGACCTCATAGCTAGTATTCGTCTAAGCATTGGCACCATACTGGGTGTAGACAGCATTGTTAGCATGCTAGCACAGTTTAGCTAGTAGCTTGTACTTATTTGGTGTCTAGTATGACTCCTGTGTTCGTGCATATAATGGGTGTCTCCACACACACACACACAGAGCTAGCAGAGTGCAGGAGACAGGCATGACTAATCAATCAGCAGGACACAACTAAAGATTGAAAGAGCTTCAGATTCCTCGTGGCACACACACACACACACACACACACACACACACACCACACACACACACACACCACACACACCACACACACACACACACACACACACACACACACGAGCTAGCAGAGAGAAGAGGAGGTTATCCACTGGACAAGTTGCTTCAAAGAGAGACTCTAAATACATCGGAAATAGATTTCAGAGAATTTTTGGAAACCCTCACGTGTTTTGATAGTGAATGTATTTTAATGAGTTATCTTTTTTCCATTATGATTATATATTAGGAATTAGGACTGTTTTCAGTCACATTAACGGGAATTTGGGGAATAAACGGGAATTTACTAAATTTAAGGTTGGCCCTTGGAGGCCCTGGCAAACAGAATGCCACAAAATCCTTCTATCTATGTTATTTCAGTCCTGACAAACGTTCTACTGTGTAGAATCTACACAGTAAAAAGCTGTTTTTCAACTAGGTTTTATGATATTTATTAACCATTTGGTCAATTACTATAATTCCCAATTTTGAATATTCGCAAAAAATTCCTGAACTTAAATTTCCATGGAAAGTTCCCAGAAACTTTGCACCCCTTTGCAAAGTGTGTGTGTGTGTGTGTGTGTGTGTGTGTGTGTGTGTGTGTGTGTGTGTGTGTGTGTGTGTGTGTGTGTGGTGCGTGCGTGCTTTATGTGAAAAAAAAGAGAGAAAGCATAGCTGTTTCACTCACTGATCTCTGCCACTTTGACGGTCACAGGGCTGGAGGTCTTCTCGGCGGCCATGTGCCACCTCTCTCCTCCCCCCGCCCGGCGCCCTTCCCTCTGGATGAAGGCGCGGACCCTGCAGGTGTAGAGCCCTCCATCCTCCAGGCTGACCCCCCTCACCCTCAGCCTGTAGTCCCCCGCCGCCGTGCGCTCTAGGCTGGCTTCACCTCTCCCGCCCTGGGCCCCGGTAGCTCCAGAGGTGGATGATACGTTGGAGAGCACCACCACCCCGCTGCGGTCCATGGTGAGCAGGTCACGTCCGTCAGCCAGCCAGCCTACCTCCACGGCCAGGGACGGCAGGTTGTCGGCGGCCACGGAGCAGAGAAGAGTCAGGGTGTTACCAGGGGAGAGCAGGGGGGAGGAGGGGGAGGACGCAGACACACTGAGGGACTGACCTGGAGAGATGGACACACACACACACACACACAACACACACACACACACACACCACAAACATTTATTTAATTTAATGATGCATATACCCCCCTCATTAATTTGTATTTACCCATTGTAAAATCATTAAACAATTGATATATTCTTCACATTTGACTTTAATAAATGTTCTCACTTTTTTCCTTGGTGCTTTGGAGAGGAAGAGACAGAACAGCCATAAAACTAACCTGATTCTCCCATACGATAGCAACATTCCTGAGGCCTGATAACGCAAAGGCCTTTTCTGGCCAAGCAAGACTGGGAAGCTTAACCTAGTCACTAAAGGTCAGCAGAGGACGTCGGGAGAGAAGGGGATGGTCCCAAAACACACATGGCAACAATTAAATTGCCACTTTGTTTAGAGACAATATAATGCTCTGATGTAGAGAGAGACTGGCACTTTTTGACTTTTTGCTGTCTCTGAAACATGCTTAAGCTGTCCTGTGATATCATTTCATTAAACGTCCTCTAAGAACTTGGAAACTTTTCTCCAGTCATCCTTTATTTTTGCCTTCCATATTTCCGAATAAACGAACACGTATTTTTATTGTTAATATCAGTAATACTAAAATTGAACAATACTATACATCTAATCAATGTATGGCTGTTATTAGTAGATGTTTTTCTTTATTTCAGAAGGGACAAGCGCACATTAATAAAACATGTAGCACCAGAGGTCAACATGGAAATGTGGCCAGATTTAGCCATTGCAGGCTTATTTACACCTGTAGTCCTAGGCAGGTTGATGGCTTAAAAGAAAACATTGAAAAAGACTACAAAAGCACAACACATAAAGCCCAAATAAAATGGCGTCACTCGTCTGAGTATACATGGCCTTTCAAATATTCGATAAATGTCCGATGCATGGCTGTCTCCACTATACTAGGTGGCGCTGTAGCCCTTTCAACAAGTGGTTATAGAGCCACGTCCGGTTCCCTTCCGGCAACAACCCTACATTTTTTTTACGTCGTCTCCTTCCACTTCCTTGTGAAATCCTCCGCAGGGATTCTCGAGCAAGCGCAGGACAAAAACTCCGATATGCGATATCGATCCCTGTATACATGCAGAGAGAATGCCGACTATGAACGAGTTATCTAGGTGTTCTTATCCGACTTCGCTTGTCCGTTAATGTGCCGATTTATGTGAGAAGTAGATCGGATAAAGGTGTTCACATGCATTTTACAAGTCCTGTTGAAGTCTTATTCGTTTATTTACCCGATTATGAGTCTGCATGTATTATTACAAGTATTAAGGCCACATAAAGGATTTTTTTTAAATAAAGAAATTACGAGAATAAAACATGTTTTTACAAGAAAAGAATTAGTAATATAATGAAAAATCAAGACGTAGTTTTAGCCCTCCATCTGTATGTTACCACTAGTTATATTTGACCAGTTATATTATTTTACTGAATTATCTTTGTTTTTTTTCCCCCGAATAAAAAAACGACTAATTACAATGTATATTACAAACCTCCATAGTTATAATAATAATAACCATTATTATACTTTTATCAATAACTAAAAGAAATATTGTCATATGTTGGTTCCAGCTTCTTAAAAATCTGTTTTTAGACTAAATAGGCAGTTGGAACGCATCCCATTATGACAACCAGAGGTTTTGTCATGTTAGAAATCACTAGTTTGAGTGTCAGAATATGGCCTAGCCTTCTTTAAAAAGGCGCTACGAGGAACTTTTTAATAATTCTGAAACAGTCTAATATTCCCTAGTCTAATATGTAACAGCAAACAAGACCATCAATGCAAATGTTATTTTTATATAGTTTTTCTTAATGCCTTTGTCATGGGTACGCTCACCCAGGAACAACAGCTGGCGTAGTATGGTCTGGAAACACACACAACGTACTGTGTGGCCAGCCAATGCGTTTTAGATTGCTGTTTACAGAGCTAGGGCTGTGTTTAAACACTATGGGTCTGGTGTATTGGCAATGACTTCTGGGCTGTCTTCATACATAAAAACATTACGTCATACATAAACGTATTACAGGGGCAAATCAGTGGACAAATTGAGACAAAACAATTGAATTAAAAAAAATTTAATTAAAAAAATGAGCGCAGGTTGTAGCTACAACCCATTAAAACTTGAATTCTTTTTTTAATCAAAATATCATTTTTGGGTTATCCTCAAACAGAAGGTGGAGGAGTACAAGGTCTCTAATATCCACCAGCTCCGTGATGTCGTCATGAGTGAGTGGAAGAGGATTCCAGTGGCAACCTGTGAAGCTCTGGTGAACTCCATGCCCATGACGGTAAAGGCAGTGCTGGAAAATAATGGTGGCCACACACAAATATTGACACTTTGGGCCCAATTTGGACATTTTCACTTAGGTGTGTACTCAGCAGTTTAGACTTTAATGGCTGTGTGTCGAGTTATTTTGAGGGGACATACATTTACACTGTTATACAAGCCTTACACTGACTACTTTACATTGTATCAAAGTGTCATTTCTTCAGTGTTGTCCCATGGAAAGATATAATTAAATATTTGAAGAAATGTGAGGGGTGTACTCACTTTTGTGAGATACTGTACATCACGGAAATAAATATCGCGATGTATTGCCGTATCGATATTTTTAGCACAGCCCTATTAAAACACCCAACTTTTTTTTTCCAGCGTGCACACACAATAGGGGTGGGAAAAATAATCGATTTTCCGATTAATCGCGATTCTCTCTCGAACGATTCCGAATCGATTCATAAAAGTTAATAATCGATTTATTATTTATTTATTTTTAACTAGTATTTAATATTAGTATTTCCTGCGCCACTGCGCATGCACACCACACAAGTGTGAGTTGTTAAAAGTGGCGACAAAAGGGCAGAGAGCAGCAAACCCATATGACCTGCACTGGCTTTGTGTCTGTTTACGTTTTTGTATGAGAGCTGAATTCCAAGCCATACTTTTTGCACAATGTGTTGAAATGACATAGAAAATAATAGAATAGAAATCCTATAGAAACATGATTCACAAGAGTAGAAAGAAAATTAAACTGAATCGGTAGTACGTAAAAAAAGAATTGCATAGAGATGCATTGAGAATCGATTTTGAATCGAATCGTTGACCTCGGAATTGGAATCTAATCGAATCGTGAGGTGCCAGAGATTCCCACCCCTAACACACACTACGGACAGATAGTGAGAAGATATTAGCTGATTCGGACTGTGTATAGTGTCTGGGAAAGGACAAAAGAGACAAAGCTCTCTCTTTGACTTTTTCTCATCCTCTTTACTCAAGTCACTGAGTCAATATGAAGTGACTGGGACACAATGGAGCTGAGACCCAGACTCTGTGTGTGTGTGTGTGTGTGGTGTGTGTGTGTGTGTGTGTGTGTGTGTGTGTGTGTGTGTGTGTGTGTGTGTGTGTGTGTGTGTCTCAGCTCTGGTTTCATTACAAACCACTGGGTGTTAAGAGGATATGGTAACCATGAGATATAGAAGATAAAGTGAACACAGCAACAAGAGTGAATGAGAGAGTGTGAGTGTAGGGGCCTCTCAGGGGCACAGACAGACAGACAGACAGACAGACAGTTAGGGTCACAGCTCTCCCATGCCCCCCTCCTCCTACTCTCTTCTCACCCTGCGTTCCAAATCGCATACCCTTTCTTTTTTCTCTTCTGCAACTGACCATAACAAGAATCTAGTTAGCATGCAGTATGCTAAAATCGGGGACATACTTTTACTCATTTATTTCATCATAACATTTTGATCTTGCCTCTTGCTTTAAATATCCGTTGCATCCTAAATCTTTTTTTTTCTCCCATACTAAATAGTAGATATATAGTAGTATGGGTATTCACAGCCAGCTCACCACTGGAAGGCGAAGCAGCCTTTACTAGAAGCTAGACAGATGTTAGCAGATTAGCTATGTGTGTCCCATGGCTATCATTAGGGACATCATGTTTATGCTCCTGGGCTAAGACTACTTCAGGCGTCATTACTGCCGGATGAGCAGGGGAACACTTAATGTTAAGTTAATGTTGCACAGGACCACATGTGACCCATACATGTAGATCCGGGGTTGTCTAAAGTCTGGAAACATTTTGAAACTAGCCCTAATCGCATACTTCCCTAATATTTAGTATGCAAGAAAAAAGATTTAGGATACAAATACATGCACGTCAATTGTAGTATGCTGAAAATACATAAATGCCTCACTAACTCCAATAGCATTTTGGAGTATTCGTCTTTATTCTTGACATTTTCTCGACATGATGAAAGAAAAATCTTCCTTATATGATTTTTTTTCCCTCTACGATGGCCCTAAAACTCTTCTGTACTTTAGTATGTAGTGTAGTAAAAAGAAAGAGTATGTGATTTGGAACGCAGGGTAGGGTTTTCAATCATTTGAAGGCTTTTGGGGGACGGACATGTTTAGTGTTGCCATGGAGTTGGCGAGGTCACTCAGGGTTAGTAGTTGAGGGCACTCTTAAAAGCACTAGAAAAAAAAATGGACGATTGTGTGTGTTGCAATACATTGGATTAATTTTACACAACAGGGACAGTTCCCCCTGCAACCAATAGCATTCCCATGTCATGTTTAGACATATGTAACTATTATTTTTTTTTAAGACAATGCGTATTACAATAAAGACAACGCTCCTGCACACATTTTTGACAGTAAAAAGAGTTTATAATGTTTATTTAAGGGTTCAAAAAAAAGCAATTGTTTCAATATATATTCTTGGGGGGGGGGAAAAGATCAAATTTAAAAAATCGGACGATTAATCGGTTATGATTTTTTTTTTTTGTCAATAATCGTCCCCAAAAAAACCCTATCGGTCGGACTCTACTTCTCAGTCACCCGCTCTGCATGTAAATCGGCAAATAAACTTTTTCGGGGATCCCACTACTGATAACCAATCAGAAGAGAGAACGCTACGAACCGGCACCCGTCTCACTGCCGGTGCACGTGCAGTGCGACAGATGGGTGAATAAGTATGCCTATATTGCACCAAAACATTGTTTTTTTTGTTGCTTTGGACATTCCATTTTATTGGAATGCACACTGAGGCTGCATTCCATTCCCTATACTATCTACTATTTAGTATGGTAGGAAAAAAAAGATTTAGGATGTCTCGATTCTTGTGGCCAGATAGTATGCTTAGAAATACCCGGATGTCAACTACATCCGGACGAGATTTTTAGTGTTGGAGACAGCATGCTATTTGGGCGATTCTGACCCACAATGCAGTGCGCACCGGAAGTGGCGTCACATCGACGGAGCCTACGTATGAAAACAACAGAGAATGCGACGGATATGGAAGCAAGAGGCAAGATCAAGGCGCCATGTTATGATGAAATAAATAAGTCAAAGTATGTCCCAGGTAGGGCTGGACCGAATGCCATTTTTCAGGCTTCGAATATTCGTTGGTTTTTCCGAGCGAATATTCGTTCCAGAAAAACACACCATCAAAAACAACATTAAAAAAACGTTAATAATCCCTATATACTCTCTGGAAACGATTTTGACAGTATCTGCATATTTTGTTGAAGATTTATGCACTCGGAGGTGAAGTAATGGATGCGCCATGACACTTAGTGATGTAATATCCTCCTAAATGAGCAATACTACTACTACTACTACTACTACAACAATATTACTAACTTTTATATCCAAATATAAAATAATTTTATGGCATTATACTGCAGTACTAGCTTCTTGCAAAAAAAAATTTTGAAATCAAGAGTGCAGCATGCCCCCCTCCCCACCAACACAGGCTTCACCATAAATGAAATGCTCACAGGCAAGCTGTAGCAGATGTCACTGCTTGAGGACATTTTTGTAGCTCAGAAGCCACTGTTTATGCTTCATTCATAATAAATGTTGTGAGATATTTTGAATTTTTTCCAGAAATGATTTAAACTACAGATAACTGTCGAAATCTTTAAATCAGGACACAGAAGGCAAATATGAATACACCTATGCAAAATGATCCATGATTTATCTGGGCAAAAATAGGATGTCGGCATTAACATATATCTGACAGGGCTACGTGTCATAGTGACACTTATGCCTCGTTTCCACCGAGTAGAGCGGGTCGGGTCGGAGCGGCTCAGAGCGGGACAGCTCACTTTTAAGAATCTCGGTGGTGTTTCCACCGCCGACCCTACCCTTACTGGTAGGGCGGGGTTTAGGCTGGACAGCTACGTGACATCGTAGCAGTGGGACACCGTGTAGCCCACTGATTAATTTAATGACAGGAAAAACACCACACAATAAACAGTGCTGCGCTCACATTTTTCACCAAAACACAAGACTCTCTTCACTCTTGCCGAGGTGACTACACACGGCGGAAATGATTCTTTCAACCAATCAACGGACGGCAGTGTGTAGCTCCACCTTTTCGGCACCCTTTCAGGCGGCTGGTACCCCAACGGAGGAGTACCGAAAATAGGAGCGGCTTAAAGCGGTTAGGCTCGCTTATATCCGTACCCTACCCAACTTTTGGCAAATGGAAAGCCAAAATAACCGGACCGAGCCACTCCGACCCGACCCGCTCTACTCGGTGGAAACAAGGCCAATTACATCTGTAAGCTCCGGCCAATCAGACAAAAGATTAAAGAAATTGGTCTATTATAATCTAACGATTAGCGCTTTACCTAAAACTGGCAGACCATCTGAACACGCTTATGTTCAGTAATGTGTAACACATTTATGGTTTTAGTTTGGCAGGTATCTGAGCATCCACAGTTAGTGCTAGAATACTTAGTGAGAGTGTTGATAATTCTTACCTGTGGGAGTAACAGCCACAGTTCCCATCTCCTTGACGCTCTCCATGATTTTCATCCAGGTGCCTCCGCTCTCGTGCGTCCACTCCGCTCCGGTGCATTGATAAATCCCTTGGTCGTCATTGGTCACTCTGCTCATCACCAGCTCAAACAATCCATTTCTCCCAGGAACTAGCCTGAGCCCTCCATCGGCATAGCGCTGGGTGTACTTGGGCCCGGCTATGGCGTCTCCCTGAGGGCCAAATGTCAAGATGTCCTCCGTGGCCGCGGCTCCCTTCTTCTTCACGGCCCAGTTGACGGACAGGTAGGTGGGCTGGCTCAGCTCCCGCGTCACGTTACAGGACAGCGTGATGTCACTTCCTTCCGGGACCACTGGGGGCGGGGCCACCGGGGAGACTTTGAGAGTGTTGGAGATGACTGATGGGGGGAAAAAAATTTAAGAGACACATTAATAACACTGTAGCAAGGTAAATGGTAAATGGACTCCACTTACATATAGCGCTTTTCCCTGTTTTTTTTGTTTTTCACAGAACCAAAGCGATTAACATTGTTTTGTACACATTCCACCAAATCACACATTCATACACCAATAGCAGCAGCAGCTACCGTGCAGGGTGCAAGCTAACTATCAGGAGCAATTTAGGGATCAGTGTATCTTTGCCCAGGGACACTTGGACATGTGGCGGGGAGACGGGGGATCCAACCACCGACCCTGTAACCCAGTGGACGACCGCCCTACCACTTCGCCACAGCCGCCATCTATGTCAATGATGAAAAACTAGACACACACATGCACATCCACATACATGCGCTAGTCATGTTTTTACTATGGCAGAAAGACACAGTACTGATAATCCTTTCAGATCTAAAAAGAAAGGTCTAAATGGTCTTTTCAGGTCTAAAATGAAAGCCAGACCCCCATGTAAAATCTGCAGGAGCACTATTCAGCCACGGCTAGCTCTTAGCTCTTAGCTCTGTGGCTGTCAGAGACAAGATGTCTGCCTCTCCTACACAGATCATTAACACTGTGTTTCTGTGAAGGAGTGAAGGTTTTTTTTTTGTTTTTTTGCCCGAGCACTGCTGAATAGACAGGAGGTGTGGGCCACTGCCAATGCACTACAGCTCAGTGTATTTATAGAGCCGGAGTCAATTAAGGACTGGTGGGTGGGGGGGGGGGGGGCAGTATAGAACTCACACACAGACAGTAAGCACATGGACAGGTTAGTTGGATGGAACTGAGCTTTAAAGGGACACTGTGTAACATTTTAAGTAATGTATTAGCTAAAATCAATATCCTCATTCATAAATATGTCCTCATTGGTGTAAAATCACCTCTGCCAATAATCTGAATGATCCTCCCGAGCGGAGAATTACAAATATTAATATTAGATTTTGTACATTGAGCGGGTAAGTCTTATGGAGGCATCCATGTTGGAGGAGTCATGGTTGGAATGTCATCAGGTGCATTGTTTAGAATTTAGAATTGTTCTTGTCCTTGAAGGCCACTGTAGCTTCTGTTATTATTCAAAAGGGGTGGGGTTACCCAGGGAGCGTTGCATTTCTAAAACTTTCTAGAACTTTCTTGATGATGTCATATTACACATTGTCCCTTTTTTTTGGTAAAATGTTTTAATTCTTTTATTTAAATGTTGTATTTTTATCCATGTTTTAAATTTGTTACTTTTTTGTATTTGTATTCTTTATTTGATTTTAACCCTGTGAAGCACCTTGAGTGGCCCTGTGCCTGAAATGTGCTTTATTGCCTTGCCTTGCCTTGCCTTGCCTTTAACTTAAGTTTAAACTCATTGGAGATTCTGAGAAATTAAATGTACAAAAAAAAAAATCTGAAAATAAAGTGAAATTCCGGTCACAGCTAAAGCTAGGATAAGGTTAAAGTAAGAGGTAAAGCTGGGATTCACCCAAGTGAACTCACTGTCAAGGTCATAGAGAGGTAAATGAACAAACAAACTGCAGATAACAGGTAAATAGAGGTGTGTTGTGTGTGTGTGTGTGTGTGTGTGTGTGTGTGTGTGTGTGTGTGTGTGTGTGTGTCACACCCGGAGGTTGGCTCTTAACGGTCAGTGCCTTGCCTGCTCAGGTAACACACCTTCCCTTTCACTCTGTTTTGTTCCAATAGTGAAATGGTTTGTGTGTTTCGGCTCTCTCCACTCTCTTACTTCCTGTGACACGGCAAGTCTTAACACAGTAGGTCAGGACACACCTTTGTTTTCTGTCTTACTATATGACACAAGGTGACTCACTCAAAACCTATTACTCAGTGTGGTTACATGCAGACTCATAATCGGGTAAATAAACGAATAAGACTTCAACAGGACTTGTAAAAAGCATGTAAACACCTTTATCCGATCTACTTCGCACACAAATCGGCACATTAACGGACAAGCGAAGTCGGATAAGAACACGTAGATAACTCGTTCATAGTCGGCATTCTACCTGCATGTATACAGGGATCGGATATTGCATATCTGAGTTTGCGTTCTGCGCTTGCTCGAGAGTTCCCCGTTGGGGATTTCACAAGGAAGTGGAAGGAGACAATGTAATAAATAAAATAAATAGTAGGGGTGTTGCCGGAAGGGAACCGGACGTGGCTCTATAACCACTTGTTGAAAGGGCTACAGCGCCACCTAGCATAGTGGAGACAGCCATGCATCGGACATTTATCGAATATTTGAAAGGCCATGTATACTTAGACAAGTGACGCGGTCCGTTCGAGTGGCAAGTTCGGTGTTATGTCTTAATCCAATCTAGTTGTCCCATTGAAACGCCCTGACTGTTTATCCTATTGGAGGCAGTGCTTTGCTTTCAAATGTTTTCATTTTTTATGCACCGCATATCTGGAACAAACTCCCAGAAAACCTGAGGCCTGCGTGTACCTCACAGCTCTTTGAAATCAAATCTGAAGACTTTTCCGTCGTATCCCCGTTTGTTTTCATATGGAGGCTTCGTTGATGTGCCGTCACTTTACGTGCGCATTGGATTGTGGGTCAGAATCGCCCCAAATAGGATGCTGTTTTCAACACTAACAATCTTGGCAGGATGAAGTAGGACATCCTGGTACTTCTAACCATCCTAAATCTGGCCACAAGAATCGGGACATCCTAAATCTTTTTTCTACATACTATATAGTTGAAAGTATGCGATTCGGAACGCAGGGAATGTATACTACAGTGTCTTCAGGGATGATATTTCATTCATAATCTCCCTCCAAAGTGATCATAAACCCACTGTACTTTGAAGGCTCAGGCATAAACGGTGACTAATCCTTTTTGGGAAAGGCTTATTCCAGTGCTGTTACAAATAAATCAAAGGAGTGGCAGGCAGCCGGGGATGGGGAGTAGGAAGCAGTGCATTATGGGAATCACATTCATGCCACATCACATCTGTGTGCCAAAAAACAAACCAAAATGTTTTTTAAGTGTTTAGAAGGAGGAGGGTATTCAGCTCAGCTAGATTCTGGGTTACAGTCAGTGCGTTTCCATGGGACAACTAGATTGGATTAAGACATAATACCGAACTTGCCACTCGAACGGACCGCGTCACTTGTCTGAGTATACATGGCCTTTCAAATAGTCGATAAATGGCCGGAGCATGGCTGTCTCCACTATGCTAGGTGGCGCTGTAGCCCTTTCAACAAGTTGTTATAGAGCCACGTCCGGTTCCTTTCCAGCAGCAACCCTACTATTTATTACGTCGTCTCCTTCCACTTCCTTGTGAAATCCTCCGCAGGGATTCTCGAGCAAGCGCAGAACGCAAACTCCAATATGAGATATGCAATCCTGTTTACATGCAGGTAGAATGCCGACTATGAACGAGTTATCTAGGTGTTCTTATCCGACTTCGCTGATCCGTTAATGTGCCGATTTGTGTGTGAAGTAGATCGGATAAAAGGTGTTTACATGCATTTGACAAGTCCTGTTGAAGTCTTATTCGTTTATTTACCCGATTATGAGTCTGCATGTAAACGCACTGAGTGTCTTCATGTAGAAGGCTAACTGAAAATAAGCTTTTTAGAGGGTTTGGTCTGAGGTTTAATGTTCATATAACAGGCTCTTTATTTAATATAGATTGCGTTGTCTTATCAATAACCTATTAAAATATTAATGGACACTGGAGTAGCATTGCCAGACCCAGAACAGAATAGCTTCAGCTATGTGTGTGTGTGTGTGTGTGTGTGTGTGTGTCTGTCTGTCGCTTTAGCTGGCTGTCTGTCTGTGCGTGTGTCTGTCTTCAGATCCGAGTGGTGACCAGTGTTTCCCCTACCATTATACAGGCCTGGCGGCCCCGCCAGGCCAACGGGACCCCCCGCCAGGCCAACAGCAGCCTGACTTTAAAAAAAAAAAAAATGTTTTTTTTTTTTTGTTTTTTTTTATACATTTTTCATTGATTCCGTAATAATCATTTGCGAGCGTCTGCGCGGCACTGTCGGCCTGTCTTTACAACCTCTCGTTTGATCATCCCATCAGCTGATCTGTGTGTCTGCTTGTGTGCTCACGGCGGGCGCGATGCGCGTGTGCATTCGGTGCGCACTTGTTAAACACGGAAGCCAATGAGCAGGAGCATGACTAGCAAGCAAACGCTGAACTAGTGGCAACAATCAAACCAGCGCCTGCTCTATGGAGATATTAAGGACTCAGTAACAGGGACGTTGAACAGGAAAAAGTGCTGAGCAAAACTTAGAAAGTTAAAATCGCTACGTCGCCGTGGCAACACACCCAATCTGTATCAACAGCAGAGACAGCGCTGAAAAAAACGGCATGCACACATTTCAGTAAGTTTACAGAAGTGCCACACTGGCACTGCTACTGCCTTTGACATTCTCAGAAAAGCATTCATTTATGTTCAAGGGACATATTAATTTACTTATTGTTTTAACTGTTAAGTTATCTTGAAAACAGCTGGCTATTGTAGCCCTATTTGTATTTTCAATGCTACTTTATTTTTATGTTTTAAATTGAGAAATAGGCTAGATGAAATATAATGGTCGGAATAGGGAATTTGCCTTATGTAGCACACATGTTGATAGGCTAATCATGATGTGTAGCCTATGTTAATTCATTTATTTTCAACAAGGCTATTTGCATTTAAAAAAAAAAATTAAATAGGCTAGCTTCAGGGTGAGGTGATTCAGATTATTCCAGAAATGAGTAGGCTACTAGACAGGAGCTGTCTATATTAGATCTTAGTGTTTATTGTTTTTTATTGAAATCCACGTGTTTTTCTTGAATAGTTTACATGGCTTGTGTCTCCAAACTATTACAGAAAATAGTTATAGGCAGGACATATGACAGCTGTTTACAGAGCACATAATTAATCAGAGTTCGTCTCTCAAAGTGCACCAGATTGATGCATTTAACTTTAAAATGATAAGGTTTTCTTCTGCAGGGGATGCCCCCAGACCCCAGAAGGTCCATTCTCACCCAGCAGGATCTAAAAATCCTGTGAGAAACACCACATGTACAAATGTACTGAATGTGAAAGCATAACCCTATGCCCTCATTTTTAACGGGCTGTCAAAAGAGGCTCATCCCAAATGGGGTTTGTTTTGGTCTATTTCTTCTAGAAATTTGGTACGCACGCGGCGCGCATACTCTTTATCAGCTCTTACCACCGGGCCTAAAAAAAATTCTAGGGGAAACACTGGGTGACTATTGTTCTCAAGCAGTTAAAAAGTTCCTTTTTCATTGGAGAAGCCTCGAGCCAAATGTGAAGTGTGTGTGGATATGGGGGAATGTAGCTGGTCTCCATTAAGACAGACAGTCACATAGCCCTGCACTATACTGTACTGTAGTGCAGTGCAGTGCAGTGATGTGAGTATTTTTGGCAGCGGACCAAGGCACTAGGCATAATCAGCGTTTTGCTCTATCAATTAAAATGAGCCTGAAAGGAGTTTTCAAAAACCCTCGTGCAACCTGTACTTCACTTACATAACCAAACAGTTTAAGCAGATAGAGAGTGTGTGTGTGTGTGTGTGTGTGTGTGTGTGTGTGTGTGTGTGTGTGTGTGTGAGCTAATCTAACTCATCATCTCTGTTAAAGAATGACACATTACCCGTTCAGACACTAAATACACTGCTCACCACATACACATACACACACACACACACACACACACACACACACACACACACACACTAGCGCTGCCTGGTTAATTCAGGTCTAAATTTACCCAGGTGTCTAGGGAGCCATGCTGGGGAGAAGCAGAGAGCAGTGATTGTGCATTATGGAGCTAACTAGCTCTCACAGTATTACAAATTGTACGTATCATTTCTACGTAATATACTGTATACATACATAGTTTGTCAAACCTTTTACTTACAAAACGACTGACAACATTGTCTGTGTGTTATGATACTGGTGAACTGGCCCTTTAAACAGAGCTAGGGCCTGGCACATTCAGTCAGTAATGATGAGTCAAATACCAGCAGTTATATGGTT
The DNA here is from genome assembly GCA_026122265.1 of Ammodytes dubius. Lineage (NCBI taxonomy): Eukaryota > Metazoa > Chordata > Actinopteri > Uranoscopiformes > Ammodytidae > Ammodytes > Ammodytes dubius. The sequence goes on along the minus strand of CM047528.1, from coordinate 916,135 downwards.
ATTCAAATCCCATTATCGGTCTAGCTGTGGCATAATAAATGAAATGAGTTGAGGCTAAGGCTGTTGGTGTATCAAATAAAACAAACAGTCTAGTGTAAACTGTGACAGGAAGTGACACATCAAAAACAACGAGGAGCAGAAGTGAAGTGGATGAGGAAGAGTGTTATGAATGGACTGGTCATCTGGCTGACACGCACTCTGTCTTAACCAGGTCAGTCCAGAAACAGAAGGCCTTCTGGGAGGTCTGCCTGGTACATACCCGTTTACATGGGCTGTGTTGTAAACAGCCTATACTAACGTCCTCCCTCCTACATACTCAACATGGAAATAAAACATTTTTTTTAAACTTCCATGTTATTTGAAAAGACGCAATGCATTGTGGGGCGGTCGAGTAGGAAAAGTAACCTATCGATCCATAAAACAAAAATCTTCCCGGAAGTAAGTACTCATCCGGGGCATTTCTCACCTACACTAACTCGCATACACAACCACAACATAATACTCAAATTGACGTCAAAATGAGTATGAGTAGGACGTTAGTAGGGCTTTTCCAACACAGCCAAGCAGTGTCCATGAGGCCTACCAGTAAGACAGTTTGGAAGCCCTTCTCCCACCCCAGTGCTCACTCACTGTAAACTGTAGCATACTAAACACACTATTCAACATGTCTCCCTGTGGGGCGCTTTCACTCTAAATGCCATATGCTGCTATCTCTATTTATGTCTAACCAAATCCTCCTCCACCCGCCAGCCAAGTACACCCACCTTACATCTGCCAGTGTAGAGGTGTGTGTGGGTGTGTGTGTGTGTGTCAAAGCAAAGTTATATGCCAGTAATTGTTTAAAAAAAAGCAAGAGGGAAGGGGTGTGTGTGTGTGTGTGTGTGTGTGGACACATATACGTGGTCAGTAGAGCATCAGTAAGTCATGGGGAGAGCTGTTAAATGAACCATTATGGTCGGCAAACACTGTAAACACAGATAGGACAGTGATGCTTGTACAATGCTCACACGCACACACACACACACAGTTAGACAGAGACACACCCCCCCCCACACACACACACACACACACACACACACACACACACACACACACACACACACACACACACACACACACACTTTCTTACCTATGACTTGGACCTTGGCCTCATAGTTGCCGCTCATGACTGAGTCCGTGCTCGGGGTTTGACACCAGTAGATGCCGGCGTCTTCCAGCCTGACTTCAGATATCTTGAGCTCCACCTGGTTGTCGGACGTCCGGGAGACAGACAGGTCCCCCGAGGCTACGCGCGGGCTCAGGGACGCCTGGGAGAAACCGGGGTCGAAGGTGGAGATTATCTTGGTCCGGTCCACGCTGCCCTCCGAAAACCGCATCCACTCAAAGTCCTTCAGAGGCACACACAGAGAGGAGAATGTCACATGTGGGCTGTGTTGGAAAAGCCCTATTAACGTCCCAACGTGTGTGTGTGTGTAGTAACGTCTTACTCATACTACATTTTGACGTCAATTTGTTGTGGTTGTGTACGCGAGTTTGTGTGGACGAGAAAATGCCCGGATGAGTACTTACTCCCCGGGGGAACAATTTTGTGTATGGATCGATAGGTTTACTTTGCCTACTCAACTGCCCCCATAATGCGTTGCGTCTTTTTTCGAACGACACAGAAGTTTTTTTTTTTTTTTTTTTTTTCGTTATTGCAACGACATGGAAGGTGATCGCAAACAACAAAATAACACCCTCCTGTCCAGGTTCCCGGGGATCCAACCAGCGACCTTGTGGTTACTAGTCGGCCCCCTTTCCTCTAGGCCAGTGGTTTTCAAACCCCTGGCCCCCTGGGGTTATGGCAGGGGGGGGCGCGGATGAGTTTGAGTTTTTTTGAGTTTGTGTTTTTTATACTAAGATCACAACATAGCTGGACAAGAGTTCTTCTGCTTCGTTCCTCTCACTGCATAAATGCATTCAGTATATTACAGAGAAATAGGTCTCGTTTAAGAAAAAGAGCACCAAGCCCAACCCAGAGGACCCTGCATAATTTTTTTTATTTTAAATTGATATTTTTATGGAAAATCCATGTGTCTTTCTTCAATAGCTTCAAATTAATCAGACCCAGTGTCTCCAAATTATTTGTTCACACACAAAATTCCTCATATTTAGCCTCTTAATTTTCCTCTCAAAGTGCACCAGATTCATAGCCTGGCTCCGCCCGCCTACCTACTTCCGCCCAAATTTCATTTTCCCTTCAGTAGTCAGTCTGGTGATGGGGCGTATTAGTGAGATTTTCAGAACAAATTTCTGAGTATCCAATTAGCGAACAGAGGAAGTGGCTGAGAACGATGACGTCGAAGTCGCGCTCCAGTTTCAGTTGAATGCTGCTCGGAACTCGGAAATTTCCGACTTGGTAGTTCCGAGTTCCGACCTGTCTGTGTTCCAGTGCATCTGCTCGGGAAAGTATGGACGCCTACAACCTTTCTTGTCCAAATAACTAAACGTTAGGCTCTAGCAAGTTACCGTTGCCATGTACCGGTAGATCCATAGACTACAATATGTAGTGAAGTCAGAAATTTCCGAGTTCCCTGAACGCACCGTCAAAAGCCGGCTCGCGACCAAACGTTATGCGATTGGTTGGCTAATCCAGAGTGGCACTGAGCAGATACAATAGTTTTAAACTTCAACAGACACCCACCTCCAAGTGAGTGAACGTTTGCCAATTACAGCACTTCCAGACCTTCTGTACAAATGAAATGAAGTACGATGGTCTGGTAGCGCCAGGCTACCAGATTCATGCATTTCACTTTAAAAAGGTGAAAAAAAATCTCCCGGGGGGGGGGGGGGGGGGCATACCCACGGACCCCCCTAGGAGGGTCTGGTTCTCCACTGGCTAATATTTTCCTTCAGCGGGACATTGGAGGCTCTAGCGAAAAAACACTGGGTGTGTGAATGACATTTAACTAGTCAATAATTTGGGCAAGTCTGTCTGCCTATCTTTCTCACTCCGCCGCACACTCAGTCACTACTATCCATGCTTAAAGGAAGCAGGATTAAAACACTGGATTAAGATGTTAAAATGTATTAAAAAATGTGTTTAAAAACGCACAAAATTTTTTAGAATGTTTCAAAAATATGTGGGGCTCCGCTGAAATTTGTTCTCTGAGGGGGGGCTCACTCTCTCACACTTTGAAAACCCCTGCTCTAGGCCATCCTACCACCCTTAACTGAACTTAAACTTGCACTTCTCGATTATTTTGATTTGGGCCTCTTACATATATCAAATATCCCAGCTTTAATAGTTGAGCATATTTACAGTACACACCTCGGCAGTGAACTATGAGGGCAACAAAAACAAAATAACCGTTCATTAATCCTAATGGAGGTCAAATGTTCAGTTAAAGCTGGGGTATATGATTTGGGAGACAATAGCAGTTGGGATAGTGATTCGAATCCAAATACCTCAACCGCTTCACTTGTGTTCTCTCTGGTCCCTCCCTGACACGCTCTACACCAACAACGTCAGTGCCAAAGTGAATGGACAGTCCCAACAGCAAATAAGAACAGAGAATCGGAGCCTCGCTCTGATTGGTCAAAGTGAGCGGTGGCAATTTTGGGGGGCGGCACACAGAGGCAGGGGAGAGCAAAGTGATGAGTAGATATTCTCAGACCACTTCACCTACATATAGCTGAATGGCTGATATGACATTTTTGTCAAATATTACAGTGAAAAAGTTACCCACCCTAGCTTTAATGGTGATGTTGCTTTAAGGTGGAAATGCCCAGCCCCTGTGTGTATGTCATAGTGTGGTGTAGCACAGCACAGCACAGCCACTCACCTGCTCCCTGGGTCCTCCATACTCTGTCACCTCACAGTGCACTGAGACAGGCTGACCCACCACCCGGATCAATGGACCGGGAGATACTGTCACCACCCGGGCCTCCACCACCGCGCCTGCAGGGACAAGAGGACAGGCAAAACAAACCAACTTTACTGTCATGGCACCAATGCAGGCAACAGTACAAGCAGGTGAAACCAAATGTATCGCGCTTCATCATACAAAACCCAATATAAAAATAACAGTAATATAATACATTTATTTTTTAATATAGTGCTTTCCAAGGCACAAGCAAATAAAAAACCGGCGTAGCAATAAAGCCAACACACAATAAACAAAAGCAAAGACAAGTATATTAAAAGGAAGGCTGCGTTCCAATACCCATACTATCTACTATTTAGTATGGTAGAAAAAAAGACTTAGGATGTCCCGATTCTTGTGGCCAGATTTAGTATGGTTAGAAATACCCGACCAAGATTTTGAGTGTTGAAAACAGCCTGCTATTGCGACCCGATATCAAAGCAAGAAGCAAGCTCAAGGCGCCATGTTATGATGAAATAAAGAAGAAAAAGTATGTCCCAATAGTATGCCTACTGCATCCTAACTAGATTCTTTTTATGGTCAGATGTATGTAGAATAGAAAAAAGAAAGATGCGATTTGGAACGCAGGGAATGTGAATCAATAAAATCAGCATTTAAAATCAGGTGTTAATTCAAATATGTTAAAGCCACTACGAGTAACATGGTCCATTGGCGGCCCCTTTGGACAAAAGCGGTAGTATTTTTACGACGCCCGCTGTCACAAAGCTGTTTTCTAGCTCGTGCCAGGCGCGCGAGTGTGAACTGAGAAGGGCGCAATATAGTGCATGTCCATGTGTTGAAAGTGTGAGGGCACCGGACTCTTTTCGGCTCCGTGAGAGTGGTTAGTAACACTGCATCAACTAATGCCAGTCAGTGCCACACACACCTGATTGCAATGAGTTGATGCAGTGTCACCTCTCACGGAGCTGAAAGATTACGTGTCCTCACAGAAAGCGAATGAACGAGAGACGGCAGTTAGTATGGATCACGATGAGGTAATGTGTTTATGTTGTTGTAAATAAATGACTATTTCAGATGAATAATGGTCATCTGATGATGCCGGTGAGGCAAAGTAAACTTTGTTTTAGTACCAACCGCTCATTCATTTAGGAGTAAACACTGCAGTCTAGTTCGCTTCCGTGACATTGTGTAGCCCAGGGTTCAACATAACTTTTTTTTCCTACTGGCCCGGCGGGCCAGTGGATCAAAGTTTTACTGGCCCCTTGTACTTTTTCACTGGCCCTGGCAGTAAAAAATGTATTAACTTTTTCAGTGTGTGATTTTCACACACACACACACACAGCTACATTGACCTGACAGATCAGAAATCAATCTAACCAACGCAGTACAGAAAATGAATAATAACTGACAATAAATATAATACCATAACAAGCATTATTTAATTGCTCTATTCTGCTGGTACTAGTAGCCTACTGGCACTACCCTCGCTATTACTAATAGGGGTGCAAATCTCTGCTTTCATCACGATACGATATTACATCGATTCATTAGACAACGATATGATATTTGCCGGGGCCTGCGATCGATATGAGACGATATTATATGCCCATTTAACACACAATGGCCTATCTCGTTATCTAAAAATACATGTTGATAATATAATGGCCTATCTCGTTATCTAAAAATACATGTTGATAATATAATAGCCTTCTTAATCGTTTGTATAATTTTCATCCATGTTTATTCATTCTGAACACTAAAGATCTTGAAATTAACAGGATAAACAATAAACTTAAGCTGCTACTTGGCCATTTCCCTCTTTTTGATGACATTTTATTTAATGTCAAGGGGACTTCCTTATAAAATACAGCTAAAAATTTTTTTAGCTTGACTTATTTGATTGAAAGATTAATATCTTTAATAATATTAATATCTTTCATAAGATTATTATCTTTCAATCTCTTACTATTCATATATTAAGGTGTAGCGGCAGTAAACAATGCTTGGAGTGACATTTGAGTAGTTTTTGGCCGTGTGGGGTTTCAGAGCACAGATTGGTGGATTCCTCGCTAGCTTAGCTCATTAGCCTAATGGAGCTATCCTCTTTAGCTGAGGCTGCGACGGCTTGTAAATTCACCCCGCGGAGAGGGTGACCGCCCCGGGGAGCGCAGGAGCTTCTCGCCGCTGAGAGAGCAGCCGAGTTGCGCATTCTTGGAACTTTACACTGCGAGACAGGCAGCACTGTGCTGGACAGCCCGCGGGGACAGCAGCCGAACTGCGCCGCTAGCTCGGCTGCTAACCCCGCGAGCCTGTCGAGCGCTGCCCGGGTAACGTCGGTTCGACTGCTCTGTCAGCGGGGATATATGATCCTCTCCCCATGGTGCAAACACCGACAGGTCTGTTACCGATGGGTTTCAGTGTCCGAAATTAACTTTGATAATCATACACAAGCGAGAAAAGCCTGGTGCGGTCGGGCGGAAATAGTGTCACAAACACCCGAGCAAGGACATTGTCAAAATAAAAGCATATAGCCTACTACATACCGTCTCTCGCGTGTACTTTAGCGAATCATGATGTTGTCAACAAAAAATACACAAACTGGGATTGGCCAGTCACTGGCCCGGGCGGGCCAGTGACTGGCCAATCAACTTGCCCTGCATATGATTTTACTGGCCCCGGGCCATCGGGCTATACGTTATGTCGAACCCTGTAGCCTATACGTTGCTTGGCAACACCCTCCTCCCGCCCGTCTATCACTCTCCCTTTTAGCTTTTCTTCATTGCATTCTCTTTTTTTTCTTTGATGGTTCAGCCCTGTTATCAGTCTTTATGACGACAAATAACTGTCTCAAACAAGGCTCCCGCTCCCCTTCCCTCACCTGGAGGGATAGGCTTCTCAAATCGCGTTGCAGCGCCACACTGAAATCTGCAACCAATACGGATATGTGACCATAGAGCCTGCACAAGCGAACCGAAAATCGGACTGGGTCTGCGACCAGACCAAAAGCAGTAATAAAAACTATATAAAAACGTCTTTCTTTGCACTGATGGTCTCGTTTGCCGTTAAAGGTAATTTATGATTATCAGAGGAAACATGAGGCTGTTTAAAAGATATTTAAATGTTACTCGTAGTGGCATTAAATAAATATTTAATGTTAATATGAGATGTGAATAAGTACAAAACTAATATTAATATTGGCTGAAGGCTATTCTGAGTGTTTCGTTAGTGAGTTGAATGTGTCCAGGTTGGGCAGCATTGACTTCCATTATAATTACATTGGTCTGATATGTGATCTAGCTCCATAGACTGTAGGCTGTCTGACATTCCAGCCCAGTGGGACTGAGCTCAGGTCAGCAGCTATGTGCTGTGCTCCTCCACATTCCTGCCCTCACACTGCTCTCAGACCAGCTAAAGCGTTACAGTGGAGACGCTACCTGCTGCTGTGTCTGTGTGGGACAAGAATGTTAAACAACAGCTCAAGAAAGAGAGTGTCTGTCTGTCTGTCTGTCTGTCTGTCTGTCTGTCTGTCTTGTCTGTCTGTCTGTCTGTCTGCCTGCGTGTGATGACCTACTGTAGGCCTATATAACTTCCCCACTTTACAGATGGACTAACAAACCATAATTTGCCTTTTTTTCTGATTAAGCATTCAAAAAATGAGTTTAATATGTTTCTTTTTTTGCCTCCGGCTCGTGTGTGCATTTATTATATGGAATTGGGCAAAAGGTTAGCTTAGCTCATCCAGGTTATCTTAGCTTCAAACACTGGTAGTCAATGGGAGCAGGTCAAAAGATAAACTTGACAACACATCATTAAACCAAACGCTCCTGTGGGAATGCTTCCTGACGCCATTTTCTTGAGCTGGAGAGTGAGGAAAAAAACTATTCCTTTAATATTCATCAAGCAGAACCTTATATTTAATATATATTGTATTTCAAGAGGAATAGCATTCATGAAGATTTGTCTCAATATTTATTATAATACTTTATATTTTCTTTGGTTTCTAACTGTGCTCCATCTGTCAGTAGAGTGCATATCAGACACAACATTACTGGAAGAGTGAAAATGAATAATTTTAAAAGGAAAGGTGGCCGACCAGTAACCATGAGGTCGCTGGTTCGATCTCCGGCACCGGACAGGAGGGTGTTAGTGAGTAAATCTAGTAGTGGCTGGTATTACATCTACGGCTCAACACCACCATTGTGTCCCTTGAGCAATGCACTTATCCCCAAAACTGCTCCAGGGGCGCTGTACTACGGCTGACCCTGCACTCTGACCCCCTCTGGAGTGTGGTAACTTGAGAGGGGGATATGTGGAAAGACACATTTCAATGCAACTATTGACTAATAACCGAACTTAACTAACTTAACTTACGACGTCCAAATTCAGATGCTACCAGCAGACTTCAAGCTAATATGACAAAGAGGGTTGATTCAACCAGTGTGAAAAGTGCCTGAGAGTTCAGCCAGCCAAATACACCCAACGTCAACATTCAGCTCTCACATTCATTCCTGACATATTCCCCCACCATTCTAGAGATGGCCTGGCAGCTGATATGACCCTCCAAAAATCTGAAAGAGCACAGATCCCAGACCAGATGAAGAATAATGGTAAAATCGGTAAATGCACTCCACAAAGTGTAGCACTTTTCCCCTGGTTTTTCACAGACTCAAAGCGCTTAACATTGTATTGTTTTACACACACACACACACACGCACGCACGCACGCAGGGTGCAAGCTAACAATCAGGAGCAATTTTGGGTTCAGTGTCTCTTTGCCCAGGGACACTTTGACATGTGGCGGGGAGACGGGGGATCGAACCACCGACCCTGCACTCCAGTGGACGACCGCCCTACCCGCTTCGCCACAGCCGCCTATCTATCCATCTCCCAATATTCTTGCTTACTGCAAATTATGTCACATATTCACCATATCCATTCAGCACTAAAATAACAGACCCAAGGTTAAAGGTGAAGTAAGCGATTTATTTACGTTAATATAAGTGTTAAATCGGTCTTTATTCAGACAGTGATCATTTATATAGTGTGGGCGTTTTATAAAGCCGATCTCTCAGTCACTCGCTCTGCATGTAATCGGCAAATAAACTTTTTGGGGATCCCACTACTGATAACCAATCAGAAGCGAGAACACTACAAACCGGCACCCGTCTCACTGCCGGTGCACATGCAGAGCGACAGATGGGTGAATGTGTATGCGCCTGCAGGTAAAAATCCTTCCCTTCTGTTTTGATGGTTTTTATCATGTTTTATCACACTTGTGGATCTGAGAAGATGCTGGATAACTCGCTGTTTGAAGAGCGCAGTGCATTAATGTGGTGACGTGGGGATGAGGGAGGGGACTGCTAACTGCAGTAACTGACAGGAAGTTAGCTAAACTGACCATTCCGCTTACTGAACCTTTAACATCAAGATAGAGTCAATTAGCTTAGCTTAGCATGAAAGACCAGAATTGGGGAAAGCGGACAAAATTGCTGAACCTCCTACCAGCGCCAGTACCGGCTTGGCACTGCACAGTAAACCCAGACCTGGCTTGTGTTTCCACTGCAGACAGTATCCTATGTGGGCAGGGTTTAAAATGAAAATAATAAAAAAAAAAAAAGACCTTCTGTGTCGTTTAAAAAAAAACATAATGCATTGTGGGGCGGTTGAGTAGGAAAAGTAAACCTATCGATCCATACACAAAATATTCTCCAGAAGTAAGTACTCATCCGGGCATTTCTCGCCTACACAAACTGTCGCAACCACAACATACTCAAATTGATGTCAAAACTAGTATGAAAGGGTCATAAAATATTGCTCAAAACATGGACGTTGGAAGTAGGGGTGCGGGGGGTGCGGCCGCACCCCCCCTCACCACCGCCTGCACCCCCTCTCCGCCCCCCTACACTTTGCCCTGTGCTCCCGCGATTGCTCTGTAAACAATCTCATAGCCTAAGTCCTCTCTTTCCCATCTCCTGCTCCCTCACATCAACTTGACAGAGCATAACACTATAATATATATAGTTTATAGGCTATACAGTATACTATGTAGGCTAGATTACATATGCCCGTCGCATTTCTTCACCGTGCCCAGGACGATATTACGGTTGTGCCCCGCCTTCCCATGCGCACTTCGGTAGGTGAGAGTGCTGAGGGGCGCGCACTAATGAGCATTAGGTTATCATTAAAAATCCAGTCTGCTAAACGCCCTGCCACAGGGGGGAGAGAGAAAGAAAGAGAGAGACGCGCTGACAGGATGCAACGTTCACCTGCGCACCTGCTCCTCCAAGGTGTGTGCCGGTATCGTGCCAAGTTACCGCTGATAAGAATTGTGTCCCCGCCGGCCGGTGAGCGCGCATGCATCAAGTAAAGGCGAACATATTAACACTTCATAAGGTCGTAAAAAAGTCGGGTCGTCTTATATTCGGGGTCTAGTATTCGGCGTCCAGTAATGGACTGCCCGTTACCAGAGCGGTCATTCAGCTTCAGGGCCTGTGTCCAACTTGTGTTTATTTTATTTTTTCGGGTGGAACAGTCATTATGTTGCGAGTCAACGTATCAGAGGCAGGAATCGGCTGTGCGATGGACTTTTGCTGTGGCTTGCACTGCTGAGGAGAGATTGCCAACTGCGCTGTCCTTTTACGCACCAGCAGGGCCGCCGTAATGTTAAGATTTCATAATTTGCTTCAATGCCCTTATGATAATAAGAATGAGAGGCTTCATTAAAACGCTGTCCATGCGCTGTCTATGCGGTCGTTGTGATTGTAACTTTGTCGGCTGTAAACTGAAACTAACGGATATCGCGGAAGCTTTCCCCTCGACAACGTGACGTGCACTGCCCCGGTTATCATTCACCGATCACAGCGCCGGGGCTCAAGAATACAAATGTAGGCTATGCAGAAAAGGAACAAATTGGTGAATAAAAATTCACCAGAATGCAGGAAATTAAGCATTTAATGCTCAAAAAATTCTGGGGGAGTACCCCCAGACCCCCACTGTCACAATTGTTGTCATAACCCAAAGTTTTAATCAAAACCTACATCGTTCAAATTCAGGATAAAAAAAAAGGCTATAGGATACTTTGGAACATTCATAAATGTTATTTGCTTTTATAGTTCGTTTTAATAGCTATTTTAGATATAAGTAGGCTATTTTATCATGGTTATAGATTGCTCATTTTACCAGTAGCCTACTGCTTTGTCTGATAGCGCTGCACCTCGGCCAATTTACAGCACCCCCCCTCAGAAAGTAGTTCCAACGTCCCTGGCTCAAAACATTAAATGGCAAAATGTGGGGTGTAAGACCCTGCGTGATACATAAACGAGAACACTTGTTAACTCATGTACATGTGAATAATCCCAATATAAAAAGGTGGCAGCGAATGCATTTATTCAAAGATGGTGTGTTAAGGAGGAGTCCTTGGTTTTGAATGTGTGTGCTCTGATTCAATCATCTCGGTGGTCACTTCATATTAGTTCTAAGTCTAAGGGAGTTGACCTTACTCACGGCTCAATAGCCTCCACAGTTTATGGTTAGCCTTTTCTTTACCGGTCCAGGATCAGTTTGCGTTCATGGTGGCACAGAAGAATTAAGCTCTCAGAATGGGCACAGTGGCTGTGGTCGAAACGGCCTACTTAACGTCCTCCCTCCTACATACTCAACATGTATATACTACATACTGTCTACTGATTAACCATCGATTGTGTATGCGAGGTTCGTCGGACCGTTTACACTGAAGTATACCGAAGCAAAAAAGAATTATATATAAAAATCTGTGTCGTTTGAAAAGACATACAGGGTTCGACATAACGTATAGCCCGATGGCCCGGGGCCAGTAAAATCATATGCAGGGCAAGTTGATTGGCCAGCCACTGGCCCGCCCGGGCCAGTGACTGGCCAATCACAGTTCAGTATCAATCTTTTTGTAGACTACATCATGGTTCATTGAAATGCGCGTTAGGAGTCGTAATGAAAGCAGTGTTTATTTAAGACTCAATATAGCCTAATAAACCTAATATGAAACATAAAATATATTTTTTAATGAAAGGCCAGTGGTCAAACTATGCGTGGGCGTTGTGACAGGCGGAGCAACAAGCGTTGCACTCTCGCTCCGTTGGCAGAGCTGCCTACCGTCCGCCTGCGAGTCGACAAATCAATCGACTTACTTTGCCCCCTTTTTTTCTTCCCACAGCAGAGGTTGAGGTGCAGAAAATGATAACTGCGCTTTTCCTTTAGCTGCCGCCGTAAAGTTACAGTATTTGCATCAAAGCCCCAATGGTAATACAAATGAGAGGCGTTATTTAAACGCTGTGAATGCGTCTCCGGTGATTGTGTCGGTTGTAGACAGAAACGAACGGAGGGACTCCGCTCACTGTTCCTAGTCGCGCAGTTAGGCACTGTGTTTTCAGGCTCGAGACATTCAATCAGATCGCGGAAGTCTTTCCCATCGCTAACGGGGGGGAATATCCCCGGTTATTATTTTAGCCACAAACCACAGTTCTTCTGCGCGGCGAGATCACACGGTGAAAAGCGTTTAACGTATGCTGCATATTTTGCACTGCATTGTTTTTTTTATCAATAGTTTGAAAAAATGGTCCCACACCGGACTCTTATGTGAAGCTGACACTTTATGGAGAAGTGACGCTCCTGCAGCGCGCTCTCCCATTAAAAAAACGGCATAACCCACTGATTTTCGGATTTCTATTCTATTTTTAAAGTCAACTTGAGCGTAGGCTATGTGGAAAACAGGTCATTCGGTCGACACATTCACATCCCTAATGCATATAGAGAAAGTAATAAAAACAGCCACACCACAAAGAATGATCAGACCTTCATCTCTTTTTTATGTTTGAACATGACTTCTGCAGGTGAACTATCCATTAAACTTCCCAAATTCAAGAATAAAAACAATCATCAAACTACTGGACTTTAAAATACTGGCCCACTCTTTCAACATACTTACAGTTGTAGGCTTCAAATTCAATATGTTTGCCTGGTTTTATATTATGTGTATGAGCAATATCAACATTTCATATAGGCTAATTAACTAAAAGAAAAATAACCAAATCTAAAGGGAATATCTATACTGTTACAGTATAGATATTCCCTTTAGATTAGGTTATTTTTCTTTATTTTTCTAATACAGGTATTATAGTTATTGACACTAAATTATGAAGAAAAAAAAAGTGTGTGCAGGGCCAGTGAAAATATACAAGGGGCCAGTAAAACTCGGATCCACTGGCCCGGCGGGCCAGTAAGAAAAAAAAGTTATGTTGAACCCTGACATACACAAAAGTAAGTCATCCGGGCATTTCTCGCCTACACCAACTCGCATACACAACCACAACATACTCAAATTGACATCAAAATGAGTATGAGTTAGTATGGCTTTCCGAACACAACCAATGCCTGGATGTGTCAAACATATAGATAAAATGGCTATCAGGCTTTTTCATTTGATCTGTGGATGACTGTTGTGGGATTATATGAGCAGGTTGGCAACACCTTCGTGACGTCACAGGTAGAGTCACCGAGGCTGTGATAAGGGAAGTGCTTTACATACTACCGCCACTTCCCCGTCTGCCAACACACACACACACACACACACACACACACACACACACACACACACACACACACACACACACACACACACACACACACACACACACACACACACACACACCACACACAAACACACCACACACAACACACACACACATACAACACACACACACACACACAACACACAACAACCTTGGAATTGTTTTATTTCCTTGTGTCGGCAATATATAAGTCACCTATGATTTCGAACACTTCTTACACATTGACAATTTATTGTAGGGGGAAAACCCACTCAGAACCGCAGACAAGGGCAAGGCATTTTTGGCATTTTTTACTTTTGGAATATGTTCGCTTGTTGCCCCTGCTCAAATTATTCCATCGAAACACACAGCGGGTGGCAGCAGCTCGCGGTGTGATTCAGCTAAAAAGGCTTAACGTTTATACAAATGTAGTGTTGGGAGATTGACTGGATATATGCCGAACTGACTAGGGGATACTAGTGATACGGGAAAAGCTTTCAATTATATTTTACAATGGCATGTACGTTCGCTGCCAAGCAAGTAAACATTAAATTGACGGATTTCTTAACGGGGTTCAACATTCGGGCTCTCCTTAACTGGAAAGAGGCGTCACGTAGGGTAGTCATGTATCGCAGCTAATTATCTACGAACAGTCAAGCGAAGAAAGGTTCCCTTACCGAGCATTAAGACATAAAAGATAAGAGCGGTGAGACAGTTGTCCATTTTCACTTCTCGTCTTGGTACGGTCCTCTTCTGTTCTCTGTTAAATGTCCCCGTCTTCTTTGTCCTGTGTGTGGGGGGATACCACTAGTCCTCTCCCGCCGCTGCCGCTCAATCCAATAAACCTGGCTGGGTGGAGGGAGCACAAACGCCGCACCCCGGGCCGGGCGGAGCCGCCAAACAAAACGGATGCACACACCTACCTCCAGTGATTCTAATCCAGTAACAGGAGCGAGGAGGAGTGTTCACATGGTTCACTGTCACTGAACCGGTTTTGTGTGTGTGTGTTGTGTGTGTGTGTGTGTGTGTGTGTGTGTGTGTGTGTGTGTGTGTGTGTGTGTGTGTGTGTGTGTGTGTGTGTGTGTGTGTGTGTGTGTGTGTGTGTGTGTGTGTGTGTGTGTGTGTGTGTGTGTGTGTGTGTGTGGTGTGTGTGTGTGGTGTGGTGTGTGTGTGTGGTGGTGTGTGTGTGCGAGTGAGTGAGTGAGTGAGATATGGGAAGTGGATGGAAGGAGAGAGAAAGAGAGAGAGAGAGGAGGATTTTGTGTCGGAGGCTATATTTATAGGCCACCTTTTATGCATTGGTCTTTGTTAGTTCTTATTATTATTGTGCATGGTCATGCCAAGCCTATTTGCATTACGTTTCATTTCATTTGGGAGAGAGAGACAGAGAGAGAGAGTGAGAGGAGAGAAGAGAGGAGAGAGAGAGAGAGAGAGAGAGAGAGAGAGAGAGAGAGAGAGAGAGAGAGAGAGAGACAGAGAGAGATTAAGAAAATGATTGGTAACACACAGGGAAAGAGAGAGAGACACTAGGACTCGCTGTTTCATTTAGTTTTATTTGATTGATTATTCGTAACCTATAATGTATTTTAGGTAGCTTTTCTTTACATTAATTTCATTTTCAAAATGGTACTGTTATTTCCATATGTAGGCCTACATCTGCATGTTATGTTATTCTGTAATATGTTGTTAGATGTACATAGCCTATTGTTCTGACGTTCTTTTGTGATTATACGTAATATTTGTAATAGGCTATTGTTGTAATGCTTTGGCAACCCCATTTGTTTAGCCTACCACATAGTCGTGCCAATAAAGCTTTTTTGAATATAAATTGAATTGGAGAGAGAGAGAGAGAGAGAGAGGAGAGAGAGAGAGAGGAGAGAGAGAGAGAGAGAGAGAGAGAGAGAGAGATATGTGGTAAAATGTAGGGTTAGGGCAGGTCAGCAGGGCCAAGGGAAGATTGAGGGAAGGAAAACCTCATTCATTATATTATTGTACTATATTATATAATATATATATTATAATATATTATTGTCTGTACTTCAACAGACGGGTGTCTCGCCTTCAAGTGAGTTAACATTGGTCAATTGAGCGATTCCAGGCCTTTCTGTACAAATGAAATGAAGCATATGACAGATCCACTTCACCCTATAGGCAGACAGACACATGCCACCTGTCTGTCTGCTCATGCGCCCCACACTGTGTATTTTCACAGAGCCAGTGTGCAGGGCAAAGGTCACTGCTCAGCCCCACACACACAGCTCCTTCAGGGGGGGTGGGGTGTGGGGGTGGGGGGTGTTTGGGTTGCCTCAAAGTATCATGGGTCATCTTGCTGTGCTTACATGTGAGTTTCCTATTTTAAACTGTGTGTGTGTGGTGTGTGTGTGTGTGTGTGTGTGTGTGTGTGTGTGTGTGTGTGTGGTGTGTGTGTTGTGTGTGCCCACACCGCTCCTATCTAACCGCTCCTATCAATCATTCACCACCTCATGCACTTTTGGCACTGGATGTAGTTTTTATGAACCCGGCAGCTCCCACGGATATAATGCATTCACTCTCCCACTTGACCTATATTGTTAGAAAGCAGCATTTAAAGGTGCTACGAGGAACTTTAAATTACTTCTGAAACAGTCTAATTTTTCCTCTGATGATCATGAATTACATGTAACGGCAAACGAGACCATCAGTGCAAAGAATGCCTATTTTTATATCATTTTTCTTAATGCCTTTGTCATGGGTATGTGCTCACCCAGGAACAACATGCTATACCAAAATAACATTCTTTGCACTGATGGTCTCGTTTGCTGTTACATAATTCATGATTGTGAAGCAAGTTCTGTTAAGGTTGGAGGTCAACTCAGGTGGAAGAATATTTCAGGAGACTTGGATGAATTATGAAGCAATATTTATTACAGACTTGGCCAAGGAGAACCGGACTGCAACTCTCGTGACTTGCACTTCAATTCTCCCAAACTCATGCTTAGAGCTGTGTCTTAACCTCGCGCTATCTCTAACACCTTCCCGGCTCGGGCACCAAGCGTACCAATGTTTTGGTTCAGAGCTGAACACAGTGAACCATAACATTCTGGAGTAGAAGGAGATGAGACTTTATCTATACAACTGACCTAAGTGTCTCCTAACAGGCTCCAAGGCTGACCTAGAGTCTGTGAGAAAGCTAATATTCCATACATCTCATGAGAAAAATCAGACATTGATTTTGACTGATGGGCGTGTGTATATAAAGCTATAGCACCATCTAGTGGACAGAATGGCTCAATACAGACTTAAATAGTACACATGCCCAGCGTTCCAAATCACATACTCTTTCTTTTTACTACACTACATACTAAAGTACAGTAGAGTTTTAGGGCCACAGGAGAGAAAAATAAATCAGAAAAGGAAGTTTTTTTTTTCATTGTGTCGAGAAATGAGAAAAAAAACGAATACTCCAAAATGCTATTGGAGTAGTGGGCATTTATGTGGACAGAATGCTCAATACAGACTTAAATAGTACACATGCCCAGCGTTCCAAATCACATACTCTTTCTTTTTACTACACTACATACTAAAGTACAGTAGAGTTTTAGGGCCACAGGAGAGAAAAATAAATCAGAAAAGGAAGTTTTTTTTTTCATTGTGTCGAGAAATGAGAAAAAAACGAATACTCCAAAATGCTATTGGAGTTAGTGGGGCATTTATGTATTTTTCAGCATATTACAATTGACGTGCACGTATTGGGACATGCTAAGGTTGCGTTCCGAATCGCATACTCTTTTTTTTCTATTCTACATACTCATCCGATGATAAAAAGAATCTAGTTAGGATGCAGTAGGCATACTATTGGGACATACTTTACTCTCTTATTTCATCATAACATTGCGCCTTGATCTTGCCTCTTGCTTTTATATCCGTCGCATCCCCGTTTGTTTTCATATGGAGGCTTCGTCGATGTGACGTCACTTCACGTGCGCACTGGATTGTGAGTCAGAATCGCCCAAATAGGATGCAGTTTTCAACACTAACAATCTTGGCCGCATGAAGTAGGACATCCGGGTACTTCTAACCATCCTAAATCTGGTCACAAGAATCGGTACATCCTAAATCTTTTTTCTACATACTATATAGTAGAAAGTATGTGATTTGGAACGCAACCAAAACATTTTTCTGGCATACTAAATAGTAGGGAAGTATCGGGATTGGAATGCAGGGATGGTTATTCCCATTTACAATGTATAGAAGTATAGCACAACAAAAAGCTACAGAGCTGGAATGAAATAAATAGAATCCACTGGGCAAAAGCTAATATAACAACCGCTAACACACAGATGTAGGCTATAGAACTAGACTACACTGTATTGTTCTGGCCTATATTAAAGGTGAAGTAAGCAATTTATTTATGTTAATATAAGTGTTAAATCGCTCTTCATTCATACAGTGATCACTTATATAGTGTGCGCGTTTCATAAAGCCGATCTCTCAGTCACTCGCTCTGCATGTAATCGGCAAATAAACCTTTCGGGGATCCCACTACAGATAACCAATCAGAAGAGAGAACGCTACAAACCCGTCTTACTGCCGGTGCACGTGCAGAGCGACAGATGGGTGAATGTGTATGCGCCTACAATGGCGGAGCAGGTAAAAATCCTTCCCAATGTCTGTTTTGATGGTTTTTATCATGTTTTATCACACTTATGGATCTGAGATGATGCTAGATAACTCGCTGCTTGAAGACCGCAGTGCATTGATGTGGTGATGAGGGAGGGGACTGCTAACTGCAGTCACTGACAGGAAGTTAGCTAAACTGACCATTCCGCGTACTGGCCCTTTAACAGAGAATACACTTTTTGCTGCTTTTCCTTGCTCATATGTTGGTGTTAAATCTTACCACACACTAACTTTCAGGTGTCATTAGATGACTAAGGCAAGACACAACAGGCTAAAACATTGTGTTTTAAAGCACTGGTCAATTCTGAGATCTCTGTCTATTTTGCTTCCATAACATAAGTTCTTTCATACAAAATGAACATTTAGGTGTTTATTTGACTAAACCTTGTCTGTTTTTTGTCTGTATATTTCTTACAACTATTTTCAACAGCCATTATCTTAACAGTTTTTTTCTTTTCAATACTCTGAACCAAAAACCAAACTTCTAAAGCACTGTTTTCAAAGTATTTTGACAAAGTGTTCTAGATTACAATGACTGAGCATGCCTTTAAACAGAGCTTGATATTGATAGCTCAATTATACATGTTGTTATCCATAGTTCAATAACTATACAAACCTACATTTTCAACCGTACACATTGACATTGTAATTTTGTTTCCTGTAAAGGGGGCTTTGTCTGAGTTGTACTAGAAAACAAATACACTGTGAATGAAAAAGTGTGCCAAAGCAACCAAGAAACACATTCAAGTGTACTGAAGGCCAACGGGTCCAGTTAGCAGGCATTGTTTGAGCTGATAGTTTATTTCTGTATACAACATAAATATATATATTTTTAAATATAGTATCATTATTTTTTCTTGCCTTGTCCCAAATATGTTCATGTCGTCTTGTCCCCCACACAATGGTGTTTTTGTCATATCTCAATATCTCTGACATTTTTGTCATGTACCGCATCACTTAATAAAGACATTAATTTTTTTTAAATGAATAAAACAATAGGCTATATATTTTTTTTTCTGTCACATCTAAAGAAAGACACATAGTATCCACGAACGCAATTTCCTGGATCCTTATTCAGCCTTATTTTATTATAAAAGCACACACACACACACACACAAAACACACACACACACCACACACACACACACACACACACACACACACACACACACACACACACACACACACACAACACACCACACACACACACACACACACACACACACACACACAACACACACACACACACAACACACACACACACACACACACACACACACACACACACACACCGGATAGTCATCTTGCACTCAGCGGGAGCTCAGCATACATACAACACCTAACACATTCTTAACCACAAACACATTTGCAGCAAAAGAACAGGATATGTGAGCGAGTGACACACCAACACACATCTAGCCTGGAAGTTGCATCATAAGCTAGTTTCAATCTTCAACTCCTAACCCGTTTCAAAGACAAATGAAATGTGCGGGGTGAATGGAAACATATACAGTATATGACATTTTTTTCACAATATAGTTATGAACAGGGCTAGCTTGTATGTAAGGTCAACCCTGTTTCCAATAAACAACATACTGAAATAATATTTGACAGGTAAAGAAAATTATTATTCTCATTATTGTTATGATTTTTTCTTCTTCTATTCCTTACACACATTTAGTATATCAACCAAACTTATTGCAACACCTTCTCTGCACAGCCGTGGTTATCTGGTGTTATGAGGTTTTTAAGATGCTTTAACGTCTAACGGTGCCCCAACATCTCTACCATTGTGTCCTTGAGCAAGACACTTATCCCCAAAACTGCTCCAGGGGGCGCTGTACTGCGATTGACCCTGCGCTCTGACACCCTCTGGAGTGTGGGAACTTGAGAGGGAGATATGTGAAGACACTTTTCGATGTAACCATTGACTAATAAAGCAACTTAACTTAACTTACTTAACCGTACTTAAAGCTGGGGTGGAGGATTTGGGGAGAAAATGGCAGTTGGCCGCTCCACTTGTTCTCTTTGGTCCCTCCCTTATGGTCCCTCCCTGACACGCTCTACACCAACAAAGTCGTGCCAAAGTGAATGGACAGTCCCAACAGCCAATAAGAACAGAGAATCGGAGCCTCGCACTGATTGGTCAAAGTGTACAGCTCATGTTAACTTTGACCAATCAGAAATCATATACCCCAGCTTTAAATGGTAAACCATTGGCCACGTGACATACTAGGTAGGTAATGCACAGGACTGCCATTCAAAAAATATAATTCTTTTTACATGATGCGTCGCAATTAGTTTGAGATTTGACCTTTTCCACTGTAAATTGAACACTGGAATTAGGATTTCTCATAGTATGTACTGTATGTAATATGGACCAAAAAATACAATACACATTTGTAATTGAAAATCTTCTCCCATTTTGTGCAGTTGAACAAATGTTAATCAGTGGTGTTGATGGCTCCTTACATAATTCTTCACAGTTCAACGCAGCAATACAAAAACACAACCACACTACTTCACTGTATACTTATTTTTTAGATTTCAAATACTTGATATTGATAGCTCTAGTTTGAATGTTGTTATCCGTTGTTAAATAACTGAACAGACGATTTTCAATCATGCACAAACTCAAGGTCAAAAGTACAAAAATAAGGTTCGCCCGTAGCTCAGTGGGTAGTGCACCCCCCCTCACCCCCAGCAGACCTGGTTAGAATCCCCCCCGGGTCAGTTCCCTGCATGTCCTTTCCTCTTTGCCCCATTTCAACTCTCTCTCTCTCCAATATGTCTAATAGAAAGCAAAAAAGCCCAAAAAATATCTTTAAAAAAAAAGTACAAAACTAAGAGTTTGAACAACAGTTAAAGAATATGAAATGATGTCCTTAAATTGTACTAAGAAAATATATCCTTAAAACTATTCAGGAGGCAAGTTTGATTAACTGAAAGCTTTCGAGGATTCTTAGTTTGAGATTAGCTTCAAATAGCATCTTTTTTTTTATCCTTTATTTAACCAGGTTAGTCTCATTGAGATTAAAATCTCTTTTTCAAGAGAGACCTGGCCAAGATGGACAGCAGTTACACATAAAACACAATACAAAATACAAGTTCGATATTAAGTACAGTTGTACAACATAAAAATAAGATTCTTAACTAAAATCATTCACAATTTCCGATGGAGTTCAACTTCAAACTCTTAACAACAGCCTTAAATTCGTTTAGAGTTACTAGGTCCTGAAGCTGAAGCTGCTTCTGCAGGTTATTCCATGACGACGGCGCAAAAAAACTTAAAAGCTGTTTTTTAAATATTGCTGTAAAAGGGATCGTGTGTGGAGTGTGTCTTCCATCTGGCAATCTTGAGTTTGGATAAACAGAAACAGAGAAAATACATTTGGGAAAAGGGAAGTAAAAAAATAAAATAAAAAAGGATGGCGTGTCACACTCTGTTGTGTGTTCTGGGAGCTTTCTTCCTGGGCTGAGGAAGAGGAGGAGGCTGCTCTTCATCACCTCTGGGGCCCTTCTCCTAAAAAAACATACACATTAATGTTTTACTTCAATTCTCCAAAACATTTCACAGCAGCCCCGACATGGACTTGAATTTTGGGTCACAAAAATATCAATCAATCAATCAATCAATCAATCAATCAATCAATCAATCAATCAATCACCCCCATAGACATTCACAGAGACATACACAAATACATACACTCTCATACACACACTCACACATACAGACGCAGACACACAAACTCTCACACTCACACATACACTAGCTATCACTAAAGAGACATGGCTAGGCACTGAGACCTAAATAATACAAATAAACTCATTGTGTACATCATTTGGGTTATACTTTGTGCATGTTTAAAAGGTGCTCCGAGGAACTTTCAGTTTTATTTTAACTCTTGCACCCCCTTTGGACAAAAAGCGGTAGTGTTTTTACCACGCCATGCTGTTGTTCCTGGGTGAGCGTACCCACGATAAAGAAAAACTATATATAAATAGAATTTTTTTTTTTGCACTGATGGGTCTTGTTTGCTGTTCCATGTCATTTATGATCATCAGATGGAAAAATTAGACCATTTTAGAAATATTTCAAAGTTCCTCGGGCATGTTTTAAAGCACCTTAAAACATGCCCTGCGTTCCAATGCCCATACTATCTACTATTTAGTATGGTGGAAAAAAAATTTAGGCCAGGATTTTTAGTGTTGAAGACAGCATCCTATTTGGGCGATTCTAACCCATAATCCAGTGCACACCTGAAGTGACGTCACATCAACGGAGCCTCCATATGAAAACAAACGGGGATGCCACGGATATGAAAAACAAGAGGCGCGATTTTATGATGGAATAAATAAGTAAAAGTATGTCCCAATTGTAGCAAACTGCATCCTAACTAGATCATTTTTATGGTCAGATGTAGTATGTAGAATAGAAAAAAGAAAGAGTGTGCGAATTGGAACGCAGGGATGGTGTCGAGTTCTGTATTAGGACTCAATCTTCATACACTTGGTCTGATGTGTTCTGTGTGGTGTCCTACCTGTGTTGGTCTCCTAGGGCTGGGTTGTGGGTTGGTGTTAGGTGGGTTGGGGGCCTTCGGGCGCTGCTGTTTGGACCGATGTTGACGCGGTCCGGTGTTGCCCGCCGGCTGCTGCTGGGGCTGGGTCTGGGGGTGTGGGTGAGGGTGAGGGTGTTGGTGGGGAGGATGGTTATGTTGATGACCATGATTGTGATGATGATGATGATGTTGGCTCGTATTGGTCACCATCATACGAAGCTCCTCCTCTTCTGTTGAGAAATAAAAACCGTTGAAATCGTGTTTTGAAAAAGCCCTACCGACGTCCTACTCGTACTAATTTTGAATTGTATGTTGGTGGTTGCGTATGCGAGTTTGTGTAGGCGAGAAATGCCCTGGATGAGAACTTACTTTTTTTGATTTTGTGTATGGATCGATAGATTATATTTCCTAGTCAACGGACCCACAATGCATTGCGTCTTTTCAAACGACACATACATTTTTTTAAAAATTCTTTATTGCTTCTGTATACTTCAGTATAAACGGTCCGACGAACCTCGCATACACAATTGATCGTTAAGTAGACAGTATGTAGTAGGGGAAAGTGGGGTGAGTTGTGCAACTTTTTACTCAAAGTGATTTTAAAGTGAGGCCTTGACAGTTATGTCTCCAACTCAAATATGTACATATATTTCAGGATGTTGTGCATCCCTGGCAATAAAAACTTTGGATCTGGAATAAACTGTTTAAGAAATACAGTATCTCACAAAAGTGAGTACACACCCTAACATTTCTTCAAATATTTCATTATATCTTTCCATGCGACAACACTGAATAAATGACACTTTGATACAATGTCAAGTAGTCAGTGTACAGCTTGTATAACAGTGTAAATTTACTGTCCCCTCAAAATAACTCGACACACAGCCATTAATGTCTAAACTGTTGGCAACAAAAGTGAGTACACCCCTAAGACAAAATGTCCAAATTGGGCCCAAAGTGTCAATATTTTGTTTTGCCATCATTATTTTCTAGCACTGCCTTAACCCTCTTGGGCATGTAGTTCACTAGAGCTTCACAGGTTGCAACTGGAACCCTCTTCTACCCATTCATGACGACATCAAGGAGCTGGTGGATATTAGAGTCCTTGCGCTCCTCCATCTCCCGTTTGAGGATGCCCCAAAGATGCTCAATAGGGTGGTTTAAGACTGGAGACATGCTTGGCCAGTCCATAACCTTTACCCTCAGCTTCTTTAGCAAGCCAGTGGTCGTTCGGAGGGGTGTTTGGGGTCGTTATCATGTTGCAGTACTGCCCTGCGGCCCAGTTTATGAAGGGAGGGGATCATGCTCTGCTTCAGTATGTCACAGTACATGTTAGAATTCAATGAACTGTAGATCCCCAGTGCTGGCAGCACTCATTTAGCCCCAGACCATGACACTCCAACCACCATGCTTGACTCTAGGCAAGACACACTTGTCTTTGTACTCCTCACCTGGTTGCCGCTCCACACTCTTAACACCATCTGAACCAAATAAATGTATTTTGGTCTCATCAGACCACAGGACATGGTTGCAGTAATCCATGTCCGTAGTCTGTTTGTCTTCAGCAAACTTTTTGTGGGGTTTCTTGTGCATCATCTTTAGAATAGGTTTTCTTCTGGGATGGCAGCCATGCAGACCAGTATGATGCAGAGTGTGGCGTATGGTCTGAGCACTGACAGGTTGACCCCCACCCCTTCAAGCCCTTCAGCAATGCTAGCAGCACTCATACGTCTATTTTCCAAAGCCAACCTCTGTGTACGACGCTGACCACGTGCACTCAACCTTCGTAAACTGGGCTGCAGGGTGGTATTGCAACATGATAACGACCCCAAACACACCTCCAAACGACCACTGCCTTGCTAAAAAAGCTGAGGGTAAAGGTTATGGCCTGGCCAAGCCTGTCTCCAGACCTAAACCCTATTGAGCATCTTTGGGGCATCCTCAAACAGAAGGTGGAGGAGCGTAAGGTCTTTAATATCCACCAGCTCCGTGATGTCGTCATGAATGAGTGGAAGAGGGTTCCAGTTGCAACCTGTGAAGCTCTAGTGAACTACATGCCCAAGAGGGTTAAGGCAGTGCTGGAAAATAATGGTGGCCACACAAAATATTTACACTTTGGGCCCAATTTGTAAATTTTTTCTAAGGGGTGTACTCACTTTTGTTGCCAGCAGTTTAGACATTAATGGCTGTGTGTCGAGTTATTTTGAGGGGACAGTAAATTTACACTGTTATACAAGCTGTACACTGACTACTTTACATTGTATCAAAGTGTCATTTATTCAGTGTTGTCCCATGGAAAGATATAAAAAAAAAATTGAAGAAATGTGAGGGGTGTACTCACTTTTGTGAGATACTGTATAGCTTTCGGAAAAAAAGTTGTCTTGTCGCACAAATCACCCCACTACGTGGGGTGATTTGTGCGACAAGACAACTTTTTTTTGCATTTGTGCATTTGGAGAAAATAAGGTGGGGTGAATTGTGCCAATTTATATATATCTCAAACACTGTAATGCAAGACAAATCCATTAGACAATCACTTATTTAAGGTGTATTTAAAGTAAATAGTTGACAAAGATTGAAGGTACATTTTCTTAAACAAGGCCTAGCAGATCTAGGTGGTTTTGCCTGCAAAGCTCACAATGACAAAGTCACCATCATCATCTTTCTGGCCATCTGAACTCTCATCAGTGGTGTCGTTAAGTGGAATTGAGATGTCACTCTCTTCTGACCTACTGTAGACAATCACTTTCTTTTGGTGACCAGCGTATACAGCCATGCCACTGGCACGACTCTCAGAAATGTACTTTGCACTAGTTGCTCCGTGCTTGTGGAACGAACTGCCACCTGACAAATGTGATTCCCCCTACATTTCTGCCTTTAAATCAAGGCTCAAAACCCATATGTACACCCTGGTGTTTCCTCCCCATTAACTATCTTACCTCTGCACTACTATCTGTGTTTATGTGGATGTATGGGCTTTACGTCTTTTATTTTGGTTATTGTTATTTTACCTTCATTGTTTACCTACTGAATGCACTATGTACAGCACTTTGGACAGTGCAAACTGTCATAAATGTGCTTTTATAAATACATTTTACTTACTTACTTACTTATAACTCACCTAGGCCATTTGGCACAAATCACCCCATCCCCAGAATTTTGGATAATAGGCATGATGCAGCAATTTAGGGCTGACATCGTGCTAACTATATAGACTCAAAGTGTAGCATACCAAAGCACTAAAACATGTGTCAAATGTTTTCAAACGTGTCTATAATTGTTCAGACACAATAATCAAAAAACCTTGATCATGGAAATTTTACTTTGAAAGGCAAAACACAGTTTTTTGAGCTTAAATGTGCTTATATCTTATTCCTTGTGTCTCCCTTCTTTACAGGATGAGTCAAATGGATGGCTCTTCTTAAATATGTGGTCACATTTCCAATTTCTTCCACGGTTTTCTAGAAACAAGGGGTTTTGCAACTTCCAAAATGCACAACTCACCCCACTTTCCCCTATAATTAAATGTACTTATGGATATTATAATTACTTTCTACAAAATCCGCTAGGAAATAAAACCCAAAATTCTTCACACTGCAGGTTTAAAGTCGTGGCTTTGGACTGGACATTTTTTTTACATGAATTATGAAAACAAATAAAAACATTAAACAGTTACCCTTGAGTTGCACAACTTTTTTCCGCCTTCCGGTTCGGACGCAGCAAACAATGACGATTATCATCAGCACCAGAACAACAGCTGTTAAAAAGAGTGATGTGAAGTGAAACATATGTCTTCATATTACTACACTCAGATACTGCCAAGCTTTATCCATACAGTGAAACAAGAGAGCAGACATACCCCCTCCACCACCGGCCAAAATAAACCAGCCATATTCTCCTAGCAGATTTTCAGGGAAACCAGGATCTTGAGAAGGGGGTTAGAAGAAACACATTGAATCAGTTAGCTTTAATTTTCTTCTTTCAATATCTGTGTTTTATTTAAACTAGTGCAGTGCCCGTAGGAAGCAGGTCTGCTGTGTGTGTCCCGCTCGTCACTCATTTCAAGCTTTGGTCGCAGCAGCCAATCAAATCAGAGGGAGGCGGGGTTTAGCCGGAGACTACTTCATGCCCGTCGTTACTGTGGCCTTCAGTGTGCGCATGTATTCGCCGCCAGCATGATATAAATATGATAACTTCTACATATTTGGTCCAAAACTTCATAATCATGAAGATGCACACCTTCCTGCCGTGCACAATCCATATCTGGAAGCTCAGGACGATCTGACTAACAGTGAGAGAGATATGCGAGTCACAGACAGACAGACAGACAGACGTTTCTTGCTTTTTAGATAGATAGATAGATAGATAGATAGATAGATAGATAGATAGATAGATAGATAGATAGATAGATAGATAGATAGATAGATAGATAGATAGATAGATAGATAGATAGATAGATAGATAGATAGATAGATAGATAGATAGATAGATAGATAGATAGAAGTAGAGCTATCTCATTGACAGATACTACATTCCAAGGACACTTGAGGGAGGGGCTGAAAGCATCAATTCTCGGGTTGTTCTACAAACCTAACCTTATGTCTAATTTCCGTGTACAATGTAATACAATGTCTCCCTTTAGATTAAGAAATTCCCAGAACAACCTGATTGTTATTGAGTAACTCGTTTTAATACTGTTCTGTATGCAATCAATTGTAGTCCATTCCACATTTAAAGGAGAAGTAAGTGATGTGACATTTTTGTTAATATACATTTTGAATCACTCTATATTCGTACAGCAATCACTTAAACAGTATGCACCGTTCATAACACAGGTCTGCCAGTCATTCAGCTTTGCAGTAATTGCCAGATCAAATTTGGAGTATCCCCGCTCGTTTTTATCCAATCAGGAGACAGAGCGCTATAAAGAGGCGGGGTCTCTGTGCCCCGTGAACGATGACTCGCTGCTCTCCATCGGCACTATCTGATGAAGACGGCTGTGTGTTCATGTGGTGGTGACGTAGGGACGAGGGGAGGGGACTGCTAACTGCTAGTCACTGACAGGAAGTTAGCTAAAAGGACCATTTCACTTACCTCTCCTTTAATCAAACCGTTTGTGTTTATGCGTATGTGAGGCAGAAGTCATTGGTTGCGTTCCGAATCGCATACTTTCTACTATATAGTATGTAGAAAGAAGATTTAGGATGTCCCGATTCTTGTGACCAGATTTAGGATGGTTAGAAGTACCCGGATGTCCTACTTCATGCGGCCAAGATTGTTAGTGTTGAAAACTGCATCCTATTTGGGCAATTCTGACCCACAATCCAGTGCGCACGTGAAGTGACGTCACATCGACGAAGCCTCCATATGAAAACAAACGGGGATGCGACGGATATAAAAGCAAGAGGCAAGATCAAGGCACAATGATATGATGAAATAAGAGAGTAAAGTATGTCCCAATAGTATGCCTACTGCATCCTAACTAGATTTTTTTTATCGTCGGATGTAGTATGTAGAATAGAAAAAAGAAAGAGTATGCGATTTGGAACGCAACCAAAGTCTGCAGTTATGATACTCACCCCTCTTAAAGCAGGTTTCTTTAACAGGTGCGCTGGTCATAGTGCTGACTTGGTTGGACACCTTGCAACGGAAGGCATCCTTTTCCACCTTTTCGGCGACTTGTGTCAGCTGTTGACCTTTCACCTTCACCAACACCTTGTCATTCTGAAGCCATCCAAAGCTGACATCCTTGGCCTGCTGGGTCGAAGGATATAATGGAGAATATACAGGTGATACTCGTATTATTAGAATATCATGGAAAATGAATTGGAATTGAGGCAAGAATTCATTCAAAAAAGGGGCCCAAACCAAGTGCTGAGTACATATGGATGATTATACTTTATAGAGGGCCGACATTTCTGTATTTAAAATCCCTTCTTTATTGATTTCATGTGATAATCAAATTATCTGAGATTTTGAATTTGGGGTTTTCATAAGCTGTTGGCTATAATAATCAAAATGATAACAAATAAAGGCTTGAGATAAAGATAAGATGAACTTTTGCATGATATTCTAATGTTTCAAGTTTCACCTGTACTCCACTGACAGTGTGGCCATGTTTTCCTCACCTGTCCAGCCTTGCAGGTAAACGTGACATTCTTTCTGTTTTTTGAACATTCAGTCTTGACAGTGGGCATCGTGACGCGATCTGAGGAGAGCATATCAGCAGAACTAGATTCAAGTACAGCTATAACAGCTAATGTGCTTCTCAACACACAGACTGAATAAGAGTTTAGAGATTTGCACAGTATGGTGTGTCAAAATATACCCTGCGTTCCAATTCCCATACGTCCCTACTATCTAGTATGCCAGAAAAAAAGATTTAGGATGTCCCAATACATGCACGTCAATTGTATTATGCTGAAAATACATAAATGCCCCACTAACTGCAAAAGCATTTTGAAGTATTCGTCTTTATTGTTGACATTTCTCAACATAATGAAAAAAAAATCTTCCTCATCTGATTTTTTTTTCTCTCCTGTGGCCCTTAAACTATTCTGTACTTTAGTATGTAGTGTAGTAAAAAGAAAGAGTATGTGATTTGCAACGCAGGGATAGTTAGATTCAGAAAGGAAATGTACTAAAAATGTGTTGTTACCTACCCAATATACATAAACGTATGGTCTGAGAGGACACTAAATTCCCAGATTCACCATACACCTCTGATTTGTACGTCCCCGTGCTGGCCTCCGTCAGATGTGTCAGCAGCAGGGATCCGTCCTTAGAGACATCCTCCTCTTTCCCCGTGATGAACCTGTTTGTCTTTCTCCGATCGCTGTAGATCACCGTACCCTTGTGGATCCACTTCAGGATTATTTCTGTGTTGTCCAGTTTGTGCTTCAGAGGCACGGTGAAGTTCCCATCTTTTACGCCGTAGTAGTCACAGCCTTCCTGAGAATCTTTGGAAAGAAACAAAGGTGAGGAAATCATGTGATACGTTAGCCTGGCATTTCCAGACCTGCCACTAGGCGCTGGCTAATTAAATTTTCTGCGCCTGTTGGTCTGGACACTTAGTTTAGTTTAGTTTAGTTTATTTATTTAGCACACATTAACAATTAATGGTGCAAGGAGGGAACGAAGCCCAATGGGCTTGTACAGAGTTCCACCCCTATCAATAATCACAATGAAATCATATTCAGGCTAACAAATAAACTCTAGAAATTAAGGAGACAAGGTACAAAAATACTCAAAATAATGAAAAATAGATGGGAAAAAAAAAATGTGATAAATACATGTCAAAGATAATGAAAAAATTAGAAAGAAAAAGAATAAGAAAAAAAAATAATAAGAAAAAAGCAAAGGAGAAGACAGGAGGTTATTAGAAGATTCACAAAAAGATAAGATGTTTTTTAAGCTGCTTTTTAAAAAGTGAGTGGGATGATATGGATCTTAAAAGGGGAGGTAAGACATTCCATAAAGCCGGGCCTCTATAATATATACTAAATTGATGATGTGATGTGCGGGAAAAGGGTAAAGATAAGTTGTTATTGGTGCTCTGTCTAGTGCGATGTGAATGTACGTTAAATGAATAAGTAAACAAAGTCTGAAAGCTTTCCGGGAGATCTTGGTTTCTGTAAATAAACTTGTGAATGAATAAACATATGAGATAGATATTCAATTTGTGAATTGGAAATATATAAAAATTAATAAAAAGTGGTGCTGACGGAGCATATCTGTTTGAATGTGAGATGAATTAAAAATCGCTTCTGAATAATACATAATTTTTTGAGATGGTTGGGATATGAAGCTGCCCAGACCAGATTACAGTAGTTCAGGAAAGGAAACAAAAAACTATAATATAAAGTTAAATGGGCAGAAGGATGAATTAAAGGACACACTTTCCTTAATATGCCCATCATCTTTGTGGACCTTTTGCAAACCAGGTCTATGTGATTTGACCAATTAAGTCTTTCGTCAACTAAAATTCCCAAAAATTTGGTAGCCTTTACTTGCATAATTTCTGATCCGTTAATAAGTACTTTTGCTTGTTCTTTGGGGTAAGACTTGTTTATGTTGCAAAAGATCACAAAGTTACATTTCTTCACATTAAGTGTTAATTTATTAATTTGAAACCATTTGGCAATAGAGCATAATTCAACATTCACACAGTCAATCAAATAATTAAAGTCATTATGAGTTGCTATGAGATTAGTGTCATCAGCAAATAATACAGGAAAAAGATGTTTGCAAGACATGGCTAAATCGTTTATATAGATCATCACTCTCCATTGAAGCTCATTAAATATGTCATGAAATCCTGAGCTACCAATCAAATCGTTCTTTCTGATATGGGCGGGACAGAGCCCTTTGTATGGTGCTCTGGGGCGGACGTAACCGGATGACGACAATAATGTGCATACGCAGTCGAAGCAAGCATCAAAGATGGCTGCGGATATGTTGTGTGAGTTTGAGACTGCTTTGGCCTCGACACTAAACGATTTGGAAGACGGCACTCACATCTTTCATTAGCAAGAAAGAGGAATGTTCTGTTTTGCCGACCGACCAGGGCAAAATCTAAACAGTTATTCTGCTGTTCGCTAAATGAACGGGGCTTAATACGTCACCTTGTGCATCGCTCTGATTGGTTGTAGTGCTATCCAATTGCGTGCAGTGGCATTTGAAATGCACGAGTATGAGCCGCCCCTTGTGTTGGGAATTACTATTGATCGTTCAAGATATCAGGGTCTGGATGTCCAGGCTAGTGACACGTTATGGCATTACAACCAGTCATCTGCTGGGCACAGTTGTTCCAAAAAAGAGCGATCCGGATTTGGAAAGGTTCTTGCTATCCAGGATCAGGTAATCCATCTGACTTTTGAGACAGTTTTTCAAAGGCTGACGCAATACAATGAGGGAATCATTTTGTATGTGTAGTACCTAAAAATGGCCACTAGGCGCTATAACACTGATAATAACTGGTGTCAGAACAATAATTAAAAGGGAATATGTTTTTGTATTAAAGTTGACCTATTTGGCAAAATGCATTATTTTCATGTTTCTTCAACACGTGACTAGAGACTACCGAAGTATGAGAATAAGCAACCCTCGCGCTTTTTCTCCACCTCCACCTTATGTTCAAAACACCCTGTTCACATTGTTTCCCCATATGATGTCACAAGGGGAGAAGCCACGCCCATACAAGACATCAGTCATCTCGATTTTGGATCAATCCTACTAAAAAGTTCTGTACTGTATATCACGTACTGAAGGTTTTTATCTGCATCCAAACGAAGACTGGATTACTGCTTGTCTTTTTGAACAAACACATTCCAATTTCATAACAGAAAACCGACCTGAAACCGACCAGAAAACTTATTTTCTGATCAAATCACAGTGGTGGGTTATGAGTCATAAGACCACAGCAGAAGCAACATAACGTCAAGTACCGGCCTGGCCTTCTACCGAAACGTCTTTTTCTGCACCTCAAACACATACAATGATTCATTACCAAACATCATCATTTCCATGGAATCAGCATGTGTCACAATCATTCTAAAGGCCTCCTGGGAGTGTTGAGTGCACTGTGTGTACCATTCATAGGGTTGGTTCCTAAGCGTCTAAGTAGCTGATAGGACAGCGACCACACAAACGTTCTCCATCAGTGTACTAGTCGGCTTTATTAAAATTTTACGGTAAGAAAATTGCACTAGTTTTAAAAGGAGAAGTAAGTGATATTTTTTTGTTAATAAACATGTTAAATCTCTCTATATTCATACAGCGATCACTTTAACAGTATGTGCAGTTCATAACACAGGTCTCCCAGTCAGTCAGCTTTGCAGTAATTGCCAGATACAATTTTGAGTATCCTGTTTCATTTTTATCCAATCAGGAGACAGAGCGCTATAAAGAGGCGGGTCTCTGTGCCCCGTGAATGATGACTCACTGCTCTCCATCGCGGCACTATCTGAAGAAGACGGCTGTGTGTTCATGTGGTGGTGACGTAGGGACGTAGGGATAGGAAGTTAGCGAAAAAGGACCATATTACTTACTTCTCCTTTAAGTTGCTTCAGTATTTCAATATCACAGACAAACGAGTGACAGACAGCAAAATAGCTTCAAAAAGTCAGCTCCACATCCATGCCTGATCATATCAGAAGAATAGTAAACAATATGGATGAATATATGGCTATGGCTGTGATAATGAACGTTTGCAGTATTGTACCAAGAGTTTTTCCTGCGACTTTAAAATCTCTCTTCAGTTTATCAATCCTCAAACTAAATACAACAGATAATCCCAGATCCAATGGACACTGATGATGGGCCTTACATTTTGTCTTCTGTTGTAATGCTCTGTTAAAGCTGGGGTGGATGATTTGGGGAGAAACCGCTCCACTATGGTCCCTCCCTGACACGCTGAATGGACAGTCCCAACAGCCAATAAGAACAGAGAATTGGAGCCCCATTTAAAGCTGGGGTATGTGATTTCTGATTGGTCAAAGTGTACAGCTCATGTTAACTTTGACCAATCAGAAATCATATACCCCAGCTTTAAATGGAGTCCCTGTCTTTATGTCTTAATGCTTGTCTTCTCTCGTCTCTTTAGTCTTTCCTGTGATGTTGAAAATGAAGCTGCTGAGATGCGAAAATACATTTCAGTACCGTACCGTACCGTACTGTAGCGTAACATATTGTAAGCAAGACTGTGGCTCATTCTACTGTATATAAAACTCACTGTAACAATACTGGCTTTAGTGTGCTACCAGGGATTTGAGTGCATGTACATCCAGGAATGGTTTTAAGTATACACACATTCTCAAGCACAAGTAAAAAAAAAATGGATGAGCATCAGCGCAGAACTGTGGGAACCAGTCATGGGGAACCACTTTACAATAGTGTAAGTCCACATCATCAGCTCATTTCTCATTTCATTCAAACCAATGTCCTGAGTGTACCCCAGTCATTTACATTGTACAGATGTGAGAGGTTCATTGACAATCAGCTGACGTTTCAAATTCGAGATTCGAGATTGACTCAAGTTCTAGTCCGGTCTACTGTATGTCTACTCAATGATCGCCCTCTTTGGATTTTTTTTTAAAGTGGTACAGTATATTTATGGTTGGTCCTTTTTGAACACTGCTGCTGTGTTAGTGTGCATCTTTCACACTGTGCGCTTGTAGTATCTCTTCTTAACTGATGGCTTGGTTGGATGAAATGAAGTTGACAGCTGACGCAGTTTTGAGGAGGCTTCAGGAACAATTCTTTATTTAACACAACAAATTAACTGCAGTACAACGAAGCCAATTTAAAAGTCTAAGTGTTTAGAAAGCCAGATTAGAACAGAGGAAGATACAAGACTGATCCTGGTCAAACGTAAAAAAGCCCCCCGAATGATGTTTGCTCGTTGTCTTATTCAGGGGTCCAGTGAGTTGATTGGTCGTCAAAGACGACACTTTTTGTGGGGATTGGTCAGTTTTAATTATTGCACAATCACCACTCCTAAACATCTGTGGAATAGATTGACAGAGGCGATGCCTAGGCTGGCGTCTCCAGGTCTGCTCTTGACCAGTAAGACCAACAATTTTGGACAGTGGCCGTATATTATCCCGTCTTTCCTAATGGCTGGGAAAGACCCGAATCCGGCTTGTGCTAACTCAAATCTATAAAACAGTCGTACAAGTGTCTGCCTTAACTTAAACACAGCTAAGGTGATTTAAAGAAGTTCAGACCTCATCGCCAACTCCTCACATTCCTACAGAACATGGGAAGTTGGCAAATACCTTTAGCTAGTCTACAGAAGTGTGTTTTAAGTTGTTCATACACTACACGCTCATTTGAGATGTCAAACTATGAACTAAATGGTTTGCAGCCATGCTACACACTTCATTTGACTGCAGATGGGAGCTGTGTGTGTTTTATATCCTGTTGTCTGTGCTCAGACCACAGAGTAACCCACTCCACTGTGTCTGTGTGAACATCCAATAATGTCTCAAACATGGTGTATATAGTATTGTATAATATATATAAGAAATAAATTAAAAATAAATGTATAAAAGTCTTCATTTCCTGTATTTAAGTGGTTCCAAATTTTTAGTAGTGGTTAACCATCACAGAATGGAACTGATTTTCGGTTTCATTTTTTCTGAGAAAGGCAACTAACAGGAAGTTACTGGTTGCATTGAGTAGATGAGGAAGAACATGCATCAATTCCATTGAGATGATACAGAAACAAAATGGCAGATTAGGATCTTCATAGTCAAGCTGATGTCTTCATTTTAGTGGAAGATACAGAAACTGGGAGTAAGCTGTAACATATTTAGAGTCTATGTTAACTATCCGTGCCATAATGAAATCCTTTGGTCAGCCAACGTTACTCGCCAAACTATGCTTCAGCTGTGATTTTCAGTCGAAACATTGCTAGCTATAATGCAATTTTTTTCAAGCAATGTTCAATTTTGCCTATTTTACTTCCATAATATGTCTTCTTCCATACTAGTTTAAATCAAAGGTCCAAAATGTACATACATATCTCAACATTAGCTTTTTTTCTTCCAATACGATACACCAAATATCTCAACTTCTAAAGCACTTACATCAACTAAACTTTCCATAATCCTTCTCAGCACTATTCTGAAGGTTATTGCATAAGGTTTTGTTCATAAGTTGTTCTAAAAACGCAAGACCTGACTTATATGTGTTGTAAAAATTAAATAAAGATTTTGACATTTAGATTTTTTGTTTTTTAGTAGGTATTGTCAAATTTGCATAGTTGTTCAAACATTTCTGAAAGAAATTGCAATACAAACAATTATTGTTGCATTGTGTAATGTAAATGATCAACTGGCAACGTTTCATGCTGATAACTACCGTATAAGTATAAGGTGGAGTCAGTGATTCTGCAGAATGCTTGCCCTCAAAATAACTTTTTGTCAAAATCAGTGAATATCTCCTCATGATTGCACTTAAAAATAAATCTGGTGTTAATACACAGCCTAGGCTTTGTAAACAACAGGTTGTGAAACTGTAGCTATCAACATGCCCGTTACAGAATCCAGGCACACACAGTACTGAGAGGTATCGGATCACGGGGAGATATTAAGTGATTTTGACAACAAGCGTTCTCCAGAATCACTGACTCCACCTTCAAGACATTTTTTTTGGGGTGGAGGATTTGGGGAGAAAATAGGCTCGTTCGACCTGTCGCCGTCTTGCTAAGACCTGCGCAATTATGACGCTCGTCTTGCTGAGCGCACTGCATTATGGTTAGACTTTTTGTCCCACTTGCACACGCGGCTGGCTGCGGCTCGGCTGCTTGAGACTTTGAAGTCCCGCGGTATCAAGACGGACACAGACACTGGAGCAAGTCGCTGCAGTTGCTCCCCACGGGCTGCGGGAGCGAAATGTCTGATGGGAAACGTCTTGCTGACAGGCGGAGCTGAGCGCTAATTGGGAGTTTAAACCTCGTGCCTTTGATGCGTTTCCCCAATTGGTTACGCAAAAGTCTGACATCACCGCTCAAAATTAAATTACGATCCATTCTTTAAATTTAATTTATGTTTAATCATTAGGCCTGCACTGCAGTGAATGCATTTAAGCAGTAATATATTTAATCAGAGTTAAACCTCCACCGATCTGAACCCTTGACAGAGAAATAATTTGGAAAGCAATAATTAACATGCAGGTTTAACTCTCCTGTATAGATTTATTAAGTGAACACAAACTTGAGTCACATTCGTGGTGAAGTGATATCTTTATGCCATTAAGATTAAATCATAGCCTTATTTTCAGTAATCTAAATGGTCTGGGAATTGTAGGCTATGTTACATGTTACACATAATAATAAAGTTCATCATATCCATCTCTACAATAATAATAAGGGATATTTTAATAGACCTTTAACTGTCTTTAGGCCGATCATATTCGTTGTGTGAAGGGAGAAATACTGAACCTCCTTTATTTGGATTTGTAAATTATTTTTCATCACTTAAAAGTAGGTTTTCTAGTAAAATAACAAGAAAGATAAAGATGTGTGGAGAATGGAGATAGGCCTATATCTCGTTTCTTGTTTTGAAAATGTCCCTCGCTTTTGAAGTGTTTACTCCTCTTTGTTTTTTGTTCTGCTTCTAATCGGTTGTAGCATGTGTAGCTCTTCTACGAATATGTTTCTAATAGGCCTTCAAAATAATACTAGAAAACGAACTGCATCCGCAACAAGGACGCTACTTCCGACGGTCGAGCCGACTCGGAGCTGTCCGGCTTCAGTCAGGCATTTTCGTCACTCCCCCGACTGCACTCTGCTACTCTCGTCTACTTTCCAGACGAGCTGAAAGTGAGGTCGAACGAGCCTACTGGCAGTTGGGATAGAGATTCGAATCCAAATACCTCAACCGCTCCACTTGTTCTCTTTGGTCCCTCCCTGACACGCTCTAACACACCAACAAAGTCGTGCCAAAGTGAATGGACAGTCCCAACAGCCAATAAGAACAGATAATCGGAGCCTCGCTCTGATTGGTCAAAGTGTACAGCTCATGTTAACTTTGACCAATCAGAAATCATATACCCCAGCTTTAACCTGCTGGAGTTAAAACTACCTGTGTCACCATCAGCACATTTGAGTCAAGTCCTAATCAAGCCCCAACCACAGCCATTTCTACCAGCATACAATGAGGAAGTGACAAACATTGCAGTACGTTCCGGTGGCCACTAAGGGGTGGTGCCAAAAGTGAGCAATTTTTCTTTGTTCACTCACTTGTTAAACAGGCTGTTTTCACAGTCTTATTAAACCTATTTACAGCCTGGTCCACACAACCATTCTAGTCTGTATGTTTAGGTCATATCTCCATGACAACACTGAGGGGGGTGATTTTTTTTTCTAGCAGGCTAGTTTTTATTCTTTTGGAGGTTAAAATGTATGAATAATTAGGGGCGTGATCTCTTGAGTGACAGCTATGCGCCCGTTGTCCCTCACTTCACCTCGGAGGTATACGTCAGCTAGATGGGCGTATCTCCCTCCCCAACGTCACATCGTAAAAATCTCACAAGATGGCGACGCGCATAAGCCAGGAGAATTGGATGCAGTAGGAATAACTGAGGTCAGCCCGGATGCTACATCCATTTTATATACTATCTATGGTCCCAACATGCTCTCAATACATTCTCTGTCAATGCATTTCATTTATAGCCCTACAATAACTAAACATGATAATCCTATTTATACTTAGGAACCTCAGACAACCTAATTATAGGGTATAGATAAAGATAAAGATCATTTTACAGTTTTTTTTCGATCTCTAAACCACAGTGGGCACAACTGTAGCTCAATGTGCAAAACTCTAACTACAGTCTGCAGTTAACCCTGAACAGTTCACTTCACCTGCAAAACAGGTTCAGTGCAGCAAACACTATGAACCAGCCTCATTGAGATAACACACACTGTCACCCAGAACCTGCTCAGAGTACAAACACTAGCATCAAACCCCAATACACAAATTACAAACTTTTAATCTTTACAGTTTGAATAATATGATTTATTTCACACAAATTACATAATATTTTCTTTGATGAAAGGGTGAAATTCTTTCACATGAAATTGTTTATTTTATAACATACCATTTTTTTTAGGAAAACAAAAGAAATGAAAATCAGAAGTTTGCTTCAAAAGATACACATTTTGTATACTTTTGAAAACATTTCCAAATGTAGTATTTATCTGTGTAAATATTCTAAAATTGTAATACAGAAATCAATTCCTGTAATGTTGTCATTTACTGTAAGGATGCAACTCTAAGGTGTTTGTTTGCTGGAAAATTCGTATTACAGATGCAACTTTAGATTTTTGCAGATTGGGTTGCACTCTCAACCCCGGAGTGGCTAATCGGGAGCACCGGGAGGACTCCCGGTGGGCCGGTCTGCTTTTCTGATTGCGTGGGCCGGCCCGGTGTTTTTTTTTTTTTTTTTTTTTTTTTTTTTTTTAGCACACCATATTTTCCTCTCACGTCACATCATGGCAGCCCTTTTTTTTTTTTTTTTTTTTTTTTTTTAATAGCACACCATATGTTCCTCTCACGTCATGGCAGCCTAGAGTGCAGTCGCCTGTTTGACAGGGCCCGCCGGCCTATGGACATAGGGCCAGCCTCTTTATAGGTCCACTCCATATATGGGCCGGCCCAGAGTACTGATGTAATTACGCTTTGACCGGCTTGACGGCGGCAACCGCAGGGCGGCAACACGCTCAAAAAATGGAGAACAGAAAGCGCAAAGGCGGAGCCGAAAAGGCTAGAATTAAAAAACGGAAAGCCCTAGAGACAGATGCAGCACATTGTGGTAAATTAAACTTTTTCAGACAGACCAGCTCGCAGTTGCCGAGGCCGCTTGAAGACGACGACACGGGTAAGATAAGCTAGTCGCAGCAGTTCAATAGCTAGCGGTTGTGCAAAAAAAATTAAGTTGTGCCGCCAACCAGTAGCCAGTTAACTGCTGCCAGCAGCAGGGGTGTAGTGGTGGTTGGATGCGGGTAAACGCCGTACCCCTACTTCTTATTTTCAGCATTTTATCTTTACATGATATTATACGACCACCACGTATTACGCCACTGAAAAAAAAGGAGCCACGGTATCAAAGTATCCCAACGTGCCGGCCCCCGCGATCCCCACCCACCCCCTAAAACTATATCTTTCTTCTATAACATTTTAGCATTTAACTCGTGAGTTCTCTGAGAAAAAAATAAACTCTTTCATAGACAACCTAACACCCCGTGAACATAAACTACATTAAATAAATTATTTGTCGTGTGAACACTGTAAATGAATGAATAAATAAATTCAGTGAATGAATGGGGCTCACTGCGCAGTACGCACCACTGTGCCCTCTCATCCGAAGCGGTGTGTGTGTGTGTGTGGCAGCGCCGCCTGCTTTTTGTAATACAGTAGCATTTATCATGTGGCGATGATTTAAAATCATGTGGCAATAACGAGCCAGACCGTAGGCAGGAAGGGATTGTCATTGAGTGAATATTATGATAATTAATATTCTTCATACTATTTTGAGTTTGATGTGATGAACAATGTCCTGAGATTATGCCAGATGAATTGTCACTACATCAATGAAACTGACTTATTCAGAAAGCTTTGTGAAAAGGTGAAATTTTTGCTGAGAATTAACTTTTAAAATGTTTTATTTAGTGTCAGAAGCAGAGCCAGGGACGAGTTGTCTTGTGGATGTCAAAAAACAAGGCTTGCTGAGGATTCCCGAAGGACCCAAAGACTTTACTGAGTGCCTGATCCTTAGCCCACCACCTAGTTTGCCCTATAGGGCACAGTCGTCTGTGACGCTTGTCGTGACTTGTCTCTTCCCACTGTCGCATGCGTTTGTATGACTGCCTTAAGAAAACAGCAATATCATTGAGCAGTGAAAAGAGGGATGCACTTTGTACAACACTGCCCGTGGTGTCTGCTAGTACAAGATTCAAAAGATGCGCATAACACCAAACATGAATCTGATTGGGCGACTGCTCGGAGAGAAGTGTGGAAAATCCCAGATACCGTCCCTGCATATTAGCTGCACCATCTGTTGAGTTGCCAACACATTTGCCAATGTCAAGATTCAGCTTCAGTAGCACTTGTTTCAGGAGCTCTACAAAACTTTTCCCTGTTGATGACTCACAGTCCACCACAGCAATCAGCCTTTCATGAATAACATCTGTCACATATCTAAGTATGACGGAACACTGGTCTTTGGAGCTGATATCTTGCGTTGTATCTATTTGGACTGAAAACATGCCAGCCTGTCTCACTTCTTCAGCTATAGTCAGTTTTATCAGTTCGCTGATGGCATCCACAACTTTACTGAATGTGTCTTTTGACAGCAGGGTAACTAAAGCACCCCTGCCTCTTGAACCAGTTTCATGCTGCTTTTTGCTGTTTTCTATGCAAGTTTGTACATGCTGTTGGAGGCTAATGTCATATTTGCTCAAGAGTAAAATCAACTCCAACACATTACCATGATTAACAGCCACATGTTCTAAGCTGTAACCTGCCTCTTCTTTATCTCCCCTGGAGCTAAGGCCACATTTGCCTATAACTTTGATGACATCCACTATGCGCTCCATCACCTGACGTTTCTTTTTAACTTGCTCCGCATGCAATGACATTTGATTGCCAGTGAACAGGCTTTTCACATCAGCCTTTTGTAAATTGAGAAAGTAAGCATCTGCATCTGTGTGTCTTACTTTTTTCATGTTCCTCTACCCTCTGGTGAATATGCTTCCAGTCCCTCATGCCTCCCTTTATGAAAGGGCCGTCACTCACCGAATTTATAATAATTTATGTTCTTATAATTGTGAATAATCCATTTAAATTGTGAAGCAGCTGTTTTGTTGATGTACGCAAATGGAAAAATAGATGATGGTGTCAATAGAAAGTGCTATACATTGCATTTTATTTATTTATTTGATGATGCCATCATTAGACCTGTATACTGTAAATAGAAGTGAAATCCTTTAGGCTAGGTTAAATGATTGATTGTGACCTGTGAACAACTTTGAACTTAAAATGCATTTCAGATATTGCAGAAAAGGTGCTATACATTGCATTTTATTTCTTAATTATTTTCTATTTTTATTTCATTTAATTTCAAGGTTTAGATATCTAACACTTATTTGCAAAAAATAATATTTTTGGAACATTGTGTTGTAAAGAATGTTAAATGTTATAATAAATCAACATTATAAAGCAACACTTATGGAAATATTTTTTTTAGAAAAAAACACTGAATAACAAGGCTATAGAGAACAGTGTGCTATGCAGACTAAGGTTTTAAATACATACTTTTTATATAGTCAGTCGTGAACTAAAGTGGGCCGGTCTGAGGCATGAAACTCCAGGGCTGAAAATGAGTCCCACTCCGGCCCTGCTCTCAACCCTGCCTCTCTTAATGAGAGACCATGATTCACAACAGGGTCTATCAGTGTAGCCCTTACTGTATTTCATCAGACATTACAGCTCTATGTCTTCTAGGTCTTGCTCCACACATCCACACTCTCACTGCCACTCTTCTACCTCCAACAACCTGTCTTCCTGGGTCCATTTCCAAAAAAAAATATATTTTTGAGCTTTCCCTTTATACTGTATATATGTTCACTAACAAGTCTAAAACAAGACATCTTAGTGTTTGAGTTGAAATTGCAATCCGCAGTGTTTGAAAGGGATTAATTCTGTTTTGAATGTGTGGTTTATAGTTGTGGCAGCAGTGTGTTAGCATTTGAAAAAAGTGCTGGAAATCCACAGTGTTGTGCAGGCTGTGTTTAAGCCATGAAATAGGTGTGTAGAGTTTTGAAGGTTGTGTATAAGCAATGAAAAACGAGCTAAAACGAGCTACAGTTTGGTCCGAATGAACCGCTGCTCTGCATACTGTTGTTATAGTTTTGCACTTTGCACTGTGGTTTAGCAATCGTAAAAAACTGTAGGCTAATACTGAAGTTAGAAAACAATGTC
Source organism: Ammodytes dubius (assembly GCA_026122265.1). Taxonomy (NCBI): domain Eukaryota; kingdom Metazoa; phylum Chordata; class Actinopteri; order Uranoscopiformes; family Ammodytidae; genus Ammodytes; species Ammodytes dubius. Next base: position 873,984 of record CM047528.1, on the reverse strand, counting down.
ATTGCTTTATCGACATTTAGCTCAGACCACAGTGTTATCTATGGAGCAGGCAGGCCTACCGCCCACTCACCACCTCAACAAGACTTCTGATGCGCCACCACATGACACTTCCTCCACAACACATTATTTTGTTCAATGTATTTTGTTCTAGCAGGGTCATAGGGACATGAGAAATTATTTTTGATCACAATTATTTATTATAATGATGATCACTATTAGTATCATTGTGAGTTTGATGATCCCACAGTTATTCTTATACAACAATTTGAATTAATTAATTAAAGCTGGGGTATATGATTTGGGAAAAAATAGCAGTAGAGATTCAAATCCAAATACCTCAACCGCTCCACTTGTGTTCTCTCTGAGACCATAAAACACTCTTTCTGCCTTTTCTCAGGCTAGGATGAACCGATTTCTAAAATGTTTGTACTATATACTACATATGATCTCAGAGTTCAATACATTTTCATATTTCCACCGGTGAAGTAGGTCTTTAATATCTACACAGACAGCGGATATAAAGTAGGTAATTTCAACAATGCCACTCAGATATGTCAGATGAGGATCTAAAAAGAACATTTTGAGAGAGTTTAAAGGTGCTGCGAGGAACTTTTAAATATTTCAGAAACAGTCAAATTTTTCTTCTGATGATCATAAATTGCATTTAACAGCAAACGAGACCATTAGTGCAAAGACTGTTATTTTTATATAGTTTTTCTTAATGCCTTTGTCATGGGTGTACGCTCACCGAGGAACAACAGCTGAAAAAACAGTACCGCTTTTGTCCAAAGGGGGCGCAAGAATGAACAAAAACGGAAAGTTCCTCAGAGCACCTTTTAAGAAAAGGCCAATGTGGCCAAAACACAGGCCAATGTGTGAAGGCTGTTACATACACACACCCCTCCCCCTCCCCACCTACTATCAAACATTTAGAATGAGAAACAATACGATCTGTTTACTATTAATCTACGAAATAAAATTAAAATAATGCTATCATTTAGGTTTTTATTGGTGTTTGCACAGCAGAAATCTATTGAGTTGAAATCTCATGGGTTGACTATTTGCTGCATCCGTGCCTGGGTGTACTTGACCTATATGAAAGGCCTTTAGCTTAGCTTCCTGTTAGCCCCGCTGTTCAACCTCAGACCAAAATTAACACCTCAGCAGCACCTTTGTGTTTGCACGGAACATCCCTTTATGCTTTTACTGACTACGGAGTCAAACCGACATTTCTTCTCTCATAACTCCATACTATATATATATAAGATATAGACAACAGCACACATGTTTTACCTATTCCAATAATGTTTTGCGGAATTTTTGTCAATAAAATAGTTCAATTTAAAGGGATGGGTCCTGCATGTTTTAGCTGATGTAGTGTATACTTATTATAATGTACACTTTGAATGCTTTTTTCCTTCTTCAAACCTGATTTTGTGCTGTACTTAAATAAGTGTGAATGTTAACGCACGTTAAAAAGTAGTATGCACGGGAAAATGTTTTTAAACAAAACAGCAGAACAATTTAATATAATTGTATTAATTCATATTTAATAGTTAACCCCCATTCTATTGTATTGGAGATTATAAGAAGAACGGTACTGGGAGTTATACAGCTGGCCTAACAAATTTATGTACAATTTTAGGGCTGTCAAATTAACGCGTTACATTTCGATTAATTAATCACAGAAAAATTAACGCGATTAAAAAAATTAACGCAGATTAATCGCACTTCTATATTGCCCTTTAACCCGGTGCAAAAGAGGTGAGACGATAGCGGAGCTGCACCTGTAGCTTGCTGACACGGCCCACACGGGATTAAAGAGTAAAGAAAGAAGCATAGAGAGGGACGTTTTATGGGAAGCTCCGGGCAAATAAGCATGAAGGTAGGAATACCTGGCTGAGAGGAGGAGACAGAAGTTACGAGAGAGAGAGAGAGAGAGAGAGAGAGAGAGAGAGAGAGAGAGAGAGAGACGAACGGTAGCCTATACAGTTGTTTATAAACAGGCATAAAAGTGTCATAAGTATGCGATTAATTTAGATTAATTAATCACAGAGCCTGTAATTAATTAGATTAATTGTTTTAATCGCTTGACAGCCCTAGTAAATTTGCATGTTGGATAAAGCCAAAGTTAACATATCTATTCTATTTTCATGACATGTTTTGCCTTAAGAATGAATTTTCTTCCAATTTTAAAGCAAGGCAAGGCAAGTTTATTTCTATAGCACAATTCAGACACAAGGCCACTCAAAGTGCTTTACAGGGGCAAGATTAAAATACGTAAGAACACATTAGAAAAGCGAATGAATAGAAATAAAACATTTAAAAGTGAATGAATAGAAATAGAACATTTAAATAAAATAAAAATGACAGGTTAAAATGGAAATAGAGAATTGAGAAGAACATGTCTCACAAATCAGACAATCATGGAAAGTTCACTTGATGTAAGTGCTTTAGTAGATGGTATATAGTAGATTTGAAGAAAGTTATAATTATGTCGAGATAATGTCCGTTTAAGATGGTGTTATAGGAGGAATATACAGATGCTAACAGACAAGGTTTAGCCCATTAAACACTTTTTTCGACCTTTAAATTATACTACCATGAAAGCAAACATGTTATGGAAGAAAAATATGATATTAAAAATTATGTTTTTAGCCTACAGACTTCCAGTAATAGAGAATATGGGAAACATTGTCGTTAATGTGAAGTATGAAATGCAAAAGGATTACCAACTGAATGTATCAAATCCTTACAGTTCTTCGACTAACCCTAACTCTAACCCTAACCCTAGCTCTAACCCTAACCCTAGCCCTAACCCTAACCCTAACCCTAACCCTATAGCGCTGGCTCTAATAAAGCTATTACCTGTGCAGGAGATTTGGGAGCCGAGGCAGAGGAGGAGAAATCCAGTGATGGTGGAGACAGTAGACATCTTCATCTTCACTCACATTCTAGTCTGCCGAAAAAACGAGGGCAGCCGTCTTTTTCCATTGTCAAGGTTATTTCCTGTCAGAGCTGTGTGACATTGTATATTTGACATTGTGTGTGTGGTGTGTGTGTGTGTGTGTGTGTGTGTGTGTTGTGTGTGTGTGTGTGTGTGTGTGTGTGTGTGTGTGTGTGTGTGTGTGTGTGTGTGTGTGTGTGTGGTGTGTGTGTGTGTGTATGGTTTCTAAAGGAAGCGATCCAAGAGGCCCCACATCTCCTTTCATGGTTAAAGAACAAAGCTAGCAGCGTTGTTCTCACATTTAGAGCAGAGTGCTTTTTCTACATTTATTACTTCCACTAGATATTGCTATACAAATACAGCCACGTTTTGTGTCTTAAACAATTACATTCTTTTTTATACAGTTATAATTTGAATTCCAAATGTATTGTACTGTACCAAATGTGCTTTTTTTCTGATCTAGGCCTTATGTAAGAGAGATATGATCTGTTTGGTCTAACTGACCACACCCTCATGTTTATGAGTTTAAACTATTTTTAATATTTTATTTTAGGAAAGGTTTTGCAATTTCACAGTTTGAGGAAAAGATCAAGAATAAATATATAAGGTAAGTTCAAGGTAACGATTTAAATAAACAAGTCCCAACAAGCACACAGGAGCATTTATTGATGTTGTAAAGTTTATCTTTTGACCTGCTCCCCCTTGACTACCAGTGTTGGAGCTAAGCTAACCTCTCTCAAATAAAAATATGCACAGACAGTTACAGGAACGGTTTCTGTCACCTTTTTTCTTGAGCCGGAGAGTGAGGCTAAAAAAGTAACATATTAATAATGTTGAACTATTCCTTTAAAGGGGCAGTGTGTGTAGATATATTTTTTTGAAAGTAATTATAATATCCATAAGTACATTTAATTTAGTGCATAATAGCTGAAAAAAATGTTTTGAATTATTTATTTTTCCCTTAGAAAGGGTCTCATATATGTCCATATTTCTGCATATTTTGGACCAAGGCCTAGTGCCGCATCTTGAAAGTGTCTGTAGTAAGAAAATCAAAGCACAGTGATAGGTTGTAGAAGCAAACAGGTTTATTTTCAATCAATAAGCAAGAAAACTCCGCGGAGTGGTGCACTAGTTCCAACATATGTGGTATGCTGCAAGGAGTGACAGTTTGTTCATTAAATCGCCATCTATTTAAGGAGACGTTACTAACAGTGGGGCAGACAGTTCTAATATACATACATTGTTATTGTAAACCATGGGAGGGGTCAGGTTGATCTGAGTTGGAGGGAACAGGCAGGAGGGGGGGGCAGGTAGGCTGGGGGGGGGAAGATGATTACAAGAGGAGGGGGAGACAGGTTGGGAGGCAGACAGGTTTGGGATATACCTTCATATTATAATCGTGGGGGGGCAGGCTGACCCAGAACAGCAGGAGGCTGTCTGCAGGAACATTGTCTTCTTTCAAATGTATCTACTGGTGGTGTGGAGAGGGTGGTGGGAGGGATATTTTGAAGATGGCACCGGGGAGTTCTGAGCATGGTAAAATAGGATAGGTGTGGCCCGTCTGAGTGGTTTGTTGGATACGCATTTGAGGAATCTACATTAACTAAACCACATTCAATATATCATTGCACTAAAGTCTTATACAGTAATAACAAATGTTTACTATTGCATTATTATATCATATGCAAAATCTGCTACCACATGTCATAGTTGGAATGTCATCAGGTGCATTGTTTAAAATGTAGAATTGTTCTTGTCCTTGAAGGCCACTGTAGCTTCTGTTATTATTTGAAAGGGTTGGGGTTACCCAGGGAGCGTTGCATTCTAGAACTTTGTAGAACTTTTTTGATGATGTCATATTACACAGTGCACCTTTAAAGGGGCACTGTGTAATATGACATCATCAAGAAAGTTCTAGAATGCAACGCTCCCTGGGTAACCCCCCTTTTGAATAATAACAGAAGCTACAGTGGCCTTCAAGGACAAGAACAATTCTAAATTCTAAACAATGCACCTGATGACATCCCAAAAACATGGATGCCTCCATAAGACTTGCCTGTTCAATGTAAAAAATGTAATATTAATATTTGTAATTCTCCGCTCAGGAGGATAATTCAGATTATTGGCAGAGGTGATTTTACACCAATGTGGACATATTTATGAATGAGGATATTGATTTTAGCTAATGAATTACTTAAAATGTTACACAGTGTCCCTTTAATGAATGCAGTGGAAACATGCAGACCCATGTGTGGCTTGTGGTTTTGAACAAGTGGGTGAACAACAACCATAATGCTCGCTTCACTTCTGGACTGTTCATAGAAAATGTTCTTCAAAACCAGCTTTAGAGTTTCTACAAAGATTCTGACACTTATTCATTCTTATAAATTGTTCCTATGGGTAGAAAATAATACACACACGCACACACACACACACACACACACACACACACACACACACACACACACACACACACACACACACACACCACACCACACAACCACACATCACACACACACACACTCACCCTTATTTCCTCTGTGCCACCTGCCACACCACAACTAATAATAGTAAAGATGACAGTTCCTTTAGCTGTTGACTTCCTGCAGCTTCTTCTTCACCAATAATCAACTTTCCCTGCGTTCCTAATCACATACTCTTTCTTTTTTCTATTCTACATACTACATCCAACGATAAAAATAATCTAGTAAGGATGCAGTAAGCATACTATTGGGACATACCTTTACTCTTTTATTTCATCATAACATTGCGCCTTGATCTTGCCTCTTGCTTTTATATCCGTCGCATCCCCGTTTGTTTTCATACGGAGGCTTCGTCGATGTGACGTCACTTCACGTGCGCACCGGATTGTGGGTCAGAATCGCCCAAATAGGTTGCTGTTTTCAACACTAACAATCTTGGCCGGATGAAGTAGGACATCCGGGTACTTCTAACCATCCTAAATCTGGCCACAAGAATCGGGACATCCTAAATCTTTTTTCTACATACTATATAGTATAAAGCAGGGGTCCCCAAACTTTTTTCACTGAGGGCCACATACAGAAAAATCTACGAAGGGCCGGGCCACTTTGCAAAAATAACACATTTATCAGGACAGATATTTTTTAAAGTTTTTAAAGTTTTTAAAGCAAAATGCATGAATCTGGTGCACTTTGAGAGGGAAATTAAGAGGCTAAATCTGAAGAATTTTGTATGAAAAAAATGGAGACACTGTGTCAGATGAATTAGAAGCTATTGGAGAAGGACGCATAGATTTTCCATAATAATATTTATTTAAAATAAAATATTATGCAGGGTCCTCTGGGATGGGCTTGTTGCTCATTTTCTTTTATGGGACATATTTCTCTGTAATATAATGAGTGCATTTAAATTATTTAAAAATTAAAAGCGCCATATTACATTATATTTTTTAAATGTGCCACGGGCCAATCAATCAGTGTTTGACACCCCTGCACTAGTGGGTTAACTAAGAAATGCAAAAAAAAAAAAAAGATTATTACATTATATTTTTAAAATCGGCCGCGGGCCAATAAAAAGCGGTCCGCGGGCCGCATTTGGCCCACGGGCCGTAGTTTGGGGACCCCTGGTATAAAGTATGCGATTCGGAACGCACGGCAGGTCCTATGTTTGGAGTCAGATTCTCCATGTAATATGTTAGACTCGCCTTTTCAACTTCAATTTTTGTATGTGGTTTATTTATACAGTGCTGCTTGAAAGTATGTGAACACCTTGAGCATTTTGGAATTTTATTCAGTTTAACCAATAATCATTCATTTTTATCAATCTCAGTATTTTTTATATGAAATAACAGATGTTTGTTTATCAATTCAACATTTTTTCTTTTCCGAAAATCAATTCTTAAAACAAATAAAAACTAATTATTTGCCAACTTTTGTATGTGCAAAAGTGTGTGAACCCTGAGCTACATTGCTTAAATCGAGCAGGTAAACACAATCAGGTGGGCCAAATTGAGTGATGAAATGGACCAATGTAATTTATTTATTTATTTATTATTCTTTCGGACAATTCCACACAATACACAATTTTCTCTTGCAAATATTCATACATCATACTTTGTGTTGTCCGAAGGGAGACGGAAGAAGCCAAAGGCTTATCAGGTCCCGCCCCCATAAATAATGAGAGATCTTTAGGGAAGAAATTTGGTGGCACTAGATAAAACAGAGATAAAACCAGGTCAATTGGGGTAAGGCTTTATTTCCTCATGTATAATAAAGCATTTTCTGCCTTTTTCAATACAAACTATTGCACAGGCACATAAACAGGACGATAATCCATCAGTTGGTCAACATTGTTGAATGTACTTGGATTAGGTAAGGCAATTGATCCAAGCCGTCAGAAAAATTTAAAATAATACATCAATGTAAAAATCAGTGTTTTAGAGCCTTGAGAGCAACACCTCCGTTCACTCTCACTCTTTATCCCTCACACACACACACACACACACACACACACACACACACACACACACACACACACACACACACACACACACACACACACACACGCACACACACACACACACCTTCTCTCAGTTTTGCTTTATGTGCCTTGAACTTCTTCTTATTTGACCTGTGAGATTGTCAGTTTGTTATGCATGTCATTGTCCATATATCTGTAAAAACATACAGACAGTGGCAAACTACCGACAGTGTGTGTGCGTGTGTGCTTGTATGCGTGTGTGTGTGTGTGTGTGTGTGTGTGTGTGTGTGTGGTGTGTGTGTGTGTGTGCGTGCGTGCGTGTGTGGTGTGTGTGTGTGTATGCAAGGTTTATCGGACCGTTTACACTGAAGTATTCAGAAGCAATAAAGAATTACAAAAAAAAATACTTCTGTGTAGTTTAAAAAGACGCAATGCATTGCGGGGGGAGGTTGAGTAGGAAAAGTAAACCTATCGATCCATACACAAAATCATCCCAGAAGTAAGTACTCATCCGGGCATTTCTCACCTAAATCGCATACTATACACAACTACAACATACTCAAATTGACGTCAAAATTAGTATGAGTAAGATGTTAGTAGGCCATTTGGAACACAGCCACACTGAACCTCACACTATCCCCATGGTTAGCTTGCACCCTCGTGGTAGCTGCTGCTGCTATTGGTGTATGAGCCAAGTGTGTGAATGAATGAGTGGATAAGAAGCAATACAATGTAAAGCACCATTAGTTACTGTAAGTGCAGGGTATTTGCTAGTGGTGTGCAGAGACGGGTCATTATATACGCGGTCGCCCAAGAAGTTGGAATAAAAAGTTTTTGACCTTCTCGTTAAAATGATTAACACTGTGATTTATTCTTGATATATAAAGGATTATATCAAATCAAATCAAATCAGTTTTATTTGTATAGCCTAAAATCACAAATACATTTGTCTCAGTGGGCTTTACATTCCATACACTATGATACAATATGATACAATATGACACCCTGCCCTTACACCCTTAGCTCGGCTGAGAAAAAACTCACAGTAAAAAACCCTTTACCGGGATTAAAAAAATTGAAGAAATCTCAGGGAGAGTTGACAAAGTAAGGGATCCCTCTCCCCAAAAACTTTATTGATCAATCTCAGCCAAACAGAAACACAAATTTGAGGTTATTTCATGCATAGGAATGTCCAAATATAACTCTTTCAAATGTCAATCACTCACCAAAACTGAATCTGGTCATCCTGACAGCCAGGCATTACAACTTAGGCACTGGCGACATGTTTTTTTTTAACCTTTATTTATACAGGTAAATCCCATTGAGACTGAAGACTCTTTAGCAAGGGAGACCTGTTTTCCTTTCCCACGTTACCATTCACACACCGATAGCAGGTTAACTATTGACATTCACACAAGGCAAGGTGGGTGAAGTATCTTGCCCAAGGACACATCAACCATGACACAAGTTTGGGGGATCGAACCGCCCACCCTTTGATCATCAGCTGACCCGCTCTACCAACTGAGCCACAGTCAAAGCATCAAATTGATCACATTTTGGCACATAATTAATGATTTTAATATATTAGTCCCTTCTCATACTATTTATTATTATTTTTACAATTTGAAGTAACCTATGTTTTATACTGTCTGAACCCCACTTTTATTTGATTTTTTTCTCTCTTAAAACAAAAATAACTAGATTAATGTTTTATAACTAGCATGGTTCAGGAGCAGGCCAATAATATGCCTCATATTCCAGTCAGATGAAGGTCAATAGCATCAAATCAAATCACACAAAGATGAAGCATTGATGGATTACCCACAGCTGTACACAGGGGGGCGCTATTACATTTCATATGTATGCAATTCAACATGTTCCTGGGATACTCACATAGCCGATAGCTGCATGAACTGGCGTCCAATCATATCTAGTCAATTTTTTATTTTTTTTTACTTTTATTTTAGTGGTTTTACATATTTTTACACATACGGACAAAAAACACAATAAGTAGACACATACAATACTTACACAACCCCCCCCCCCCTCTTCACATAAACAGACAAGAAAGACAAGAAATAACAATATCAGACAAGGTATACAAAGTACCAGAAATAAATAAATAAGACAAAATGAATGAGAAAATGTTTTTTTTTTTTAAAGCAAAAAAATAAATAAAAAAGGGGCACATTCAATGTCCATTATATGTTTTACTGCAGTAAACAATTCTAGTTAACTTTATTTAAAAAGCTAAATATCCCCAATGACAATCTGTCTTTTAGTTACCTACACATATTAAAGGTGGGATAAGCAACTCAGGAGAAGAAAATCACTTTTTGTCAAATCAGTGATTTTCTCCTCAAAATCAGCTGTCTGTCCGTACTGTGAGTGCACTGAAAAATAATGTGTTGTGAATACACAGCCTAGGCTCTGTAAACGGGCATGTAAACAAATGTGGCCCACCGCAGCAGGTCAACATGCATGTTTACAGAGTCTAGGCTGTTTATGAACACCAGATTTTTTTCAGGCCACTTATAGTATACGGACAAGACAACAGATTGTGAGGAGATATTCACTGATTTGAATAAAAGTAGTCCGCATTTTTTGTATCAAATAATGAACAAATTTGAATGCATATTTTTGGTTCATTGCTTTTGTCTATATATTAGGTCATAGATTGTTAATTTCTACTCTACTCATATTCACATATTTAAATACACCGTATGTGAAAAAAAAATTAAAAGAAGAATTATGATCTTTCTAAACTTTCCAGAATATGAAGGATTTGAGTAGTCCGAAGAAATAAATAACATTACTTAAAGGTGCAGTCAGCAACGTTTTGTCAAAATCACTCTTTGTCGATTAGCTCCTCAAGATCTGCTACCTGTTTCTACTGTGTGCACAGGGGGGAAACATCTGGTGTTCATACACAGCCTAGGCTTTGTAAACTGGCATTCAAACAAAGGTTATGTAAACGAAGGGCCCCCCCTTGAGATGAAAGATCACGATCTATCTCCAAAGCTATAGATATATGGATTGTATAAATATAAAACAATTATACTATATCAAGTTGTATATTTGTATGGATTGTAAATATCAAATATAGTATAACAAATTGTATAGATTGCATAAGAGATTATAAGGAACACAGGAAGCTAATATAATAATATGAATTATTGAGCTGTGGAAAAGGGGTAGGATTAAATAAGTGTATACTTCTCTGCTCCTTTTCAGGCATATCATATCAATATGTTCAAAAAAGTTTTTGTGAAATAATTTGAATAATTTTTTGTATTTTCATGCATCTTCATTTTGTTTTGTAATTTTGATATGTCTGAAATAAATGTAATCAATCAATCAATCAATTAATCAAAGCTGATAGACCCACACGTCAACCTCCCCTGCTCTTGTGTGACATGGAAACATCCCAGAATGCACTTCAAGATGATGTGTCAGCAGCACGGACACAGATGACCCCCTTTCTGTTTAAATGGCCCTCTATAAATACAGCAGTTATTTTTCCATTACTACGATCCAAACCAATCACAGTCCACCATGGGGGACCTCAACAACCAATGAGAGGGCTTCACCGTCATATCAGAATTGCCCTTAATAACCTGCGGCCTATCAGGGATTTCAACCGTACTGCGTCAAAATGCAACTGGAGTTAGTGGGGGCATTTATGTATTTTCAGCATACTACAATTGACGTGCATGAATTGGGACATCCTAAATCTTTTTTTCTGGCATACTAAATAGTAGGGAAGTATGGGGATTGGAACGCAGGGTTGGTCTTTTCTATAGCACAGCTGTGTTTTAATCTGAAGGACTCAATAGAGATGAGTTGAGTGCAGTCCGGTGACTTTTGAGTGTGATGACACAGTGTTGTAGCAATGGAAGGAATGCCCACTGCGCTAATGAGCGACACTTAACAGGCAGCAGGCGCTAATCCTGTGGACTTAAAGGGGTAGTTTCACTATGTTGGAAGTGGGTTCGTATGAGGTAGAGGTATAGAGGGAGGCCATAAGTCAGCCTTGTACTGTTGTAGAGGGGGCCAGAAGAATTTTTTTTCTCACATATCGCTAGCCTCGTAGCGTAATTGCCTAAATCATATTTACTCTACTCTACTTTTACTCTACATCTACTCTACTCTACATCTACTTCACCCTACTCTATAACCCTTAAAATATGACTTAGGCAATTATGCTATTAGGCTAACGAAAAGTAGATGTAGAGTAGAGTAGATGTAGAGTAAAATGAATAACCCGCTGTAGCTGAGTCCATCAGCTGATTGGCTGATTGCGTGATACACAAATAAACAGCTGTCTGCCTGCAAACTAAACCTGCGGAAAAAAATCTCAGTAAAGTGTACAATTGAATCTAGCATCATCTCAGATCCATAAGTGTGATAAAACATGATAAAAACCATCAAAACAGACATTGGGAAGGAGTTTTACCTGCTCCGCCATTGTAGGCGCATACACATTATTATTATTATTATTATTCTTTCGGACAATTCCACACAATACACAATTATCTCTTTCACATCATACATCTTAATTTGTGTTGTCCGAAGGGTGACGGAAGAAGCCTAAGGCTTATCGAGTCCCGCCCCCAATTTCATCAGATTCAGAATCAGATACACATTTACTGATCACATAAAAAATAAAAAATAAAAAAATGTTTTAAAGAAAAATAAAAAAATAAAAAATAAATGACAATAAAAAATGAAAAATGGAAATGAAAATGAAAAGGAAGAAAACAAAGAGGAAGAAAACACAATTTTGCAATAATGTTTTTACAATAATGTTATGATAGTGCCATTCACCTTTACTCCGCTTATTAGTGCTCTGCTTTTAGTCTATAATTTTCCATAGTTTTAGAGACATACATTTTTTTGAAATTTTGCAAACTGCAACTCCCTGTGATATCATCATCAAGTTCATTCCATAATTTAATACCCTTTACAGAAATCGAAAATGATTTAAGTGTGGTCCGTATATTTTTCTCTGTGAATCTTCTTTTTCTTCTTAAATCATGCGAAACTCCTCTATCTTCAAACATTCCTTGTAAACTGACAGGAAGGCTTTTTTTTGAAGCCTTGTACATCATTTGTACGGTGTGGTAACTTACTACGTCCCGTAATTTGAGTCGGCCCTAAAATTGACCCTTGAGGGACCCCACAAACAATATCCAAGCATCTCGATGTGAACTCCCCTAATTTCACATATTGTTTCCTGTCCTGTAAATAACTTCTGACCCAGTCCCGTGCTATCCCACGAATGCCATAATTCTCAAGCTTATTGAGAAGGATCTCATGATTTATAGTATCAAAAGCTTTTTTCAGGTCTATAAAAATTCCTATAGAGTTCACATTCACCCATCTGTCGCTCTGCACGTGCACTGGCAGTGAGACGGGTTTGTAGCGTTCTCTCTTCTGATTGGATATCAGTAGTGGGATCCCCGAAAAGTTTATTTGTCGATTACATGCAGAGCAGGTGACTGAGAGATTGGCTTTATAAAACACGCACACTACATAAGTGATCACTGTATGAATAAAGAGCGATTTAACACTTATACTAACATAAATAAATTGCTCACTTCACCTTTGACTCCTTATAGTGACTGCACTGATCACCATCTCTATAAGGTAACACACTAACTATGCACAAGCACCTCATGCCACCCCGCTGCAAAAAATACGGGACCGTCCCTTTAACGACAGGCACAGGGTTACTGCATTAATATATACAATCACACCACTGTATAAAGTTTTACTTGCTTTAACAGAGGGCAGTAATGTGAATAGAAATCTGACACAAAGATAAGACACACCATTGGTTTACATGCACATTTAGTCCAAATAACTTAATCCTTATGGACATATTGTTCTGCTTCTAAATACTCCACATCTAGCTCACTAAGGCTGCGTTCCAATCCCCATACTTTCTGCTATTTAGTATGGTAGGGAATTTTTTTTTAGGAGGTCCCAATTCTTTTGGTCGATTTAGCATGCTTAAAAATACCAAGATGTATACTAGATCCTGCCGAGACTTTTAGTGTTCAAAAAAATGCATCCTATTTGGGGACGATTCTGACCCACAATCCAGTGCCCACCGGAAGTGACGCCACATCGACGGAGCCTTCGTATGAAAAAATAAATGGGGATGCGAAGGATATAAAAGCAAGAGGCGAGATCAAGGCGCAATGTTAGTCAAAGTATGTTCCCAAGTGTATGGCCTACTGCATCCTAACTAGATTATTTGTATGGTCAGATGTAGTATGTAGAATAGTAAAAAGGAAGAGTATGCGGTGAGAGTGAGTGAAAAGGTTATGTAAGGTCTTTGTAAGTCTCTTCTCACAGTTTGATTTGGATTTCTATTCTCGGAGGAATGACAAAAATCCAGTGGACTTGACTTGTGTTATTCTTAGAAGGCCAAGTGTTCCCCAAGGGCCGTTTGAGCGATTGTTGCCGGGCCGGGTATCTCTGAGGGGAAATAGCGCTACAATTTGAGTGATCGTTTTGGAGTGATGTGAAGGATGGGGGGGGGGGGGGGGGGGGCAACAGTGATCAGGTGCTGCAGATTAAGAGCTTTTCATTTTTGGCCTTGAACTTGTTTTAATGTAGCCCTGCGTTCCAATTCCCATACGTCCCTACTATTTAGTATGCCAAAAAAAAGATTTAGGATGTCCCAAATACATGCAAATACAAATACATAAAAGCCCCCACTAACTCCAATAGCATTGTAGAGTATTCATCTTCTTGACATTTCTCAACATAATGAAAAAAAAATCTTCCTTATCTGATTTTTTTTCTCTCCTGTGGTCCTAAAACTCTTCTGTACTTTAGTATGTAGTGTAGTAAAAAGAAAGAGTATGTGATTTGGAACACAGGGTAGGTTTTTATGTAGAGGCGTGATGCACAGGGACTGGGTGTGCTGGATTTGTGTTACAGCGCTAGCCTCCTGCTGTGGGTACTTTGGCCCATTGTGGTTCACTGGTAGACAGGGTCGATCCCTGCGTTCTGAATCACATACTCTTTCTTTTTTCTATTCTACATACTACATCTGACGATATCTAGTTAGGATGCATAGGCATACTATTGGGACATACTTTTACTCTTTTATTTCATCATAACATTGCGCCTTGATCTTGCCTCTTGCTTATATATCCGTCGCATCCCCGTTTGTTTTCATATGGAGGCTTCGTCGATGTGGTGTCACTTCACGTGGGTCAGAATCGGCCAAATAGGATTCTGTTTTTAACACTAACAATCTTGGCCGGATGAAGTAGGACATCCGGGTACTTCTAACCATCCTAAATCTGGCCACAAGAATCGGGACATCCTAAATCTTTTTTCTACTTACTATAAAGTATGCGATTCGGAACGCAGGGTTAGTTTTGACATCAGGTTGCCAGCTATGGTGCCTTGGATTTGGGGTGTTTCATACATAGGGTTAGGGTTAGGGTTAGGTGGTGGGGTGTGTTTGATTTATTTCAGTTGGACAACTGAGGCGGGCTGGCTTTGTGGATTACAAGTGTATTTCAGGAGATGTGACTGGTGGATGCCTCACATGGGGTGTTATACATCACAATGACAGAGAATGGCCGCCTCATAGATAATCGTGCGCAGTTACTATCTTTATTCTTATTTATTTTGTGAAAAGAGTTCAAAAAAAGAATGAACGCAATACATTTTAATAAGTGATCTTAAAACAAAAAAACTTTAAAAAATAAGCAAATAAATAGCAACTATGTTACAAATTTCAAATAGTATTATTATTGTCATTTTTAATTTAACTTTAATAACAATAAAATGTAATTTAATAAAATAATAAATAAATAAATAAATAAGTGTAGATAATACAAATTACACGTGTTAGGGTCTGCAGTACATTGTCTATTTCCCCTTGTGTTCCCAGTGTTTCCCCATCCCGTCCTGTTGTATGTTTGTTTCCCCTCTCTGTCAGTAGCTGCGTTCCAACACCCATACTTTCTGCTATTTAGTATGGAAGAAAAAGCATTTAGGATTTCACAATTCTTGTGGTCAAATTTAGTATGGTTAAAAAATACCCGCATGCCTACTACATTCGATTTTTTGTGTTGAAAACAGCATGCGATTTGGGCGATTCTGATCCATAATCCAGTGTGCACCGAAAGTGAAGTCACATCGACTATGAAAACCACTGGGGATGCGACGGATATAAAAGCAAGAGGCGAGATCAAGGCGCAATGTTATGATGAAATAAATAAGTAAAAGTATGTCCCAAATGTAGAATACTGCATACTAACTAGATTTTTGTTATGGTCAGATGTAGTATGTAGAATAGAAAAAAGAAGAGTATGAGATTTGGAACGTAGATTATGTCTCACACCTGTAGTTCCTTTCTTGGCATTAAAGCAGTTTTTTTAACCTACTTCATGCGTCTGCATTGTGGGTCCAGTTCAAAATATTGCTAGAGCAAAACACCTGTTGAAGATAGATGGACTCAGGAACCAGTTCTTTGCATTTCCACTGCAAGAGTTCTTGTGCCCCGGGCAGAAATACTGGTGCACCAGCTCTTTGCTGGTTAGGAACTGGTGGAAGAGGGTGTAACAGGCAGAGAGTGATGGAGAGAGTGCATTTTTGATGAGTCATCCAGGTTAGCTTAGCTCAAACACTGGTAGTCAACGGGAGCAGGTCAAAAGATAAACTTTAGCACGTCGCTAAACCCTCTGCTTGTTGGGCTTGATTGTTTAGCATGTTATGTTGCACTCTATATTTCTACACGTTATGTCATTTAAAAAAATCAAAAACATACTGGAAGAAAACCAGGAAGTAAGCGTATGTTTTTGATTCTTAAATTATATCATTTCAGTACTTCCAGTTTTTGGTTTGTAATGTTTAATAAAAAAAAACAATCCTCCATGGGCCTGAAGGAACCTTTAACCCACATGGAGGCAGTGGCGAAGTGGGTAGGGAGATCGCCTCTGGAGTGCAGGGTCGGAGGTTCGATCCGCCGCCTACCCGCCAAGTGTCCCTGGGCAAGACACTGAACCCCACATTGCTCCCGATGGTTCAGAAAGTGCCTTGCATGGTGGCTACTGCCATCGGTGTATGGTTGATGTAGTAAGAAATGTAAAGCGGTTTGGGGCTGAAAAAATCTGTTAAAAAGCGCTATATAAGTCAAGTCCTTTAACCATGACTTTATTTAAGTCTTTGTATAATTCTATTAAAGGAATACTTCACCCATTTGGAACCGGCGTTCTATCATTACAAAATCGCTATAATAATTTCATGAATGAGGATTTCTTCCTCAGTCTTTCCTCAGTCTTCCCTTGGCCCAGCTGTCCTGTTATTCCTAACCATATACATTTTCCCATGTGTGATGTCAAAAACATGGTAAAATGTAGGGTTAGACAGTGAGACAATAAAACACTCTTTCTGCCTTTTCTCAGGCTAGGATGAACCGATTTCTTAAATGTTTGCACATTTATACTACATAGGATCTCAGGGTTCAATACACCTTCATATGTCCACCGGTGAAGTAGGTCTTTAACAACAAAAAAGAAAATGTGTTGAATGTTGTCCAGGGTGGGTGCTGTGCTTCCATTAAGCCCCCTATATCAGATCTAAGCGGCTCATAGACACAGGCCTCTGGTTGCAGCCTCCTCCACATAGCTGGCTATATCTGGAGACCAGAGAGAGAGTGAGGGGAGAGAGAGAATGTGTGAAGCTGCCAACAGCAGCAGTAAGTCCTGCAGAGTAAACACTGATGATGGGGTATAAAGCCCTCCCTCCATTCCTCCATTCCTCTCTTTCATCCTCAATTCACCCATCTCTCTCTCTCTCTCTCTCTCTCTCTCTCTCTCTCTCTCTCTCTCTCTCCTCTCTCTCTCTCTCTCTCTCTCTCTCTCTTTGCCTCAACCTCTTTCTCAGTGTTGTAACCAATATACATAACTTGTACAATGACCTAAGATAAATGACAAGTAGCCTTTTGAAAGCATACAGAATGAAATAAAGGTGAAGTTAGCGATTTATTTATGTTAATATAAAGTGTTAAATCGCTCTTTATTCATACAGTGATCACTTATACTGTATAGTGTGCACCTAGGTACTATAGGGCAGCCAAGGGCCACATCCTAATTCCCTCCTACTGTAACTTAATATTACACCATGTTAACAACATACCTAAGCATGCATACAGTAATGGACACTAGTCCGTTGTTAATCTTGAGATTAGCTGTGGTGACAAGGCCTGTGTTTGTTGGGTTTGTTCAGTGTATCTGCTGCTTGCCTGTCTTCACACCCTGCTTCCATGTTCATATCAGATGTCCACCAGAATGCATAGATACACCATAGCTACAAGCTACAACACATTAGCACTGGACCACCTGTGGAGTGGGCTGCATGGACGGAAGCGCTAACAACGCAACTATGGAACAAACTTTAGGATATATTTTAGTTTAAAGGAAAAGTAAGTGATATTTTTGTTGTTAATAGAAGTGTTAAATGACTCTATATTCATACAGAAATCACTTAAACAGCATGCGAAGTACATAACACAGGTCTCCCAGTCATTCAGCTTTGCAGTAATCGTCAGATAACATGTCGAGTATCCCACTTGTTTTCATCCAATCGGGAGACAGAGCGCTATAAAGAGGCGGGGTCTCTGTGCCCGTGAACGATGACTCACTGCTCTCCATCGCGGCACTATCTGATGAAGACGGCTGTGTGTTCATGTGGTGGTGACGTAGGGACGAGGGGAGGGGACTGCTAACTGCAGTCACTGACAGGAAGTTAGCTAAAAGGCGAGTTATCTAGCATCATCTCAGATCCATAAGTGTGATAAAACATGATAAAAACCATCAAAACAGACATTGAGAAGGATTTTTACCTGCTCCGCCATTGTAGGCGCACACACATTCACCCATCTGTCGCTCTGCACGTGCACTGGCAGTGAGACGGGTGCCGGTTTGTAGTGTTCTCTCTTCTGATGGTATCAGTAGTGGGATCCGAAAAGTTTATTCGCCGATTACATGCAGAGCGAGTGACTGAGAGATCGGCTTTATGAAACGCGCACACTATATAAGTGATCACTGTATGAATAAAGAGCGATTTAACACTAATATTAACATAAATACATCGCGTACTTCACCTTTAATGTGTTCTGTAATAACCTCTCCTGTCATTGGAGGCGTTGTCTGTCTTCTCTGGCCTGCCATTGGTTAAGGCCGAGTTAGGCTTTCTAGCATCAGTCGAGGTTGTTTCTCTCACTCTGCTATTCCTCTCTTTCTTCCCCTTAGTTTAGAGCAGTCTGGCATTTCACCATGTAAGGCTACGAAGCTCCACTGCTGCTTGGATGGAAGGGGGGAGGAGAAAAAATATATACTTGTTTTTTTCTACATGAACATTTTTCCAGCATGAAAAACAAAGCAGGTTCATGAAAAAAAATAAAAATAAATGCCGGCAAAGAACATTGGACATGTGCCTTTTAGCATTCTAGCACGCAATCAATGAAAAACAGTGAGGAAAAGACTAAGACACATAAAAATACTTCAAAAAACATCAATGTAATTTTAGGCAGGAGTGAACTATGAGGTGGATTATTGTATTATATCTGTGTAGCCACAGCACAGGGCACAAAGGACTTCTAGTAGCCATGGGTCCTGGCTAGTGGCACCTTCAGTCTCCTGCTGCTGCATTATAACAGGCCTGAAGACAGGGGCTGTGTTCCAAACGGCCTACTAACCCTCCTACAGCTTTCCAAGGGGAGGATCATTGACCCATCCTTCTTTAAAAAAATAAAGGAAGTCTTGTGATAAAAGAGTGATAGAAGCATGTGCTTGTCCATGTATTCAGGCCATCTGAAGTGTGTATCCACAGTCATAACAACATGGCTGACTGCTCAGTATAACGTGACTGACTGCCTGTTTACATGCGGATCCTCAAGGCAGAGATATAGCAAGCCATCTGGGCCATGGCAAGAGGGTTATATTTAACTTTTTCCAGTCTTTTATGAACCCCTTGTCTCTCTTGATTTGTCCCAAGTGGAGGATGCTGTCCAGAGACACACATCCAAACAAATACACCAACATCACATTGAAGTTTAAAGGTTCAGTAAGTGATATGGTCCTTTTAGCTAACCTCCTGTCAGTGACTAGCAGTTAGCAGTCCCCTCCCCTCGTCCCTACGTCACCACCACATGAACACACAGCCGTCTTCATCAGATAGTGCCGCGATGGAGAGCAGCGAGTCATCGTTCACGGGGCACAGAGACCCCGCCTCTTTATGGCACTCTGTCTCCTGATTGGATAAAAACGAGCGGAAAAAATATCATCTGACAATTACTACTAAACTGAATGGCTGGGTCACTGATCTGAACTGTGCATACTGTTTAAGAGATCGCTGTATGAATAACGAGAGATTAAACAACGTATATAAACAAAAAAAAATCACTTACTTCTCCTTTAAATTGAGGAGATGGGATAGGCAGACTAGTTTATTCCTGTGAAACAATAGGACTATATGCTGGTATTGTATTCCAGCTAGCAAACCAGGATGACGTTACGTTATTATTATTGTTTTTGACATTTGCTGCTATAACGACATCAACAAAGGGGAAAGTATTAATGCCAGGCTCTGGAGTGGTGAGGTCATGGTGCCACATACTGTATATTTAGAGGAAGCCTTTCAGCTGTTCATATCCACCTGTCTGCCACTGGGATAATCAAAGACAATAGATTGATCCAGCCCGCGGTGTTTGTTCCTAGGCCAGAGCTGCCAAGAGAGATATGTCATGACGCCCTGGTTGTTCCTAAACACTTCAATGCTTCAATGGATCTAACAAAGAACACACTGGCCAAGGGGCTGAATAAGTGGCAATAAGTGGCGTCGCAAAGTAAACTGACACAGACATGTAGTTCTTAATGATACGGTTTTTGTCATGTCACTGTCCCGAAGTGTGATGTCATGGATTATGGCTGTGTTCTAAAAAAGCCCTACTAATGTCATACTCATTTTGACGTCAATTTGAGTATGTTGTGTTGGTTGTGTATGCGAGTTTGTGTGTAGGCGAGGGAAAATGCCCCGGATGAGGACTTATACTTCCCAGTAATATTTTGTGTGTGAAATCGAAAAGTTACTTTTCCTAGTCAACCGCCCCACAATGCATTGCGTCTTTTCAATGACAGATTTTTTTTAATCTTTATTGCTTCTGTATACTTCAGTGTAAACAGCTCCGACGAACCTCGCATACACAATCGATCATTAAGTAGATAGTATGGAGTATATACATGTTGAGTATATAGGAGGGAGGATGTTAGTAGGCCGTTTGGAACACAGCCACAATCTTTGGAAAATGCTCTATTTACAATGGGCACTGTGCTGTTATGTGGCTTATGTCATTCTATTCAATACAAACATTATAATCATGGATATATGTCCAGGGTATGGAGGATCTTATAAACAGCCTTATCATATCATGGGTGGATAGTTATATAGCTGGATGATTTGGAAGAGAGAATGCCAAACTAGTGAAGTCACAGTTGAATAGTTTATGTCTGTCTGTCTTGAGTGGGCAAACAGCTGATAGTGTAATATATCCAAGAGACTGTTATGGGGAGAAAGAAACAAAAAGAAAAAGGGATTTTTTTGTGGATAATCGCTTTCTCAACCAAAAAAATATATAAATAAAAATACAGTGAAAAACACAGGCTGTGTTCCAATAACCATACTATGTAGCCTACTATTTAGTATGGTAGGAAAAAAATTATTTAAGATGTCCCGATTCTCGTGGTCAAATTTAGTATGGTTAGAAATACCCGGATGCCTACCCAATCCGGACAAATTTTCAGTGTTGAAAACAGCTTCCTATTTGGGAGATTCCGAACCACAATCCAGTGCGCACCGAAAGTGATGTCACATCGACTGAGCCTCCGTATAAGAACAATCGGGGATGCGACGGATGTAAAAGCAAGATGCAAGATCACAATGTGAAGATGAAATAAATTAATATTAAAGTATGTCCCAAGTGTATGGCCTACTGCATGCTAACTTTTATGGTCAGATGTAGTATGTAGAATAGAAAAAAGAATGTGATTTGGAACGCAGGGATAGTCTGACTTGCATGTGTGCATTAAGAATGGACATATGTGGTGTTCACATGTGTCTAAATAAGTAGGATTTGATCTGTATTTAAAGTGCGATTCTAGCGCCCCCTTATGGACCAAAGCAGTAGTGTTTTTACCACACCATCGACGGCGCACGCGTTTGTTTAGGACGCGAGTGAAAGAGAGACGGCAGGATGCATGGCCATGAGGTAATATATTTATAAAGGAATTAGGATGGTGAGGCAAAGTAAACCTTGATTTTAGTATATAGCGTTCATAAACACAGGCTCTTCCCAGTCTGCTTGACATAAATCGTTTAGCCTGTGTTGGCGGGGATTCAGACCAGAGCAAAGGCATTAATAATAACTATATAAAATAGCATTGTATTCACTGTAAAAGGGTCATTTATGATCCTCAGAGGAAGTTTTATAAATATTTAAAAGCACCTATTGGAGATTTAATGTGACCCATAAAACATGATTTCCGCTGCCTTCAGTCATTCTTGGATCCTGGTTGAACAACTTGTCACCGTCAGGTCTCAAACCCAAACTGAGCTGCTGCACGTAGGACAACCATACCGGCAATGACCTTGGTTCACCCACACTCCTACAATCTGTTCTGTCCTGCCTCTCTCTATCTCTCTCTGTATCTCTTTCCCTCTATCTCTCTCCCTCTCTCTTCCTCCCTCTCTCTCCTTCTGTCCCCTTCTCTTTCACCCCCCTCTCTCTCATCTCTCTCTTCCCCTCTCTCTCTCTGTCTCTCCCCCTCTCTCTCTCTCTCCCTCTCTATCTCTGTCTCTATCTCTCCCTCTCTCTCCCCCTCTCTCTCTCCTTCTCTCCCCTCTCTCTCTTCCTCTCTCTCTTTTCTCTCCTCCCCTCTCTCTCTCTTTCTCTCCTCTCTCTCTCTCCTCTCCCTCTCCCTCTCCCTCTCCCTCTCCCTCTCTCTCTCTCTCTCTCTTTCTCCCTCTCCCTCTCCCTCTCCTCTATCTCTCTCTCTCCCTCTCCCTCTCCCTCTCCCTCTCTCTGTGTTTACAGCCTTGGAGAGCTGCGTATCTGACATTTCTCTCCCAGACTCCACACACTCCGCTCCCATCTGAAAGGTAAGACGCAGCATCAATTCTTCTTCTTCTTCTTCTTCTTCTTCTTCTTCTTCTTCTTCTTCTTCTTCTTCTTCTTCTTCTTCTTCTTCTTCTTCTTCTTCAGATTCTCTTGATATATCAGTAGATGTGGTAAAACACTGTATTGGTTATGTTGGTGAATGACATTAGCATTTGGGCAAAATCAAATGAAATGATAAACAACCAGTAAACAAAAAATGAGAAAAAAAATTAAACATGCAATAGTTATTTAAATGTAGATATTAGTTTAACAAACAGCGACACTTTTGCTTTCTCGTATCGTTGCATCCATTTTAAAACTCAACAGTGCGTGTATCACTGCTAGTGTACTATTCCCTAACATGTAGCACACACTATACTAATGATAGGCCTCACCCGTATCTACTGTCAATATGTTTTTAAGTTATACATCGATCATCGTCAGATTAATATCTCTTCTTTGAAATTGGCCGATTAGGATCACCAAACACAGATTTAGACAGATTAGAACTATACAGAAAACTATTATTTAAAACAAAATCTTTCTTAAAGGTGCCCCGAGGAACTTTCTGTTTGTGTTAAAACTTGCGCCCCCTTTGGACAAAAGCGGTAGTGTTTTTACCACGCCAGCTGTTGTTCCTGGGTGAGTGTACCCATGACAAGGGCATTAAGAAAAACTATATCAAATTGGCATTCTTTGCACTGATGCTCTTCAGAAATACTTCAAAGTTCCTCGTAGCACCTTTAAATGAGTTGAACATATATTATTATTTTTAAGCAGCGAGACAAACACAGAATCCATAGGTTGTTTGGGTTGTTTTAGGAGTGTAAAGAGAGACACTTCAAGTAAAGTGTATATCTATACTTCTTACTGTTAGACTGACTTACTAAGATGATGGTCGGTCATATAATACTGACGCTGCTTTGTTTACATCAAAACAACAGCTGTATCTGTCTATGTACCTACACATCAATAGCTGCTTAGGAGACACACCACACACACACACACACACACACACACACACACACACACACATACAGAGAGAGAGGGAGAAAGTGTGTGTGTGTGTGTGTGTGTGTGTGTGTGGTGTGTGTGTGTGTGTGTGTGTGGTGTGTGTGTGTGTGTGTGTGTGTGTGTGTGTGTGTGTGTGTGTGTGTGTGTGTGTGTGTGTGTGTGTGTGTGTGTTGTGTTGTGTGTGTGTGTGTGTTTGTGGTGTTGTGTGTGTGTGTGTGTGTGTGTGTTGTGTGTGTGTGAGAGAGAGAGAGAGAGAGAAATTTTCCAAATAATGACGCAGTTGTTTTGATGGAAAAAAAAATTATTCTTAGAGAAAAACCCCAGTTGGGGACTACTTTGCTCTTGGTAGAGCACACAGCTAACAACAGCTGTTTGTGTTTAATAGCAACAACATGGTCCATTCAAACAGGACTAAACTGACCTGGTTTGATCTCTGTTTTATCTAATGCCGCCCAATTTCTTCCCTAAAGATCTCTCACTACATTGGTCTATTTCATCACTCAATTTGGCCCAGCTGAGTGTGTTTACCTTGCTCGATTTAAGCAATGCAGCTCAGGGTTCACAAACTTTTGCACATACAAAAGTTGGCAAATCATTTGTTTTATCTCTTTTAACAATTGATTTCTGGAAAAGAAAAATGTTGAATTGATGAACAAACATCTGTTATTTCATATAAAAAATACTGGTATTGATAAAAATGAATTAATAATGGTTAAAATAAATAAAGTTCACATACTTTCGAGCAGCACTGTATATCCCTTCATCACTATGGAGGGAATGACAACTTGGTTCAGTTTGTTTCCAAATATCGTTAGCCTCTTAGCATAATTGCCTAAATAATATTTACTCTAATTGTATTCTACATCTACTCTATCAGTGATTCTTGAGCACCGGGACAAAAGGCCGTCTCGCATATGTAACTGCTGTTATCTTAAAAAATAAAAATATGAGGGACAGCTGTCTCCATGAAGGACCTATTGTCACAAGCTATCTGTGCAGAGTACATTAGAGTCAGACAGGCTCTGATAAGTGTTGTAGTTTTAGAATATTTTACATTCCAAATCTTGAAAGTCATGTGTCACAACCATGATATGTCAACACCGACTTACAATTTCTGAAGAAGTTATTTGAAATGTTTAGATAATTTTATATTCCTGAAGTAGTTCATACTAGCACCTAACATCAACAGGAAAAACAAATGGCTACTAGATTAATTCAATTTGTTTTGTTTAAGAAAAGTTAAATATGTCAACACCATCAGATGTCAACTCATCATATTTCCTGTCTGACGGTGGTGACAGGCCAATGACGGAGTTGACATTCAATGTGAAGGCATCATATTTGGGTGGATTTCGAGTTATTATAATTCTATTAAATACAGAAATAGGGTTTAGTTTTTCTAATACTGTATTTATGGAAACTCTCACAATCTTCTTCTGTCATGGATGATTCTTAAAAAAGTACAGGATGATATGCAAAATGAGGCGATTTGGTCTGAGTCTTTTAGAGCAAGTCTAATTGATAGACTGTAATGTGAATCTTGAATTAACGCTCAACCAATAATATGCGTTTATAAAATCACTGTTATTAATTATTCTACGTATTTGATGGTTATCTGTGTTTTTGTCACCACTGTCCGATATGTCAAATTCATAGGATATACTTGTCAACTCCGTCAGATATGTGTCAACTCCGTCAGATTTATGATAACAATACATAATGATATTTCATAGTTGTTGAGGAATGGTTGGTCATATGTGAAAATCTAACCAGTCACCTAACATGAGGATGTCTTTGGAAATTTGAAACACATCTTGATTGCTGCTCATTTTAAAGTAAACATTCTATTACACAGTTCAACTGAAGAACTTAGAGGAAAATCGATATATCTATAGTCATATACATTTTGAAAATATTTTTTGTGGCCTCTGTCAGTCTTGGTGAATACTTGTGATCACAATTCTTGTCATGGGTCTAGCATAAATTGAGGGAAAATTAATTTGTGTTTTTGGTGTCTGACGGTGTTGACACAAAATAAGGAATGGCAAGGTAAAAAGCCCATTTTGACAAAAAGGACCAAAGCTGGGAGGTTGTATCAAAGTGTAGCTCAGTAGCTTAGTATATTTTGGATACATACATGTAATTTAATTTGCCTAAACATAGGGTTTGTATTTTTTCAACATTGCACCCTGTTTTGTCCCACTTCTCAAGAATCACTGCTATTCCACGTCTACTATACTCTACATCTACTTTTCGTTAGCCTATTAGCTTATGTTAAGGGTTATAGAGCAGGGTAGAGTAGAGTAGATGTAGAATATAAAGTAGATGTAGAGTAAAAGCAGAGTAGAGTCAATACGATTTAGGCAATTATGCTATGAGGCTAACGATATGGTATTCAAACTTCATTTATCAAAATTTAAATTAAAATGTGACCTGAAAGTTTATCCAACAAAATGTCTGCTATCTATCTTTAAATGAGTGAGCTGTCAGACGTTCTATCCAAACAGCAGGGCATGGAAAGTGTGTGTGTGTGTGTGTGTGTGTGTGTGTGTGTGTGTGTGTGTGTGTGTGGTGTGTGTGTGTGTGTGTGTGTGTGTGTGTGTGTGTGTGTGTGTGGTGTGTGGTGTGTGTGTGTGTGTGGTGTGTGTGTGGTGGTGTGTGTGTGTGTGTGTGTGTGTGTGTGTGTGTGTGTGTGTGTGTGTGTGTGTGTGTTTAAAGGTGTTGTTATGTCAAGTGCCAGCATTGGACTCAGTAGCAGATTAAGGGTGGACGAACGAACGGAGAGGTTAAAAATAGAAGTGTCGGAAAGCCTGTAGATGTCACCGACCGCAAACCAGGCATTAGACAGTTTCAAAATGCTTCCCGTTCCCGAATCACATACTATTTACTATTTAGTATGGTAGAAAAAAAAGATTTAGGATGTCCCGATTCTTGTGGCCAGATTTAGGATGGTTAAAAAGACCCGGATGTCCTACTACATCCGGCCGAGATTTGTAGTGTTGAAAACTGCATCCTATTTGGGGCGATTCTGACCCATAATCCAGGGCGTACCTGATATGAAGTGACGTCACATCGACGGGGCCTCCATATGAAAACAAACGGGGATGCGAGCAAGAGGCAAGATCAAGGTGCAATGTTATGATGAGATAAATAAGTAACAGTATGTCCCAATTGTAGCATGCATACTAACTAGATTCGTTTTATTGTCAGTTGTAGAATGTAAAAAAAAAAAAAGAAAGAGTATGCGATTCGGAACGCAGGGTTTATTTCAGTTTATGCAAATGAGGTTAAATACATCCCCTATGGTCCAAGAGGCTTTATTGTGGTGCACCATGAGCTGTACATTAATTAATCAGAGTCATGGGGCGAGGTGAGTGGCCTTTCAAACATTAAATATTTCATTTTGTATGACAATTCTTTCAGAAATGTTTGATAAATTAAAATTAATAAAAATGTTAGTCAATTGTACACATGGCATAATGAAATGTGTGTTTTTTTTTCGCATATCCCCTCTCGAGTTTTCCACTTCAGAGGGGGTCAGAGCGCAGGGTCAGCCATAGTACAGCAGTTTGGGTTTAAGTGCCATGCTCAAGGACACAATGGCAGAGATGGGGGTGCACCGTAGATGTAATAGCAGCCCCCACTAATGTTACAAATAACACCCTCCTGTACGGTGCTGGGGATCCAACATGATGGTTCCTGTTTAGACCTTACCTGCCTAGGCCATCCTACCACCCTAAATATACTAATGTTGCAAAATCTAACCAATTAAGTGTACATTTGCATATATTGGCCGTTAAGGAAGGTTTTAATGGGAGAAATATACAGACACAAACAGACCTTAGAAGGACATTGGTCACAGTTGAACTGAATAGATTTTGAAGGTCAAATGTTACTGTTACCTTACTGTGAGGTCTCAGTGACCTTGTACCTTAATAGTAGCGTCTTAGCAGCTAGCATTGCCCACCACCGCTGGACTTTCACCATTTTTATCTTTGACGACCATTTCTAACCATGCTTTTCCCCCTTTCTCTCCCCCAGCAGCAAGCAGAGACAGCAGACTCCTGTGTGTGTTTCTTGCTGTTTAACCTGGACTGACGCTCACTTAAACTGACCTGAGATCAGCCCTCTATGTCTACGATGGAGCGCGTCCAACACATGACCAAATCGGCCATCCGCCGCGCGTCCATGATTGAGGTGACTCCACAGGTGAAGAGGAACCTTCAGGAGCTCTTTGTCAACTTCACCCTGATTCTCATCTGCCTACTGCTGATCTACATCATAGTCCTGCTGAGCAGCTGAACACACACACACACACACACACTGGGGGCTGTGTGTTCGAAGAAAAAAAAGCCCTACCAACGTCCTACTCATACTAGTTTTGACGTCAATTTGTTGTGAGTTGTGTCGTCGAGAAAAAAAAAATGCCTGGATGAGTACTGTCTTCCGGGAGGATTTTGTGTTATGGATCGATAGGTAACTTTTCCTACTCAACCGCCCCCCCACAATGCATTGTGTCTTTCCAAGCGACACGGAAGTCTTTTTTTTTTAAATTCTCTATTGCTTCTGTATACTTCAGTGTGAACGGTTCCGACGAACCTCGCATACACAATCGATGGTTAAGTAGACATTAT
Organism: Ammodytes dubius; assembly: GCA_026122265.1. NCBI lineage: Eukaryota > Metazoa > Chordata > Actinopteri > Uranoscopiformes > Ammodytidae > Ammodytes > Ammodytes dubius. The sequence continues at coordinate 845,741 of CM047528.1, read as the reverse complement.
GTAGTATACACATGTTGGAGTATGAAGGAGGGAGGGGCTTTTTTTAGGAACACAGCCACACACCCACAGAGAGCAGCGTCACCTTTGGTTCACAGCAGCTATGCAGAAGGAGCATGGACGTTAAAGCACTCCGGGAATGGCCAAACCTCTTCTCCAATAGTTTTCGATAGGAGCTGACCTGGGATCAGCTCCCCGTTGCCTGTCTTTCTCAAGGGGAATAGTCAAAAGCGCTTCCGACTTCCAACAGTTTAAAACTTCCCTTGCTGTTTTGTACATAATGTCTGCCTGCCTGCTGCTCATCCACACTGTATGTCAATGACCTCCTTTGCTTCAGTATCTCCAGACTGTGTCAAATGCCTTTTGATTTCTATTTCCCATGAGCCTCGGTGCTTCCTGCTAGCCAACCATAGTCTGTGACAGCAGCGTTTTTTTTTTTTGTATTTTGAAAACTTTGATGCTATCTCTGGCCATACCCGCAAGCTACATTCATTATTATCATTAAAGCTGGGGTGGAGGATTTGGGGAGAAAATGGCAGTTGGGATAAAGATTCGAATCCAAATACCTCAACCGCTCCACTTGTTCTCTTTGGTCCCTCCCCTATGGTCCCTCCCTGACACGCTCTACACCAACAAAGTCATGCCAAAGTGAATGGACAGTCCCAACAGCCAATAAGAACAGAGAATCGGAGCCTCGCTCTGATTGGTCAAAGTGTACAGCTCATGTTAACTTTGACCAATCAGAAATCATATACCCCAGCTTTAATATGGCCCCAGCGAGACATAAGAGATGAAATAAATAGAACAGAAACCCTTAGACATATATTCAGTTTTTTTTCAGTTGTGTGACTCACTTTCATGGTGTGATTTTACTTGATATTATTAAAGGTGAAGTAAGTGGAATGGTCAGTTAAGCTAACTTCCCGTGCGTTTGATAAAACATGATAAACAAACATCACAACAGACTTTGGGAAGGATTTTTTTTACCTGCTCACCCATCTGTCGCTCTGCACGTGCACCGGCAGTGAGACGGGTGCCGGTTTGTAGCGTTCTCTCTTCTAATTGGTTATCAGTAGTGGGATCCCAGAAAAGTTGATTTGCCGATTACATGCAGAGCGGGTGACTGAGAGATCGGCTTTATGAAACGCTCACACTATATAAGTGATCACTATATGAATAAAGAGGGATTTAACACTTATATTAAGATAAATAAATCGCTTACTTCACCTTTAAATTATTGCTAATGCTGTTAGTTACTGCACACGCGTCTTGATTGTTATGTAGATAATAAACTGTCCGATTCCTTAATGTGAAGTGCCTTAGTATGTCAGAAGATTCTAATTAACACACGGTGGATTTACATATAACACACCTGTATGTGCCATGTACTTCATATGTAAAAATTGAAATTTTAAATAAGAATTGTTTTTCTTCTATGTATATGTATATGATTGTAACACATACTTTGAAAGAATGAAACACATACAAAAAAAAATGCATGCCAATAAAAATGGATAAAAGGTTCAGTAAGTGATATGGTCCTTTTAGCTAACTTCCTGTCAGTGACTAGCAGTTAGCAGTCCCCTCCCTCGTCCCTACGTCACCACCACATGAACACACAGCCGTCTTCATCAGATAGTGCCGCGATGGAGAGCAGCGAGTCATCGTTCACTGGGCACAGAGACCCCGCCTCTTTATAGCGCTCTGTCTCCTGATTGGGTAAAAATGAGCGGGGATACTCAACATTTTATCTGGCAATTACTGCAAAGCTGAATGACTGGCAGACCTGTGTTATGAGCTGCGCACACTGTTTTAAGTGTTTGCTGTATGAATATATAGAGTGATTTAACACGTATATTAACAAAAAAAATTGCGTACTTCTCCTTTAAGCGATAAAAAATTGAAATTCTCTGAGATTTAGCAATGGCACTGTGAGAAATACATTTATTTATTTATTTTTAAACTACACTATGAAAACGGTTTCTAGTAGAAACCCAAATTACAAATTTGGAAACTGAAAATGAGCATCCAGGTTTGGGTGGCGCACAACAGGCCTTTAAGTATACATGAATATTTAGTTATTCCAGGGGCGCTGTACTATGGCTGACCCTGCACTCTGACCCCCTACGAAGTGGAAAAACTTGAGAGGGAATATGCAAAAAGTGCCTTGTGTACAATTGACTAAAATGTACTTACTTAATTACTTACTTTATTTTTGTAAGTGTGTGAGCATTTGATTTCTGGTACGGTCTGCAACATAAACTCTGCTGCCTCAGAATACTGTTTAAAAGTCAAAATATCTGAACTATCCCATATTCAGAAAGAAAACCTTATATGTAAAACACAATCCCAGCGTTCCGAATCGCATACTCTTTCTTTTTTCTATTCTACATACTACATCCAAAGATAAAACTAATGTAGTTAGGATGCAGTAGGCATACTATTGGGACATACTTTTACTATTTTCTTTCATCATAACATTGCGCCTTGATCTTGCCTCTTGCTTTTATATCCGTCGCATCCCCGGTTGCGTTCCGAATCGCATACTCTTTCTTTTTTCTATTCTACATACTACATCCGACGATAAAAAGAATCTAGTTAGGATGCAGTAGGCATACTATTGGGACATACTTTACTCTCTTATTTCATCATAACATTGCGCCTTGATCTTGCCTCTTGCTTTTATATCCGTCGCATCCCCGTTTGTTTTCATATGGAGGCTTCGTCGATGTTACGTCACTTCACGTGCGCACTGGATTGTGGGTCAGAATCGTCCAAATAGGATGCACTTTTCAACACTAACAATCTTGGCCGCATGAAGTAGGACATCCGGGTACTTCTAACCATCCTAAATCTGGCCACAAGAATCGGTTTTCTACATACTATATAGTAGAAAGTATGCGATTCGGAACACAGGGAATGAATACAGGTGAATGGTAGGAAGTAATTTAAGACAGAGATAAATCAATCAGGAGCATTCAGCGCAGAGGGAGTGAAACAGTGGCGCCATCTACAGTCTAAGACAATGAACAGCACACATTGTCCCACACAGTGTTACTGTGCTGTCTGAGGGTGATGTCATACACTGAGACTGCTTGTGTTGTCTGGATGGAGAGCTTCCCATCTGCACATAGTTGAATAGCTGCTAGTAGCTAGTATCTACAAGTGAGACCAAAAAGCATTCCCTATGCCCTCGTGTGGTGCTGTCTAACACCTGGCTCACTGTAGTATGTTATAGTGCATTGCATGGCCCTTCTTATTGGGGCAAGGTTGGTTTGTAGAACTACTTTGTAATGGGTTACATGCAAAAGGTCTTTACAGGTTAATAATCAGACAGCCAGTATATAGGAAAAACAGTGAATGGACTCCACTTATATAGCGCTTTTCCCTGGTTTTTCACAGACCCAAAGCAAATTTACATTGTTTTTCACACATTCCCCCAATCACACACACATTCATACACCGATAGCAGCAGCTACCACGCAGGGTGCAAGCTGACTATCAATTCAGGGTTCAGTGTCTTGCCCAGGGACACTTGGACATGTGGCGGGGAGACGGGGGATCGAACCACCGACCCTGCACACCAGTGGACGACCGCCCATACCTGCTTCGCCAAGCATCATTGGCATATACAGTATGTACTGTATATACAAGCACACATTTGTATTATTGGGATTTCACACATAATGACATGTTAAATGTAGTTTAGGACATTGACAAACACAACCTTATGATGAAAATGGAGCCATATGGTATAATAATTATGTATCGAGTCGACTATTATTGAATGAGGCCCAAATTGAAACGTACAGTAATATTGCCATTTGGGTTTACAATAAGACGTTGAGTCTTTTTATTTGGTTAAAGCAGCTCATTAAGTCCTTATCTTGTGCACTGTAAAATCAGAGGAAACAAAGAGAGCTTGGTTTGTGTATTGATGGATGGAATACACATCTAACACACAGCAGCCTTGATATGTAGCACACTAATCCAGCAGGTTGCATATGGATTGACTGTACAGATGGGTAAGAATGGGAGCATTTATCTATTTATATATTCTGCATCTAGCTGAGATTTCCTGTGTGTGTCAGTCAAATGACTTCCGGTCTTATATTTGCATGTGTATCAACTTGTACCATCGGGAGCGTGAAGCAAGCAAACAATCCTGGAGAGGCACAAGCAAGAGAAGGGAATACTGTGGTCCTTTACTGGGAACAAAATTATGCATTTTGACAAATATATTTCTGTTCTAAACCTTTTTGTCTATTCCATATATCAAAAATCTGATTATATGGGCATGACGCCACTGTGTACAGTAGCTAGTCTTGGGTCTGTCCATGCTGAAGAGATAATGTGTTAGCATCACCTAGTGGCTGAATATAGCAACAGCAGCAATGTCCTCTAAAGATACTATAAGGGCTTTTAATGCAAGTCCTTTTCTAAGTGAATGTACTGTATATCCCCCAGTCTTATTGTTAAATCCACTGCATCTGTTACTTTAAGGCCATAGTGGATTCTGGTTGAAGATCATCTCACCATTACAGGGAGATCTGCTGATTTAAAGCTGGGGTATATGATTTCTGATTGAACCAGACTACATGCTAACATCATGTATGTCATTTGGTTCTACATTCTTTCAGTTTACAGTGGCCTTCAAGGACAAGAACAATTCTAAATTCTAAACAATGCACCTGATGACATTCCAACCAACATGGCTTCCTCCGTAAGACCTACCTGCTCAATGTACAAAATGTAATATTAATATTTGTAATTCTCGGCTCAGGAGGATAATTCAGAGGTGATTTTACACCAATGAGGACATATTTATGAATGAGGATATTGATTTTAGCTAATAAATTACTTAAAATGTTACACAGTGTCCCTTTAAAGAAGAAGAATGCTGCTAATGCCTAATCACCAATATCTTTGCTGTCAGCTGACACCATGCACCCTGTAGCCCTCCACCTCAGCTTCATATAGTTTATGCTTATTGTTTATGAAAAGTGCAATATCATGGTGTGTGTGCAGAACGCAGCACAATAAGGTCGACCATGTCTGTCTAATGGGTAATGAGGTGGTAATGGTCGAAACGCTCGCACGCACACACACACACACACACACACACACACATAAAAGAAAAACACATTAACAGCGCCAAGTCAGGCAGTGTCCACGTTCTCATGACTGAGTGAGTGTGTGTGTGTGTGTGTGTGTGTGTGTGTGTGTGTGTGTGTGTGTGTGTGTGTGTGTGTGTGTGTGTGTGTGTGTGTGTGTGTGTGTGTGTGTGTGTGTGTGTGTGTGTGTGTGTGTGTGTGTGTGTGTGTGTGTGTGTGTGTGTGTGTGTGTGTGTGTGTGTGTGTGTGTGTGTGTGTGTGTGTGTGTGTGTGTGTGTGTGTGTGTGTGTGTGTGTGTGTGTGTGTGTGTGTGGTGTGTGTGTGTCAAACTTAGAGTGCCATTGACCATGTGGGGGCCTGATCATAACGCATGTTTAGTGGAAACTCAGAGTAAGCAGAAAGTTTTCCACATAACTGACCTGGCTCACTGGCAGCTTTGCCTCCATCAACTCGATATTCACTAAAAACCATCAAAACAGACATTGGGAAGGATTTTTTTACCTGCTCCACCATTGTAGACGCATACACATTCACCCATCTGTCGCTCTGCACGTGCACCGGCAGTGAGACGGGTGCCGGTTTGTAGCGCTCTCTCTTCTGATTGGTTATCAGTGGGATCCCCGAAAAGTGTATTTGCCGTTAACATGCAGAGCGGGGGCGCCCTTAGCTCAGTTGGTAGGGAGTCCCCCCCATGGGCCTTGGCCAGCAGCGGACCTGGGTTCGATTCCAGCCCGCGGTCGTTCTCTGCATGTCACTTCCCTCTCTGCCCCATTTCAACTCTGTACTACACTATCAATGAAGCAAAAAAAAAAATGCCAAAAAAATATCTTAAAAAGGCCACATTTCTTTATTAACTGTTTTTTTTTTGTATAATTCTTTTTATTTTGGTTTAATTTTTTTTGTGTATGTTGTTCATTATTTGATCTTCTTGACACCCTCTGAATACATGCAGAGAAATGCATCCTTAACGATTTTCAAACAGATCTATAGAAAAAATATAAAAAAATAATAATCTTTACATAAATTTATGTATAATGTCAGCAGAGAAGAATCAGTAATTTTTTTTTTTTTTTTTTTTATTAATTCTTTTGGACAATTCCACACAATACACAATTTTCTCTTGCAAATATTCATACATCATACTTTGTGTTGTCCGAAGGGAGACGGAAGAAGCCAAAGGCTTATCAGGTCCCGCCCCCATAAAATAAATTCATCGCATGATCACACACACACACACACACACACACACACACACCCACACACACACACACACACACACACACACACACACACACCACGTAACATTCAAAGACACACAGAAACGCAAACACAAAAAGAAAATTCTATGTCCTGTGATCTCCACCGTAGTTCTTTTCTCTCTTCTTAGCAATGCTACAAGCTTTATTTCTCATAGTGCCTCATAGATGTGTTTCCATACTTAATTAAATTGTTTTGTTTTATTGTTGTCCTCCGATAATGTATTTTCTATAGTCAGATAATATTTCATAAGTTCTTTCCAGTTCTTTAATGTAGGTGCCTCTGCATCTTTCCAGTATTTTAAAATTTGCTTATTTTTTTTTTTTTTTAAGATTTTTTTTGGCATTTTTATGCTTTATTGATAGTGTGGAGACAGAGTTGAAATGGGGCAGAGAGGGGAGTGACAAGCAGAGAACGACCGCGGCTGGCCGAGGCCCATGGGGGGGACGCCCTACCAACTGAGCTAAGGGCGCCCCCAGCTCCTTTTAAATAAGGGAAGAAAACATAATTTGCCATCCCATAGGGTACCTTAAGGCCAGGACACACCAGTCCGACATGTTCTGACGACGCAAAAAATGGAGTCGGCCGTTTCAGGAAGCTCCAGGCTTCCCGTCGCGGCCAGAGAACACACCAAACTGACTGCTGACTTTCCGTACGCTCTGTTGCTTGCGCGGGACGTAATGTCTCCATAACAGCAGGCGGCGCTAATCTGTATTGTGGCCCGAAAAAATACGAAAGCCGGAAATGATGGGACAGCTCTCTAGAGCATAAACTAAGGTTGCGTTCCGAATCGCATACTCTTTCTTTTTTCTATTCTACATACTACATCCGACGATAAAAATAATCTAGTTAGGATGCAGTAGACATACTATTGGGACATACTTTTCTCTCTTATTTCATCATAACATTGCGCCTTGATCTTGCCTCTTGCTTTTATATCCGTCGCATCCCCGTTTGTTTTCATAACATGGACATATAGGCTTCGTCGATGTTACGTCACTTCACGTGCGCACTGGATTGTGGGTCAGAATCGCAATAGGATGCACTTTTCAACACTAACAATCTTGGCCGCATGAAGTAGACCATCCGGGTATTCTAACCATCCTAAATCTGGCCACAAGAATCGGGACATCCTAAATCTTTTTTCTACATACTATATAGTAGAAAAGTATGCGATTCGGAACTCAACCATAGATAGAAATACGTATTTATATTTATGGACCATAAGAGCACAATTTTTAGCAGAGAGTGTCGAGCATGGTGTCGAGCAGTCAACAAGGGTTGATGCATGTGAGTACTCTCAAAACGAAACGAACAAACACATTAAAACGATGGCTAGCTGTTGTTAGCTGTTTGTGCTACCCGCCTCACTTCCGGGCTTCACTGATTCGCTAGCCCTCCACCAATCAAATTGCTCCAAATGAAAGACGGTCGGCAAAACAAGCCCGACGACCTCTACGTCGGCCGACGTCACGGCACACACCAAACAGATTTGTGTCCCGACCCCCTACCGACACTACGACGGCGATTATCTGGCCGGTGTGTCCTGGCCTTTACACCCTCAGGATTCTGAAAAATGCACAGCTGAGCAGAGAACTGCATTTTTGTTTTACAAATGGTAGATATCCATTCTTGGATTTCATTAGGCTATTAACTGTTTTAATTAGGCTATATTGTACTTTCACTTTCATTGCAGCCATTCTACATCACTGTCTAAATGTTTCAATTGTTTTTCTCTCTCTGTGTATTTGAAGTATTTACGTTGCATGTATTGGTTTTGCTTTGCATTTGTTTGACTCATTGCAATTGATCCCTCGAATATAAATTAAATTTAAATTAAAAATTCAAATATTCATTGACCCTCGTTTGACATCTGTGAGATTATGCCTATGAACTATTCTTGAAGTTGTTTGCATAAATTGATTTTTATATTTTAATTTTTTGAATGAAAGAAGTTGACATGGTTGTACACTAGTTGTATGTCCTTTTTATTTTTTATTTTTTTCTCAATTAACTTTATTGAAACATTCTCAATTCATAAAATCAAAAGGTATACGTCATTCTCATCCTAATGAGCGCGCGGGCAGCGTTTCCGTCCCCCAGGTGATGTGTGTGTGTGTGCGTGTGTGTGTGTGGGCGGGGTCTCGGCTGCGTTACGGTTAATACAGAGCGGACTGTGCACGCAACAGCAGTCTGCAGCAACCAACACTTCAAACTGGGACACACCGGGAGACCGCGCGACAGGTAAGGCTCGCGATCTTTAACACACTACTGCCCACGAGCGCATTTCAATTGCACCTGATTTGGATAGGTTTAAAGTTTAGAAAACAAAATGAGGGTCTAACTTTAAAAATTCGACAGTGAAACTCTGTAGAACTAGGCAATGTTATTAGAATATCACACACAAGAGACCGGCAGTACAAGGGAAGACAATAGCCTACAAACCGCTCATGCAACTGTATTAGTATAAAAGTGAATTCATCCCATGCATAACTAGTAATATTAACATGATTCATAAGAATATAGCCTATATGCTTATGATAGGAATGCCAGAGAAAACAGATATTTGCATTCTCAGTGCCTACTTATTCAATTTATATTTAAAAAGTCTAAAATTTAAAAATATATATATCATAAAATATCATAAAGCACAGCAATAGTTTTCATGGAAACCCGAGCACTGTAGCACTATAGAAGAAATTAAAACAACTCATTACAGTCCATTTCAGGCCATTTGTAGTAATAATTCATTTATAATTAAAACCACAATTAAATTTTTTTTTCTAAGAACCATTTTGAAATTGACTAGGCTAGTATAGGAATATCGAGAAAAAAATTGGTCACATCTGTTATAACCAGGGTTTACTTTTAAGTCTGTACACAAGAAAGAATAATATTTTGCAAAAATATGAAAAGGGGGCCCTGCACCTTTGTCAGTTGTGTAATGTGTGTGAGTATGCAGTAGGATACATTGTCAAACAGGTTTAAAGCTTGAAGACTAAGTACCCACATTACTTCTGTGTAGGGTACATGTCTGAGTGCATTACATTTTTTTGGAGTCCTTAAAATGTTACAATAGCACAGCAAAATGCAGTTCACATACATTCAAACTCCCTTGACGGACTATGGTTGAGAGCAGTCGGGCATGAGTCCCTTTCTTTAATGGAACAGAATACATTTATCTGCAAAATGACTTGAAGACCTACTTCACCGGTGGGAATATGAAGGTGTATTGAACTCTGAGATCCTATGTAGTATAAATGTGCAAAAATGTTCGAAATCGGTTCAGCCTGAGAAAAAGCAGAAAGAGTGTTTTATGGTCTCACTGTCTCACCCTAAATGTTCCCATGCGTGACATCACACATGGTAAAATGTAGGGTTAGGATTAAAAGGACAGCTGGGCCAAGGGAAGACCGAGGGAAGAAAAACCTCATTCATTATATTATAGGTATTCAAATATACACTATATAAGTATAGTGAAGTATTCCTTTTACACTGTTTGATAGGGAACCTCCCTGTTTGGCAGAGTCTCCTAATAAACTCTAAACGCAGAGAATAACTTTCAAATAGCTTGTAACTGGAAATGACAAGACCTCTGTTTACCCAGCATTCCCCTCAAGACGCTTCTTTTTTTTTTAGCCTTGTCCTTCTTATTTGAATTCAATATTTACTCTACTGCAAGTATAGCATCAGGAGTAAACTCTGCACCAGTGAATACAGTAGGTCAAATATACTCTGGTGAGGGAATGTCACTATACATGCTATTGTTCCCAAGGGTTCCCACTAGTCAAACATTTAGACTGGCATTGAGGTGGTCAGCTGTCCTGCATCAACTTTACTGCAAACACAAACAACCAGCCCTGATGCAGGGCCCACATACACAGTCCCATATTGAGGCTAGTGATAGCATTGCTAACAGAAAAACACAGCTAGGTATTAGAGAGCAGCTGAAGCATGATTCAGTATCGAGTCTAATCTTCGTCAAAAATAATAAACAAACCGAGACATTTGACGATGACTATGGTGATGGACATTTTTTAACATTTTTCTTACATGTTTTAGAGTGACAGATGGACTGATTTAACTGAGAAAAATAAATGGCAGATTAATTGCTGGTGAAAATAATGACTTAGTTAGGGGCACTTTACACGGTGAAAACGTGAGTTTTCCCGTTTTTGGTTTTAAAAAAAAAAGCCCGTTCAGACACAATTTATCTGACATCTTCACCCGTACACAAAGTTTTCAGAGGAAACGGGCCGAAATCGCTGAAGTAGCAGCCATGCCAAGCCAATAGTCAGCGGTGACACAGCCTAGTAGATAGCTCTTCCGGTACAATTTGATGCATAAAACCTTACTGTAACCGAAAATTAATGCCACTAACGTTCATAAAGCGGTTGGTGTAAGCTTGGGGTTACAAATATTGTAAAAGACAAGCTTATTTCACCGCATTGAACTCGGAAAAACAGCAGACTTGCTGATAGTGAAGGGGCTTCGTGAGCGGATACCTTACTGTTAGGCGTACTTCAGAATAAAAGTCAACTCACGTGTGTCCAGCGAAATGCTATGAATGTTTAGCCAGTGAAATGCTTTTACTGTGAAGCCGTAGCCTTAATGCTCTTTTTGTTGAACAGTAGCCTAACTTAACCGCTGCACGCTGATAGTGTTTTTTTAATGTAGAGAGAGCCGTGTCCCTGGCATATAGAAGTGACACACGTTTATTTAGCTAGAAAAACAGGCAGAGCACAACTCTTTCCCTATTTGCTTGTAGGAGCGATTGGTGGCACGATAACAAATTCATCAGCAACAGCACAACGTCCATGCGCACAATGAATACAGCTCGGTGATCCGCCATTGTTGTTGTTGTTTTCCAACTGGCGCACATGGACCTACAAAGACGGCGCATGCCTATTTATATCCAAACGCAATGCGCATGTGTGAGGGTGGAGCCGTGACGTCAGCGTTATCAGGGGAAATGGTTTCGGTGTTTACAGGAAACCAAAACCGTTAAGTTTTCCAAAAAATCCTCCCTCGGAGGTGATCTCAAAAATCTGCGGTTCATGCCTGCGTTTGCGTTTGCGTTTGCTGTTTTCCTGTAAATGATATAGTGCAACCGCAGAAATTTTTCTGCGTATGCACCGTTTTGCGTGGCCGTGTAAAGTGCCCCTTAGTGGAAGGCAGCCCCTAATTGGTTCATGTAGTCGTCAATCTAGCCTCCAGTCAGACCAGGCCCCTCCCCGCTTTATGTCCGTTGAGGCTAGATTGATGACTACTTGAACCAATCAGGGGCTGCCTTCAACTGAGGTCTATCATTCGATTGGATCTCGGTCAATACATCAGCTGTGTGATTTCAAATATATAGGGTTGTGCTATATATATAGTGCTGACTGCTCCACTTCTTTTCCACTCAGCACTAACAGTTGTCTGTCAGCTTTGAAAAAAGTAAAATTCGCAAATAAATAAATTCTAAATAATGCAAAAGGGAAGGAAAAAAACAAACGGTATTAAAAAATAAATAAAATAAAATAAAAGTAAGTAAATTGAAATGTGCAATATGAGGAAAATTATTTACAATATGTGCAATTTGTGAAAGGCTTTTGTTGTGGAATTGTTTATTACAGTCATAATAAACATTGTGTTTATATAGAATTGAAATATCAACCTTTAAAAGATGAGAATTCAGTCAATTAATACGAGGTGACACAATGTTTAAATACAAAAATAGAACAGATCTTTAATGTTTGCAAACATGGGTCAAGACAACAATGCAACAATGGGATTGTGTGAAATGACCCTCAACAGGCGGTCATACAGAGAACTTATAGTGAAATCTAATTACGCACAAACATTCCAGCCTACGTACAAGATTCTCCTCTGCCAGATAAAATTGTTTAGTTATCTTACAGACACAGTTCTCCGGAGCCATCTCAGTCAAAACATACAGTCCCGTACGCAGTTTGAGTATCTCAGAACATATCTCAGTACATAACAACCTTCACCATACGGTCAGAACCTTCACCATAAGGTCAGGTCAGAACTTTTGTTGATTAACTTATGTTTATTTAGAGTCAAGATGGCCTTAGTCTATATAAACACAATGTTTATTATGACTGTAATAAACAATTCCACAACACTTTGCTATGGGGACCGTAGAAAAAGATCCAGTGTTAATACGCAGCCTAGGTTCTGTGAACGGGCACACATACAGAGGGTGTACGCCAAAAGTGATTTAAACAAGCTTTCTCCAGAACCACTGACTTCACCTTTAAAGCTGGGGTATATGATTTCTGAATGGTCAAAGTTAACATGAGAGGTACACTTTGACCAATCAGAGCGAGGCTCCTATTCTTAAAAAAAAATAAAAAAATACGATTATCTGTTCTATTGGCTGTTGGGACTGTCCATTCACTTTAGCACCAACGTTGTTGGTGTAGAGCGTGTCAGGGAGGGACCATAGGGGAGTGACCAAAGAGAACAAGTGGAGATGTTGAGGTATTTGGAGATTCGAATCTCTATCTATTTAGGCAGGGTCAACTGAAAGATTGGGAAATGATTAATCCATTGTCTTCGGAGTTTTACCCGTTTGGATTCTTTGATAATTTTTGTTCTATCTGTTTCTCATGACTCCCCAACTTTGATCAAAGGGCAACACTTTCTGCCCTTTAACAACAGTGCACAAGGGATTGGCATACTTCTAAAGAGCATCAATTGATTCATTGCTTAGACCAACATTTAATTATACGCAAGAGATTATTGAGGGGTGGTTGACTTAAACAAACAATGCAAAGCAGAAACAACACAAACAGAATGTATACAATGCTAAATACACATTGTAGTATACACATTGTATACTACAATATAGCCTATTTAGCAAGTAGAGTTATGCAGATTTAAGATAATATTACAGATATGTTAGATATCTCTGCATTTAAAAAAGGGTATGAAGGTATTTATTTGAATTTGTTCTAATGCTCGAGTTATGATACTGGTTTACAAAGCGCATAATGGTTTAGGGCCTAAATATATCTCAGACTTACTTCCATACTATGAACCTTTTAGAGCTCTCAGAACATCTGGGGCCCGGCTACTAAACAGTATACACATAGGACTAAACAGGGTGAAGCTGCATTTACTTATTATGCTTCATATAACTGGAAATGTGTTAAGAATTGTATTTTTATTGTATTCATGTATTTGACTGCTCATTTTATTTTACGTTTTGCTCTTTTATATTCTTTCTATGTAAAGGACTTTGAATTACCTTAGTGTATGGATTGTGCTGAATATTGTTTTTAATTGTAGATTGGTTTTTAGCATATACTGGATTGCATTGCATTGCACTATTTATAGTTTTAAATGTTTGTACATTTGTGTTTGTTGCAGGATTCCAGATGACCATTTTCCTTTGCGGCTCCTTCAGTCAAACCTATAGCGACAATGCCCCACAATTTTTCAGTCTGCCCAACCACAACCTGTGTGGAGTACCAAAGCTGAGGTTAACCTCAAAGGGTCGAAAACTTGGACTACTTAAATCATTCTAGTGATGATTATTTCACCATACCCTGTTGTACACCCGAGGATCAGATTCAGACACCGATCTGCAGAATTCAATTTATTGAAAATTCAGTGTCACAAGGGTCTCAGCACTTTTATTCTAGATCAGGGGTCATAGCTAGATTTAAAGTGAAAAGCAACTGAATGTGGACACTTTCTTCATCAAAGAAAAGCCTCAACAGTGTCAAATATGGCCACGATGGAAGTGTTGGACATCACTGTTGTAGCGATCTACTTCATCCTGGTGCTAGCCGTCGGCTTCTTTGCCATGAGGAAAGCCAACCGCAGCACGGTGAATGGCTACTTCCTCGCCGGCCGCTCCATGAACTGGGCCACCGTGGGAGCGTCTCTGTTCGTCAGCAACATAGGGAGCGAACATTTCATCGGGCTGGCCGGCTCGGGCGCTGTTAGCGGCTTGAGTGTGGCCGCGTGGGAGATCAACGCTTTACTGTTGCTCCAGTTGCTAGGCTGGGTGTTTATCCCCGTGTATATCCAGTCCGGCGTCTACACCATGCCAGAGTACCTGTCAAAACGCTACGGCGGGAGGCGGCTAAAGGTGTACTTTGCCGCGTTGTCCCTGATCCTGTACATCTTCACCAAGTTGTCCGTGGACCTGTATGCCGGAGCCTTGTTCATCCAGGAATCCTTAGGCTGGAACCTCTATCTGTCCATCTTCCTCCTCATAGCCATGACTGCTCTGCTGACGGTCACTGGAGGTCTGGTCACCGTCATCTACACCGATACACTCCAGGCTTTCCTGATGATCGCTGGAGCCCTCTGCCTCACGGGCATGAGCCTCTACCAAGTGGGAGGACTCGAAGGTATTGTTTCTTTGATCTTTGTGCAATGACGTTAAAGCTGGGGTATATGATTTCTGATTGGTCAAAGTTAACATGAGCTGTACACTTTGACCAATCAGAGCGAGGCTCCGATTCTCTTCTTATTGGCTGTTGGGACTGTCCATTCACTTTGGCACGACTTTGTTGGTGTAGAGCGTGTCAGGGAGGGACCATAGGGGAGGGACCAAAGAGAACAAGTGGAGCGGTTAAGGTATTTGGATTCGAATCTCTATCCCAACTGCCATTTTCTCCCCAAATCCTCCACCCCAGCTTTAAACCATGTTATTATTTAAACTACAATTTGATGTGAATGCTTCAACCATATGTAACCATTTTCTAAACTATGTCCTGCCCTGTCATTGTTAAGGCTTGAGGATCAAGTACATGCAGGCTACTCCAAACATCACTGCCATCTTGCTGTCTTCACCCAACCTGACATATTCTGAATCCTGCCTACACCACCTCAATCCCAAGGCAGATGCTCTGAAGATCCTTCGAAGCCCCACGGATCCAGACCTACCCTGGCCCGGTTTCCTACTGGGCCAGACCCCTGCCTCTATTTGGTACTAGTGCAAGTCTTTCAATGTAGAGTTCATCTCAATGTAGGCTTATATGTTTGAATATTAAAGGTTCAGTAAGCAGAATGGTCATTTAAGCAAACTTCCTGTCAGTGACTGCAGTTAGCGGTCCCCTCCCTCGTCCCCTCATCCCCACAGTAAAGCACTGCGGTCTTCAAGCAGCGAGTTATCTAGCATCATCTCAGATAAGCAAGTGTGATAAAACATGATAAAAACCATCAGAACAGACATTGGGAAGGAGTTTTACCTGCTCCTCCATTGTAGGCGCATACACATTCACCCATCTGTCGCTCTGCACGTGCACCGGCAGTGAGACGGGTGCCGGTTTAACACTTATATTAACATAAAAAAATCGCTTACTGAACCTTTAAGTGTCCCCAGAAGATTTATTCTAATCAATTTGGAATGTTGTCTTGAGGTAGTGTAAGTTCTGTACAAAACAACAGTGAAAATACATTGAGTTGATTGTTCAATTGTTCATTCCATCCCACATTTTTTGCATTCAAGCCACAGTGTACTGTAGCTTGTTTAGGTAGACTTTTAGTCTTACTGACATGCACTATACAATGATTTTATGTACCACAGCAGGGAACTTAACATGTTTGTTTAAGAACAGCGCTTACACCCATTGTTCATTTATAAAAACCATTAGGTTTCATGAACAGGAATAAAAGTCTTGTGTAGCTAATCCTTAGCGCTATCTAATAAATGAGCGTTCCGAGCCTCTGTGGGACTGTACTGAGGTGAAGTATTGCTATAGGCTAAGTGATGCTAACATTCTCAGAAAGAAATGGTTAAAGGTATGATTGTACCATGGTCCACATTCGCCATATTTGTTTAGGGAGATATCTGACCATGTTTGATTTAGTGCATTCTCCTATTGGCTAAGTTTCCATTTGCATACATCCTCCAGGCAGCATGGCTATCAATACCAAATGTAATGGCAATCCATCATTGATGTTGTCATGTCATCCTCATTGGGGTGCTAGAGGAAAAGTGAGGGTTAATCATGTAAGTCAGTAGGCTTAATCATCTGGTACATTGAATGTGTGTAGAAGAGTTAATCACAATCCATCCAATAGTTGATGAGATATTTCAGTCTGGACCAGAGTGGTGACCGACTGACCACCGGTCCAACTCTCCAACCAAACAACAAACCAACTAACATTGCCATCCCAATATTCCTCGTCCTTGCCAACAAAGCTAGCCTTTAGAGTCAGTTCAAACAGCACAGGTAATAATAAAGGGAGTACACCCATGTCATCGCAACATTGATACTTCATACTTGACCTATTGTCATCACTGTGTGTTCCAGGTACTGGTGTACAGATCAAGTGATTGTTCAGCGGGTTCTGGCAGCAAAGAACATTGCCCACGCCAAAGGTTCTACTCTCATGGGTGGCGCTCTGAAAATTCTCCCTATGTTCATCATCGTCATCCCAGGTAATCGTTTTTTTTTTGAGTGACTTTCACCTGAAATCCTGACTGTGGCATCGCTAAATGACTGATCTATTCATTGTCACGGTTCCAGGCATGATATCCAGGATCTTCTTTGCCGATGAGTTGGCGTGCATCGGGCCAGAGCACTGCATGGAAGTGTGCGGTTCTGCAGCCGGCTGTAGCAACGTGGCTTACCCGCGGCTGGTCATGTCCGTGATGCCCGTGGGTCTGCGCGGCCTCATGATGGCCGTCATGATCGCAGCTCTGATGAGTGACCTGGACTCTATCTTCAACTCGGCCAGCACCATATTCACTCTGGACATCTACAAGATGTTACGGAAGCAGGCGTCGTCCAGGGAGCTGGTGGTAGTCGGCAGGCTGTTCGTGCTTTTCATGGTGGTCGTCAGCATTGCCTGGGTGCCTGTCATCATCGAGATGCAGGGAGGCCAGATGTTCTACTACATCCAGGAAGTCTCGGACTACCTGACTCCGCCTATTGCCGCTCTCTTCCTGCTCGGCATCCTATGGCACCGCTGCAATGAGACGGGTGCCTTCTGGGGTGGGATGGTAGGTTTTGCCCTCGGAGCGTTGCGTCTGGTCTTGGCTTTGATTTACCGCGAGCCCCACTGCGACCGGCCAGATGAACGGCCATCTCTCATCAAAGACGTTCATTTCATGTACGTGGCAGCCGTCCTGTTCTGGGTGTCGGCGCTTGTGACCGTAGTCGTGAGTCTCTGCACTCCTCCGCCCACAAAAGAACAAATCGGAAACACTACTCTGTGGGGGTTGAACAAGAGAAAGAAGCTAAGACGGCAAGAGAAGGAGAAGGCTGAAGAGAACATGACTGTTCTGAAGCCTCTGAACCATGCCGTCCTAAATGGAAACAGTTTGCCCGATCCTGAGGCCAGTCATGAAAATGCTCAACCTAGCAACGGTCATGCCATCACAGCCAGCGACGTAGAAACCCATTGTCCGATCCAAAATGGTTGTCATTCGATCATTTCTGATCCTAAAATGTTGGAAGAGGTAGAGGGGACTGGGGTGAGGGATGGGGTGGAAGAGGAGGAGGGCTGCTTTGGGGGAGGGGCAGTGGAGGATAGGAGATGTATGAAGGCTTTAGGGTGGCTCTGTGGCTTCCAACAGAAGCCGTCCAAAGCTCAGGTCATCACAGCCCAGGAGCAGGAGGAGATCGTGGACCAGCTCCTGCATGAACCTCCAAGAATCAGAATCCTCCTGAACATAGGACTGGTCATGATTTGCTCTGTTGGGATCTTTCTGTTCATCTATTTCTCCTTATAGGCTTGGTTGAGTTCAAATAGTGGGCCATGTTTGTCCCTTGCAAGAATGGCTTCCAGGTTAAGCTTCTCTTACATTTTTCTTTACTTTTTAAATATTGATAACTTGAAAGGGTTCAGTATGCCTCCAACGACTAGTTTGTACAAATGTTATATGGACACATATGGATGCAGCAGTGTTTTATAAGCTGCAAGTCCTGGCAAAAAATCCATAATCCAAACATATACTAGTCTACGCTTGTTTACCACATACTTAAGGTTTAACTGTTGGTCTTCTTCTTTTTATATTTTTTTTATTACACTTATTTAACAACGTTGTGTAAGCCAGAAAGCAGGTCAAACCAGTGTACACAGCCGTGTCACAGCAGTTGTGTGTTGGGAGTAACAGGGTGACTGTGGCTCAGTTGGTAGAGCGGGTCGGCCGATGATCAAAGGGTTGGAGGTTCGATAGCCTCCCTGCCCTGTCTCATAGTTGTTGTGTCTTGAGCAAGAATCCAAGCATATTATTATTGTTTAATTTACCTGTATAAATAAAGGTTTAAAAAAAACAGGAGTAACATTGGGTGCTATTTTCAGTGCAAGAGAATACACAATCTTATGTGAAAAACGTCAACACAATGTCCTTCTTGTAGCACAATTTAACATTCCCCCCTGAACTATGGGGCTCATTTATCACAAACACACAAAAATATTCTATGCAGGCCTGTGCCATATTCAGTGTCAGTAAACATATGTTGACTAATAGTGAATAGGCAATCAATGATGCAAACCCTCAAAACAGAGTGAAAAGTGGACCGTTTCCATCACATCATGAAGTTATAATTGTTTGATATAACTTTAAAGTGGACTTTAACTATTTGAGTTTCTACCAATATTTCAAAATGAATGAATGCATGAATCCATTCATTCTTGTGTAGAAGGCACATGGTGATGGTGCATATGGAAATAGACAGGCTAATTTAGTTTTGTTTTGTTTTTGTATTTTTGGCACTTACCTTAGTTGTTACACCCCAACATTACCGACTTTTCGTTGGTGTGCCACTTATATGTATTATCGTTCACACTGGCAATCTTATCTAATGCCCTGACAGGATTACTATTGAATACAAAGGACTATACTAAGGATATTAAAGCACCTGTTGGACAAGTATGTCTGTTAAGGCAAACAGACAGTGTACAGTATGCTATGTGTTAGCACAGATTATATTATTCTTTAATTCTCATTTCAAATGGATGCTTAAGATATCCTTGTGTTTATCTGTACATTTGAGACACAAAGGGTTAAAGGGTTGATTTCAACACAAGTGTTCGACATGGATGTCTGTTCAAACTGTGCTGCATTGAATGAGATCTTGTCATAGGTTTTTTTTCTTTTTTCAAATTGTTTAAACCTGCAGTGTGTAGAATTTTGGGGTTTTTCTCATAGCAGACTTGGTATAAAATAATTCCAATATCCATAAGTACGTTTAATTTAGTGCATAATAGCTGATTTTTTTTGTATTATTATTTTTTCCCTTAGGAAGGTTCTCTTATATCTCCGTATTTCTCCATAACATGGACCAAGGCATGGGTGCCGCCATTTTGGAAGCGTCATAGTTGGAATGTCTTCAGCTCTACAGAAGCACAGAATGGAACAGTTGGCCACACTGTGTCCATCAGAACTACCAGTTAGAATGTTTTTAAAGAATTTCTGTTTATTCTCTGAACGGGAGCCATAGAGACCAACTGTTGGGATCTAGAATTGTACCACTTGATGATGTCATATTACACACTGCACCTTTAAATTTATTTTGTATGATAAATGTCATGCTGGTCTTACGCAAAGCCTGCTCTCAGATGTGAAGGGGGAGGGGGGGGGGGGTACTGTCAGTGTCTCCTCATCTCCTGGGTTGATCCAGTGAATATTGTCTTATATTATCTTTTTTTAAATGGTACAGTTTAACTGAAGTTAGTTGATCCGAGTCATGTATACCCCATTGTTTTACACAATAAAAAATAAGGATGGAACTCCCCAAAAATCAGTGTCTTTTCCTTTATTGATTCATGTCCAATTCCACATCTTGGTCTTTTTTTTAAATGTGGATGATGATGTCATAAAGAACATCTAACCAGACTAGTCCTGGTTGTGTTTATATACTATCTATGGTTGTGCTCCACTGAAAGGCCTCTGTACATGAGGGCTGTTGTGTGTTCACAGAAACAACACGCTGCTTGCTATGCCTCGTAGTAGGCTTTCGCTGGACTGATGTGTGGCCTCCAAACACAACACATACAATGGGAGTTTTTTGGATACATACAAGTGAAACTCATATTATTAGAATATCGTTCAAAAGTTCATTTATTTCAGTAATACAACTTAAAAGGTGAAAATAATATATTTTATAGACTCATTACAAGCAAAGTGAGATATTTCAAGCCTGTATTTGTTATAATTGTGATTATTATGACTTACAGCTTATGAAAACCCCAAATTAAAAAATTTGAATATTACATGAAATCAATAAAAAAGGGATTTTAAATACAGAAATGTCGGCCCCCTATAGAGTATAATCATCCATATGTACTCAGAACTTGGTTTGGGCCCCTTTTTGAATGAATTATTGCCTCAATTCCAATTCATTTTCCATGATATTATAATAATATGAGTATCACCAGTATTACCAGCTAAACCTACCAATGACATCATTCAAAAACACAACAGGTATATTTAAATTTGGTCCCCGCATATCTTAAGTTATTTTAATTAGTGACATGCATACTGTGATGGTCCCCCAGAATGTCAATCCTATTGATTTTGTTCATCCATTTAACTTTTCATCCAGCACTATCATCTGATCACAGTTTAAGCCTGCGTTCCAATCCCCATACTATGTACTATTTAGTATGGTAGAAAAAAAAGATTAAGGATGTCCCGATTCTTGTGGTCAGATTTAGTGTGGTTAGAAATACCCAGATGTCTACTGCATCCGGACAAGATTTTTAGTGTTGAAAACGACGGAGCCTCCAAATGAAAACGACCAGGGATGCGACGGATAATAAATCAAGAGGCAAGATCAAGGCGCAATGTTATGACGAAATAAATATGTAAAAGTATGTCCCAAGTGTGTGCCTACTGCATGCTAACAAGATTATTTTTATGGTCAGATGTAGTATGTAGAATAGAAAAAAAAGAGTATGAGATTTGGAACGCAGGGTGTGTTTCTCCAAAACTTTGCTCTATGCGTCATCAGTATGTTAGCATTATTACTGTGGCCATTGATAGTTAGCTCAGAGCACCTATATTATGGTTTGAATAACCAGGAATTTGTGAACTAAAACAATAGATCCTTTATTGACATGATGCGACTCTGCGACTGGCAAACGCTCCATATTTCAAATCCTTTCCCCCTAGTTTGTTATGCTGACTTCATTAAACCTGCAGTGTGTAGAATTTGGTTGTTTTTTTTCATAGCAGACTTTGTAGAAAATAATTATAACATCCATACGTTTGTTTAATTTAGTGCATAATAGCTGAAACATTTTTTTAGATTTATTTATTTTTTCCCTTAGAAAGGGTCTCTTATATCTCCATATTTCTCCATACCATGGACCAAGGCACGGGCGCCGCCATTTTGGAAGCCTCATAGTTGGAATGTCATCAGCTCTACAGAAGCACAGAATGGAACAGTTGGCCACACTGTGTCCATCAGAACTACCAGCTGGAATGTTCTTGAATAATTTCTGTTGCTTCTCTGAACAGGAGCCATAGAGACCAACTGTTGTGATGATTTCATATTACACACTGCACCTTTAAATACTTAAACCTTTTCAAAATGCAAATGGTTGCTGCCTCTCAATGTTGTTGCGTTTATTGAATATTGTCATCGGCGAGAGGACTTTCTGTGGAATAGAGCACACATCTGAAGAGACATTAAAAAGAATTTCAGTACGGTCATTTTCTAAATGAGTTTTGTAATTCGCTAGGGAATGCTTTGATCTGATTGGCCAAAGGGTGTGCATTATATCCAATATAGCTGTGACAGAGGACCAATATGAGTCTTCTAAACCAATCATCACAGCTGGCACACACTAATTTATGAGTTAACTAAAACACTCATTACTGGATTTCGTTAAGGTTACATGCAATACACAAGACATACTGTATGTTGGAATGTGCTGATAATTAGTTATTCATGGTAAATCTAGTGTAGGCCATAAGCTCAAATGGCCTTCACATTCTGTATTATTACAAGACATTTACATCACAAGAGGAAAGGGGGGCCGACTAGTAACCACAAGGTCGCTGGTTCGATCCCCGGCACCGGACAGGAGGGTGTTATTTGTAAAACTAGTGGTGGCTGGTATTACATCTACGATGCCCACCATCTCTACCATTGTGTCCTTGAGCAAGACACTTAACCCCAAAACTGATCCAGGGACACTCTCTGACCCCTCTCCGAAGTGTGTTAACTTGAGAGGGGGATATGCGAAGACTGAATTTCGGTGTATACCTCGTGTAAATTGACAAATACTCAACTAAACGTATCATCAAGCCAACATGCCATCAGTCACACAGACCAAGATGACAGTGACAACATGGTGTGCTGCAAGTGGAAAGTTACAGATTGGAAGTGGAAAGTCACTGGGTAGAGACAGCCACACCCACACACACACCCACACACACACACACACACACACACACACACAAGCTCACTTAGTCTAGTTGGCTCCATTTGTTTTCTCTTTGGTGTCTTCAAGTTCATATTACCACAATACAAGCTGTTCCAGGAAATGTGCGTTCTTTCTTGATAAACACTGATAATAATCAAACCAAACAGAATCAAGGTGCAAAGGTGATGCCAGGAAAGTGAGTTAATGGATGAATGTGAGTTAATGAATTTGAAATACTTGGAAAGCTGGGGCGAAGTGGGTAGGGCGGTCAACCCTCAACCACAGGGTCAGTGGTTCGATCCCCCCATCTGCCAAAGTGTCCCTGAGCAATATACCGAATCCTAAATTGCTCCCGATAGTGTGAGTGAATGGGAATGGGAACAGGTCTCCATTGAAAAAGAGTCTCAGGTCTCAATGGGATTTACCTGTATAAATAAAGGTTATACAAAAAAAATTAAAAAATGTAGGCTACTGCTCACAGAATCAAATTTGTCTTGGGAATTATTTATGGACTCAAATAGTGTCTGACAACTTATTCAAAAGCAAATGAGAACTGACCATTTACCACAGGGAATATGTATATATATGTTTGTTTGTGGGTCAAACCAAAACATGAATTCATACAGTGTTTCACCCACCACCCAGGACCAATATGCTCAGCCAGTTGTTGACTATAAAGGCCCAAAATTACTAAATGTGGCACACACACACACACAACACAGACACAGACAAAGACACACACACACACACACACACAGACACAGACACAGACAGCACACACACAACACACACACACACACACACACACACACACACACACACACACACACACACACACACACACACACACACACACACAACACACACACACACACACACACCATTAAGAATATAATAGCATGTTGGAGTGACATCAAAGATGGAGGATTCCCAACACTCTGACAGATTGAGGTCACATTAACGCAGTTATTTTACTCAACTTCATCTTGTTGGTACACGCAGACTGCAAATAGACACAGACAATATCTTTCCATGTAAAACTGGTATATGAACATGTGACCAGATGTCATTATATATTTATATGTGTTCTACCTGATATGATAGGAAGCTCCTTGCATTGATAAAGAGGTTGACAATGCATGTTATTAAAGCTGGGGTATATGATTCGGGAGAAAATAATAATGGATAGGATTTATATAGCGCTTTATTCCCCAAGGACTCAAAGCGCTTACATGGTTCCAGGTTCCATTCATTCACACAAACTACGATAGGCCCTGGGGCAGACTGACAGAAGCGTGACTGCCATACCGCGACAACGGTCCCTCCGACCACAACCTTAAACATACAGCAGTCATACACACATTCACACGTGACACAGGTGGCCGGGCGGGGATCGAATCGCCAACCCTTAGGATAATTGGCCAACCCGCTCTACCAACTGAGCCACGGTCGTCCCAAAATAGCAGTTGGGATAGAGATTCCAATCTAAATACCTCAACTGCTCCACTTGTTCTCTCTGGTCCCTCCCCTCTGGTGCCTCCCTGACACGCTCTACCTGCTGTAGCTCCTCCCTCCCATCGACAGAATGCGCGTTCATGTCTCTTCAATTAGTGTCTTTCCCGGTCTTTCCTCGTGTCCTTGCTGTCTTAGCGGTGTAAGCAGTTGTTGTTAAACGGGAAGTTGGCTCTGATTGGTCAAAGTGAACATGAGCAGTGGCAATTTTTGGGGCCGGCACACAGAGGCAGGGGGAGAGCAAAGTGATGAGTAGATATTCTCAGACCACTTCACCTACATATAGCTGAATGGCTGATGTGACATTTTTGACAAATATTACAGTGAAAAAGTTACCCACCCTAGCTTTAAAACCAGTTGGAGAAAGTTGGATTTTCCTTGAAAGAACTATTTTATAATATGCAGAATGAGCAGGTTTATTGCCAAGCAAGTTTTCACACAGCAGGAATTTTGCTTTGGTATATTGGTGCGTACAAAAAACAGAGAGAAAATAATTGGTAAAACCGAAGCCAAGAATGTAAATAGTAAAGAATAATTAACAATAAATACAATTAAATGGTAAATGGTAAATGGACTTGACTTATAGTATAGCACTTTCTAGCCAATTTTCTCAGCCCCAAAGCGCTTTACATTTCTTACCACATTCACCCATTCATACAAACACTCATACACCGATTATTTGGAATAATTTGCAAAAATCTGAGTGTGTTCGCTAAAGACGGTCCAAAGTTCACAGTGTAAAAGATGTGCGTTGGGGTAATGCATTGAGCCCCATATATACTATCTATGATTGAGACAGCTGAGGAGACTGGAGGTAGCTGTAGTGTATAGTATCAAGGTTCATGGTCAACTTTACTGTCCAAAAAATATAATGGAAATATGTCTACTGCTTTACCATTAAAGGTGAAGTAAGCGATTTATTTATGTTAATATAAGTGTTAAATCGCTCTTCATTCATACAGTGATCATTTATATAGTGTGCACGTTTCATAAAGCCGATCTCTCAGTCACCCGCTCTGCATGTAATCGTCAAATAAACTTTTCGGGGATCCCACTACTGATAACCAATCAGAAGAGAGAACGCTACAAACCGGCACCCGTCTCACTGCCGGTGCACGTGCAGAGGGACAGATGGGTGAATGTGTATGCGCCTACAATGGTGGAGCAGGTAAAAATCTGAGATGATGCTAGATAACTCGCTGCTTGAAGACTGCAGTGCATTAATGTGGGGACGAGGGAGGGGACTGCTAACTGCAGTCACTGACAGGAAGCTAAACTGACCGCTTACTGAACCTTTAATTAACAGTTTGAAAAAATCAATGGAGCTGATTCGAAATGTAATAGTTTAGACAATATAAAAAGCAAAAGATCCTATGATTGAACTATATATTTGATTTTTTATAAATCAATCATTCAATAACCTTTATTGTCACTCGAAAGACACTGAGGTTTACCAATAAACACAATCACAAGGATAATAATAATAATTGCTTGGATTTATATAGCGCCTTTCATGATGCCCAAAGCGCTTTACAGGGTTCCAGACAATTCGTTCACACACAGTCATACCGGTGGTGGTAAACTACCATAGTAGCCACAGCTGCCCTGGGGCAGACTGACAGAAGCGAGGCTGCCATTCAGCGCCATCGCCCCTCCGACCACCACCTCAAACATACAGCAGTCATACACATTCACACGAGGCAAGGGTGGGTGAAGTGTCTTGCCCAGGGACACAACGACCATGACACAAGTGGCCGGGCTGGGATCGAACCGCCAACCCTAGGATCATTGGCCAACCAGCTTAACCACCTGAGCCACAGTCGCCCCAAACATATAATGTTTGGGGCGGGTTATAAGGATAACATATAATGAGCGGAGAAAACAGAAATAAAATAGGATATAAAAAGTTAAATATCTTCATTTAAATAAAATAAATAGAGTATATAAAATACGAAAAAAAAAGAGCAAGAATAAAACAAGATGAACTACTAAATGAACAATGAATTCTGCTAAAACAGATGCAGTCCGATGTGTAAAATTCAGAAATCATAGATTGGAATAAACCAAAAGTAGGATTATACTATCTCATTTTATAATTTAACAATTAAAAAAAACCGACGGATGATAATCAAGCAGTTTAACAATCTAACTGTGTGTGGGAGGAAGGAATTTTTATAGATGTGGATTGCATTCTAATTGCATTCCTTATTAGGGGAGCTGGTCTGGGATCTGTACTATGAGGCCGCTGTGTTGAGCCCATAGATTGAGCTGCTGATACAGAGGAGAGGAGGCCCCCTGGTGGAGAACTGCTGCCAATGGACAATATGGGCCACACTGTAGCTGAATCTCAAGCCAGGGGTTGCAGCCTAGGAAGGCTGCATTTGCAGACCGATTGCGTCATAGTGGCGCGCAAAGGCTTGTTCCATTAGCATTAGCGGCCGAGAAATGCAGCCTTTTTGAAGGCTGCAACAGATGGATCCTTCGCGGCCCAACATATCCCAAGATTCATTGCGTTTTTTTCAGAGATGGCATAAAATAAAATAACAAAGAACAAAACAGCAACGTGTTGCTCCATCTTCTTAACTTTTATCTTCCTTTCTTTTTTTCTTGTACTTTTTTTTCTTTTCGTCTGGTAGGCAACTTCTTTTTCTTTTTTCCTCTGTTGACAAGACTGTCTCCGTTGGCAGCAATCAGGGTTGCTAGGCAGCACAGGAGCGGCGAGTCGTCACGCAAACCGGAAATGCTCGTAAACGGAGACCTGCGGAGACCGTCTCGTTTAACAACGCTTGTTCGGCCTTCGAATCGGCCTTCACAGGCTATAGCCTTCATGGCTCATTTACTTCTGGAGACAAACCCTGCGTTCCGAATCGCATAGGCCTAGTTTTTTCTATTCTACATACTGCATCCGACGATAAAAATAATCTACGTAGTTAGGATGCAGTATGCATAGCCTACTATTGGGACATACTTTTACTATTTTATTTCATCATAACATTGCGCCTTGATCTTGCCTCTTGCTTTTATATCCGGCGCACCCCCGTTTGTTTTCATATGGAGGCTTCGTCGATGTGACGTCACTTCACGTGCGCACCGGATTGTGGGTCAGTATCGCCCAAATAGGATGCAGTTTTCAACACTATAGTCTAGCAGCAAGTGCTCAAAAAAGGCTTTAGTTTTCGAGATACCCCTACCCGAGGTAGAACAAACCTCAACAATGATTTTTTTTATCTTTAGAATGTCCTGTTCATGAAATTGATTGTTGAGCACTTTTATCTTTGGGCGAAATATGTTTTTTTGGTTATTCTTTAGAACTACCCCAGTCCCTCAAAAAGAGCCAAATTAGGCCATTCCGAATAGGGGATATGTGACAAAAAAGCCCATAACTTGGGAATGCTCACTCTTTTCTTCATCAGATTTGCTGAGGTACTAACCAGGTGTCTGTCCCACATCACCAACAAGTTAGAATGTAATTTACCAAAACATTTATTGAAATAGAGTCCTGTATACAGAGCTTTAGTTTAGGCGGAAATGGTACTTTTGTGGTGATAGGAAAAGAGGGTTCCTTTACTTTTCTCTCAAATATCACCAAAACATAAATCCCTGCCAAATATACCATTTATGTATTGTTGAGGATGCTATTGAACAATAACCAGTGGTTGTATGAAGATATATATTACAGTTTAATTTCTAATGAGATTTTTCTAGAAGTACTCCTCCACTGAAATAGCCATATTAGGACATTCCGAATAGCCTATAGTCCAGCAGATATGTGAATGCATTGTGCTTTTTATGATACAAACATGAGCTTTGGCACACTGTTAGAGCATGCCCTAAGGAAGATTTCTGGCTATAGGGCCATCGCCAATTTTTCCTATGGCCCCCACGGCGGCCATTTAAAAAAATGTACTTATAGTACCAGTAGCTTGGGTTGTAGAGCAACTAGGATCTTGATTATGGTGTCTAATCCTACATTTTCAAGGATGGAAGAGGCAGTGGTGCTATTTAAAACATGCTAGAAAGTACCCAACTTCATATATCTGGCATTCAGGGAACAAAATTGTGGTAAAACCTTCAAATATTAGCGGAGTTATGCATATTTTCATGAATTACAGAATCAGTTCATGAGTTGTATGCTGACCTTATATTGTAAGCATACAACATACAACTAAAGTAAATATCTTTTTCAAAGCCTGAACAATACATCAGTTTAGCCTGTTTGATAGGTTGCTATTTTATCCGTGTAACCCTCTCTGAGTAAGTCAACATTGCTCTAGGTTCCGAAGGAGCTAAGTGATATAAACAGTTACCACAATGAAAGTGCCAGGCAAGGTAAATTGCAAGCAGTAACTTTTACTCACATAAAGTTGTAGGTCACACCCAAAACACATATGCATATAAATCATTTGAACATACAAAATTGGCCTAATTCTACTTGTACAAGAATGAGGAATGCAGTGGTACTATTTACAACATGCTAAACTACATACACACATATCTGGCATTCAGGGAATTAAATAACAATAAAACCATCAACACATTTATAATTATTTCTGAAAACACAGTCCACCACAGGGGCAAAGTGCACGGAAGTGCTGCCTTGACACATTTGCAATGTCCACTGCACCCCTTTTTGCATCCACAGCGGAGGAGTTTATAACAGGCCTGTATCGATCCTGGTAGTGCGGCCCAGTGAAATTCCCATCTGCCTGTGGCCTTCCACTTCCACCCCCATTGGTGATGGGAGTTGAGGGGCTGAAACCATCATCTGTCCCCAACAGTGAACAGCTTAGTAGGCAGCCCTCTTTTTGTGTTGCATCAGTGCTGCTTGGGTTGGAAGTCCCTCAATTGATATCCCTTTCTAGGTGAAGAGCTGCTTTCTTGCCTGATAGACAGATTACTGGCTGCTGGTGTGGCCATATAGCAATACAACAAATCACTCCAGAGGTTCCATCCAGTTGTCTATGGAGTCAGGTGTGGCAGCAAATGCACAGAATGCTTTTGTGACATCTTCAAAGCTCCTCCATGTATCCCACACATTTTTCTTACCCCTGCCACCAAAAGATGACACTGTGTCACATCCAGTAAAGGCATGGAACCCCGGTAAGGCGATACATCGTTCTGGACCTAGTGCCGTTGCCATCTTGTGAGCTGCTAAATGCCGAAAACTCTTTCCAGCTCCAAAGGCAACCCACAGCTCATTGATGTTGAGAGAGTGGGCTGCCGTCACTGCCAGCACCAACACATCTGTGTCAACTGTGCATATTGATACACTGTTATACCCTTCCTTCACAGCATCTCCAAGGTGCAGTAGTATGCGGGTATCAGCCTCCTCATGTGTGCATAGTGCAAGAACTTCTACATCTCGAGGCTGAGTGCAGAGGACTTCAGCATGATGGTTGCTAATCACTTGCTTTTCAGTGTTGAGGTCTGTCAGGCCCTTCAGGGAGTTCGTAGAAGAGTTGAGCCGTCAAGTGCCATTCCTCGAAAATGGCCAGAGTTTTTGCGCATTGACGACAATAAGGCTGAACTGTTCTCCTTCCTGGCATCTATCTTGCTGTGTGTTTCCGCCTTTAAACTGTCA
Organism: Ammodytes dubius; assembly: GCA_026122265.1. Taxonomy (NCBI): domain Eukaryota; kingdom Metazoa; phylum Chordata; class Actinopteri; order Uranoscopiformes; family Ammodytidae; genus Ammodytes; species Ammodytes dubius. The sequence continues at coordinate 815,927 of CM047528.1, read as the reverse complement.
GGAAAATATTGATCCCATACAACATTCACTCTGCTGACATGCTCCAGCTTAGACAGGATGTATGGTGAGAACACCTTCTGTGAATATTTAGAAAAGGTCTCAGCAGCACCAGGTCGTAGCATGTTAACGAGCCCCATCAAGTATGTTGACCTGTACAATGGGGTTGGATTTGTTCTCTTGTGATGAAATCAGGTTCGCCAAACAGCCCACCAAGTCTGACTTGGTTCCAGTTCTTAGCTTGCCCATTTGTGACAATGCCAGTGGACATGCCTGGTTTTTCAAGCTAAAATAAACTCATCCAGACTTCCATCACGTATCTGAGATACAATATAAAGCCTAGAGAACAGGGAGCAGTCACTCTTCAGGGATGAGAGCTGTTGTAAGGTCCTGGACTTCTCTCGGACTGGAGGCCGGCTGAATAAAGGGAGGCTGTTCCTTTTGATGTGTTCTTTGATTGGCAGGATTGACAGGATTTCAGAAATGAATCTGCTGTCCCTGTTGTAGCAACTCCAGCTTGCACAAGTGCTCCTGTCCACACGCTACCTTCCAAGATAATGCCAAGTACCTTGACTGCTGCCATCTCAATGTGGAACCCACCAAACATCACAATAAAGTTATCTTCACCATGAGCTGCTGGCCAAGTCCACTGGATTTGTTTTGCCACTGCATACAGAGGTTGATCCAGAGTGATGATTGGTACCTGAGCAGGATTCAGAATCTCCACTGGCTTCTTCACCACATTCATAGAATGGTGAATCATGGCGAACGGTTTTGGCTTGGTCATAGAAAAAGGGAAGTACACGCTACATTGTGTAATTCTTGGTGTTAACAATGTTGTTACGCTTCAGTGTGATTATTGTATAACATTTAGACAGAGTGAGATCCACTGTGAAGATCCCTCTCCATTCATGGCGAGCCTCCCAGTGTGATCCTTCCAGGACGAGGAACCGACCCATGAAATACTCCACATGTGGTAGGGCCGCACCAGTCGCCAGGATTCACACATCCATTGGACTGCTGCACACATCCTTTCTAAGAACTGTCACAGGACCAGTAAAAGACAGTTTAACAGAGAACCACTGACAGTGATTGATTACCCGGAAGAGATCACAAAACATACAGACTAAAAGGACTATTGACAACACTTGTTTATTTTAAATGGCCCATGTTTTTATTTTCAAATAATGAACAGTATGCATATGTGTTTTGGGTGTGACCTACAACTTTATGTGAGTAAAAGTTACTGCTTGCAACTTACCTTGCCTGGTACTTTCATTGTGGTAACTGTTTATATCACTTAGCTCCTTCGGAACCTAGAGCAATGTTGACTTACTCAGAGAGGGTTACACGGATAAAATAGCAACCTATCAAACAGGCTAAACTGATGTATTGTTCAGGCTTTGAAAAATATATTTACTTTAGTTGTATGCTGACCTTATATGCTTACAATATAAAGTCAGCATACAACTCATGAACTGATTCTGTAATTCATGAAAATATGCATAACTCCGCTAATATTTGAAGGTTTTACCACAATTTTGTTCCCTGAATGCCAGATATACAGTATGAAGTTGGGTACTTTCTAGCATGTTTTAAATAGCACCACTGCCTCTTCCATCCTTGAAAATGTAGGATTAGACACCATAATCAAGATCCTAGGTGCTCTACAACCCAAGCTACTGGTACTATAAGTAAATTTTTTTAAATGGCCGCCGTGGGGGCCATAGGAAAAATTGGCGATGGCCCTATAGCCAGAAATCTTCCTTAGGGCATGCTCTAACAGTGTGCCAAAGCTCATGTTTGTATCATAAAAAGCACAATGCATTCACATATCTGCTGGACTATAGGCTATTCGGAATGTCCTAATATGGCTATTTCAGTGGAGGAGTACTTCTAGAAAAATCTCATTAGAAATTGAACTGTAATATATATCTTCATACAACCACTGGTTATTGTTCAATAGCATCCTAGACAATACATAAATGGTATATTTGGCAGGGATTTATGTTTTGGTGATATTTGAGAGAAAAGTAAAGGAACCCTCTTTTCCTATCACCACAAAAGTACCATTTCCGCCTAAACTAAAGCTCTGTATACAGGACTCTATTTCAATAAATGTTTTGGTAAATTACATTCTAATTTTTTGGTGATGTGGGACAGACACCTGGTTAGTACCTCTGCAAATCTGATGAAGAAAAGAGTGAGCATTCCCAAGTTATGGGCTTTTTTGTCACATATCCCCTATTCGGAATGGCCTAATTTGGCTCTTTTTGAGGGACTGGGGTAGTTCTAAAGAATAACCAAAAAAACATATTTCGCCCAAAGATAAAAGTGCTCAACAATCAATTTCATGAACAGGACATTCTAAAGATAAAAAAAATCATTGTTGAGGTTTGTTCTACCTCGGGTAGGGGTACCTGGAAATCTGAGGGCCCCTCCTGCTAGTCTACTAACAATCTTGGCCAAATGAAGTAGGACATCCGGGTACTTCCAACCATCCTAAATCTGGCCACAAGAATTGGGACATCCTAAATCTTTTTTCTACATACTATCGTATCCCATTACAGAGACCGCCTCCTACCAAGGAGGCGGTCTCGCGGTCTATGAAGGCTATAGCCTATGAAGGCCGATTCGAAGGCCGAACCAGGGCCGAACGAGCGTTGTTAAACGGGACGGTCTCCGCAGGTCTCCGTTTACGAGCATTTCCGGTTTGCGTAACAAGCCGTTACCTTGTGTGACGACTCGCCGCTCCTGTGCTGCCTAGCAACCCTGATTGCTGCCAACGGAGACAGCCTTGTCAACAGAGGAAAAACAAAAAGAAGTTGCCTACCAGACGAAAAGAAAAAAAAGTACAAGAAAAAAAGAAAGGAAGATAAAAGTTAAGAAGATGGAGCAACACGTTGCTGTTTTGTAATTTTTTATTTTATTGTATGCCATCTCTGAAAAAAATGCAATGAATCATGGGAAATGTTGGGCTGCGAAGGATACATCTGATGCAGCCTTCAAAACCGTGAAACGAAGGCTGCATTTCACGGCTGCATATGAGGAGCCTTGCAAAGAGCCTTGCAAATGGAACAACCTTTGCACGCCGCTATGACGCAATCGGTCTTCAAATGCAGCCTTCGTAGACCGCAACCCCTGAATCGAGATACAGCCTACATATTTGTTAGACCGACACATACCCTGCGTTCCAAATCACATACTTTTTCGTTTTACTACACTATATCAAAGTACAGAAGAGTTTTTAGGGCCACAGGAGAGAAAAAAAATCAGATGAGGAAGATTTTTTTTCCCCATTATGTTGAGAAATGTCAAGAATAAAGATGAATACCTCCAAAATACTTTTGGAGTTACTGGGGCATTTATGTATTTTCAGCATACTACAATTGACTTACAATTGAATGTATTGGGACATCCTAAATCTTTTTCTGGCATACTAAATAGTATGGAAGTATGGGGATTGGAACGCAGGGATAGACAAATATCCATGTCTGCATGTTCCAAAGACGTGTTATGTATTTATTGATGAAGACATGCATTATGTCAAACTGTTAGTGGCTCACCTCATTTAAATCTCCTTCTATTAAAGCTAGGGTGGGTAACTTTTTCACTGTAATATTTGGCAAAAATGTCATATAAGCCATTCAGCTATATGTAGGTGAAGTGGTCTGAGAATATACTCATCACTTTGCTCTCCCCTGCCTCTGTGTGCCGCACCCCAAAAATTGCCACCGCTCATGTACACTTTGACCAATCAGAGCGAGGCTCCGATTCTCCGTTCTTATTGGCAGCTTTAATATGTTCTGTTTACCATTGAGAGTTATTTTAAAAAATGTTGTAGTGTAGTGTTCGCTAAAAGTATCCATAGTACATTCTAAGGAAATAACTAACATGTAAGTAAATACATGGACTTATTTATAATTTATAATTTATATTTCCAAAACCATACAATTCTATCATAGAGATAGAATTGATAGATGAGGTATCTTTACTCTCAAATAGATGAATGTTGTCTTTTTGAAATGGAAAATGGCAATATGTCAAGCATATATTTAAAACGATCTCCAGCACATTACACATGTGATCAAATCACATGTGTTGTGTTGATCCCTCCTATTATTCATTGGGAATCATTCATTTGAACAGTTGTGAAAATATGCACGGCATGGGGGGGGGGGGGGGGGGGGGTGTTGTACCAACACTTCTATATGCTGTGCAGAAGCCAGCTGTGTGCTTCTTCTTCAACACAGATCACTAGGCTCTGCTTTAGACATGTACATACTCGCTCTCAAACATGTTTTACCACTATCTGGTGAGCTGCTAGGGAAGAGAAACAAAATGTACACGCAAAAATAGGATTCCAAAAGCAGTAATTATTTGATTCTGTGTTATTTCCACTTAAAGGCAAGTGTACTTCAGCATTATATAGTAAGTGAAATAGCAAGTATGGAAGCCTTGTGGTCCAATATGGACCTAACAGATGTAGATAGCCTGCCTGTACATTTGCTGTTTGCTGAAAGTGTCATCTCTCCTTTCCACCACAAGAGGGAAGCCTCCCTCCTACATACTCAACATGTACTGTATACTCCATACTGTCTACTTAAAGGCCTACTTCACCGGTTGGAATATGAAGGTGTATTGAACTCGGAGATCCTATGAAATTTAAATGTGCAAAAAAAAATTAAATCGGATCATCCTAGCCTGAGAAAAGGCAGAAAGAGTGTTTTATGGTCTCACTGTCTAACCCTACATTTTCCCATGGATGAGTCATCCATGGGAAAATGTAGGGTTAGACAGTGAGACCATAAAACACTCTTTCTGTCTTTTCTCAGGCTAGGATGATCCGATTTTTTTAAAAATTGTACATTTATACTTCATAGGATCTCCGAGTTCAATACACCTTCATATTCCAACCGGTGAAGTAGCCCTTTAACCATCGATTGCGAGGAGGAGGAAAAGTAACCTATCGATCCGTATGCAAAATCTTCTCAGAAGTGAGCACTCATCCGGGCATTTCTCGCCTACACAAACTCGCATACTCAACCACAACATAGTCAAAATTGGCGTCAAAATTAGTATGAGTAGGACGGTAGTGCTTTCCGAACACAGCCACTGACACAACCCCTGATCATCCCGAGGTCCAGACACAAGTATTCACAAACTTTTTCAGTAGAATGACTATTATACCACAATATAGAAAATAGGCCTACTAACAGGTACAAGTCATACATTGCTTTAATGTTGTCTTTTTTCATTTGCAAAGTAAGTAGTCAACTAGTTCTCTCTGAGATGTAGTGGACTAGAAGTAGGAAGTTGCATTAAAATGGAAATATTTAAGTACAGTACAAGTTGTACAATAGACTAGCAGTGATTAGAACAGCAAAGCAGAGGGATAGAGAAGGCCCACTCTGTATATGAGATTCATACATCTTCCTAATGTATTAACCTGGAGACACATGAAGTTTTCAAAGGGCAAATCACTTTTGGCCGAGCACAATTTGGCCATTTTACACACACACACACACACACACACACACACACACACACACACACACACACACACACACACACACACACACACATGCTCTCTTTATAACCAGTGTATTTTTACAACATCTTTAGTCTAACTGTTGTTTATGGTACTGTGTCTCTAATTTTTTTATTATTATTATTATTTTTTTAAATATGTTGTGGCGTGTAGAGACGGGAGTCGGAGGCGGAGTGTCAAAAGACGGAGCTATCTGCTTTAATGACATTAATACACTTGTCGAGTAACAACAACGGAGCAGACAGTAAACTCTTGATAGTCTCAAAACGCCAACAAGACAAAACAGGAAATTCCCCCAGTCATAACAGTTCCCCCGGAACTTCAGTTCCATAGGTGAATTATGTAAGAGCACTACACAAGCCCCCCCAGAATTCACCCATAGTCAAAGTCCCCGTGCCGGAAAGGCACGATGGCCCGGCCGCGACTAGAACGAGTGGCAGGGGCCGAAGAGGGGAGGGGCGTGGTGGGTGCGGCAGGACCAAGCCCAGGACTGAGCGGCAACGGCACCGACAAGGCGGCAGGGAGCCCAGCGGGGCGTGGCAACGGGGGGCGTCCACGGCGCGGAGCCTGGGCCAACTCCAACGGTCTGGAAATGTCCACGTGGGCAGGCTTGATCCTGTCGACAGAGACAGTCTCGGGCCTACCACCGACGTCCACGACCAGGCTCTTATCCCCGTGTTGCAAGACCCTAAACGGCCCGTCATAGGGGGGGCGCAACGGTCCACGGTGGGCGTCGTGGCGGATGAACACAAACTCCGCCGTGTGCAGATTGGGTGGCACCAGGGAAACGGGGGTGCAGTGATGCGAAGTGGGGACGGGTGCGAACTGCTTGGCGACCTCCAGCAGAGAGGACCGCTGCCTGGCCGCCGACCAGGGTGTTGTGGCGTTCGGAATGAAATCCCCTGGAACTCGCAGCACCTGACCGTAGACTAACTCGGCAGACGAGGACTGCAGGTCCTCCTTAGGCGCCGTCCGGAGCCCCAGCATCACCCAGGGAAGTTTGTCCAACCAGTTGCCGTCCATCAAACTGGCACGCAAGGCCGCCTTCATGGAGCGATGGAACCGTTCGCACAAACCATTAGCCTGAGGATGGTATGCGGTAGTGCGATGCAGTTTAACCCCCAGATCCTTGGCAACCACATTCCAGATCTCCGAGGTAAACTGTGCACCCCGGTCGGAGGAGAGGTCCGAAGGTGTCCCAAAGCGCGCGACCCACGTGCCGATAAACGCACGGGCCACATCGGAAGACGATGTCGAGGTGAGTGGCACAGCTTCAGGCCAACGCGTTGTCCTGTCCACCATCGTGAGGAGGTGGGTGAAACCATGCGAAGGGGGGAGTGGCCCCACCAGGTCGATGTTGACATGGTCGAACCTCCTACCAGGGACGACGAATGGCTCCAACGGGGCCTTGGTGTGGCGGTGCACTTTTGCACGCTGACAGGACACACACGAGTCGACCCAGGCCCGTACGTCCTTCTTCAGTCCTTTCCAGACAAACTTCTGAGAGACCAGCCTCACGGACGCCCTCCTACCGGGATGGGACAGGCCGTGTATTGCCTCGAAAACAGCCTGCTGCCAGCCGGCAGGGACCAGTGGCCTGGGCTGGCCGGTGGAGAGGTCACACCATAACCTGACCCCTGAGTCGCCGATCGCCACTTTTTCCAGGCGCAGCCCGGTGTCCGAGTCTTTGAGGGACTGAAAACCGTGGTCCGTGGCCTGTTCCGCACTCATACGCGAGTAGTCGAGACCCAGCTGCACCGCGCCGACGATCACTCTGGAGAGGCAATCCGCGACCACGTTGGATTTGCCAGCGATGTGCCTGATGTCCGTGGTATACTCAGAGATGAATGACAGCTGGCGCTGTTGGTGGGCGGACCACGGCTCGGCAACCTTGGACATGGAGAACGTGAGGGGTTTGTGGTCCACAAAAACCGTAAACTGACGGCCCTCCAGGGCAAAACGGAAATGACGGATTGCCAGCCAGACGCCGAGCAGCTCCCTGTCGAAAGTACTGTATTTGCGCTCCCGGGGTACCAGCTGGCGGCTGAAAAAGGCGAGCGGTTGCCAGGCGCCACCGTCCCACTGCTCTAACACCGCGCCAACCGCGTAGTCGGATGCGTCGGTTGTGAGGGCCACCTGAGCTCCGGGCAACGGGTGGACCAACAATGCGGCCCGGCTCAATGCAGTCTTAGTGTCCTCGAACGCTCTGTCCCTCTCTGCAGTCCAGTCGACGTCTTGGCCGGGCGTCTTGTCCTTGAGGGCCTCATACAGCGGGCGCATAGTGTGGGCCGCCCGGTGTATGAATCGGTGATAGAAGGTGACCATCCCCAGGAACTCCCGGAGCCCCCGGGCCGAACGTGGGCGGGGAAAGTTGGAAACAGCCTCCACCTTCGACGGAAGGGGGACGGCACCATCCCTGTTGATGAGGTGCCCGAGGAACTGGATGGACGGCACCCCAAAAACACACTTCGCCGGGTTAATGATCAAGCCGTGGCGGTCGAGCCTTGTGAAGAGGGCCCGGAGGTGTGTGAGGTGCTCCTCCTCCGAGGAACTGGCGACCAGGACATCGTCCAAGTAGACGAAGATGAAAGGCATGTCCCTCAGCGCCGAGTCCATCAGCCGCTGGAAGGACTGGGCCGCGTTTTTCAGGCCGAATGGCATCCTGAGGAACTCAAACAACCCAAACGGAGTGACCACAGCTGTCTTCGGGACATCCGCAGGGTGCACCGGAACCTGGTGGTAGCCCCGCACAAGGTCGACTTTGGAAAACAGGAGCTTCCCCGCCAGATGCACGGAGAAGTCCTGAATATGGGGCACTGGATAGCGGTCGGGCGTGGTGGCGTCATTCAGGCGGCGGTAGTCTCCACATGGGCGCCAGCCGCCATCCTGCTTCGGAACCATGTGGAGTGGCGAGGACCACGGACTGTCGGAACGGCGAATGATGCCCAGGCGCTCCATGTTGGCAAATTCAGCCTTAGCAACCGCCAGTCTCTCCGGAGCGAGCCGTCGGGCCCTGGCATGGACGGGGGGCCCTTTCGTCTCAATATGGTGCTCCACACCGTGTTTCGTCGACGTGGACGAGAAGGTTGGTTGCAGCAGGCTAGAGAACTCTCTGAGCAGCCGCTGGTACTTGTCACCCTCAGAGAGCGAGCTAGAAAGGCCGTCGTATGTCCCCTCATCGCAGACACATGCGAACGAGGAGAAGGTCAATGCGTCCACCAGGCGCTCGTTCTTGACATCAACCAGCAGCCCGTGTGCGCACAGAAAATCTGCGCCGAGGAGGGGGAAGGAGACGTCGGCTGTAACAAAATCCCATGTGAACCGTTGACCTCCAAAACATAAATCCACAGACTTCGTGCCATACGTTCGGATCGGGGTGTCGTTGGCAGATGTTAAGGGAGGGCCGTGCAACCCGCCGGCGGCGTCGTCCACCGTAGCCGGCACCACGCTTCTCTGTGCACCGGTGTCGCAAAGGAATTTACGCCTGGAGAGGGTGTCCACGATGAACAGCAGCCGGCCCTTTGTGCCTGCGCTCACGGCCACTACTGAGCGCAGGCCTTGGTGTTTCCCGCCGCGTTGAAAGTGCACGGAGAGCGGCACTTTTTTGCCTTGGCTCCGAAACGTGCATGGAAATAGCATAAGCCCGCAGCGGTAAGGCTGTCGGTGGACTCGTGTCCTCCGCCAAGGGGAGCGCTGCTGCCCGGACGAGTGTAACTGCGTGTCGGGGCCAGCACATCCGGGGCGAAACGCTGGGTGGCCAGAAAGAACCTGTCTGCCTCCTCTGCCAGAGCCCGTGGCTCCGTGATGGATGTATTCGCGAGCGCTGTCTGGACGTGTGGTGGCATGTGTCGCAGGAAGAGTTCGATGAAAAGGAAATTTGGTACCTCCGTGCCCAGCAGGTTTAACATCATTTCCATATGTTCGGAGGGTTTGCTGTCCCCCAGGCCTTGAATGGCAAGAAGACGCCGGGCTCTTTCCGATCTTGACAGTTCAAAGATTTTGAGGAGGTAAGCCTTGAGCCCTGCATATTTATTTTGGGCAGGAGGAGATGTAATAAAGCTTACTGCCCTGGCTGCAGTGGAGCTCTCCAGTGCTGAGACGACGTGGTAATAGCGTGTGGCATCATCTGTAATCCCACGGAGGGTGAACTGAGCCTCTGCCGGTGCGAACCACGTTGCCGCGGACGTCTCCCAGAACTTCGGCAGTTTGAGAACGATGGAAAGCGCCATGCTGTTGCGATCGATATTCAAATCAGTCTCGGAATCTTCAGCGGGACTGACGTCAGGGTCACCAATGTGGCGTGTAGAGACGGGAGTCGGAGGCGGAGTGTCAAAAGACGGAGCTATCTGCTTTAATGACATTAATACACTTGTCGAGTAACAACAACGGAGCAGACAGTAAACTCTTGATAGTCTCAAAACGCCAACAAGACAAAACAGGAAATTCCCCCAGTCATAACAGTTCCCCCGGAACCCCGGAACTTCAGTTCCATAGGTGAATTATGTAAGAGCACTACACAGTGTCCTTTTGGGTCAATATCAGATGGAAATAAAACCAATGCAAAAATATTTTGAAGCCAGGAGTGCAATGATGATGTCCTTCAAGCTATGTAGGCAATACAAGCAGGCTTATACATTGAACTGTCAGGCCTGTACACCATTTCTGTTAAGAGTAAAGGCTACATTAAGGAGCTGGGACTATATCAAGTGCTATATGCTAGGCCTACATTAGCCTATGTGTTTGCTCAGTGTATCCTTAGCTGTCATCTGAAATATCCATATTAAATCTTTCGACATCTTTTTGTAGCCTTTAAGTGAATGTGACATTTCTGTTTGTGTTCATTAGGCTATGGTATTCCATGAACTTGTAACTTTCTCATCTCATCACTCAAATATAGGCCTATTTTATTTAACCTTATTTACACTCGAGATAACCTATGGAAATTCTCATATGCTATCACATATTTGTATAGGCTGCACAAAGGCTAATAATGTAGGCCTAGGCCTAATCGCTTTCTTTTGGCAAACTTTTCTATCGGTAAGTATCCTAAAGATGAGTAGAAAATCTACCCACAGTGATCCACTGGGATAGCCTATCGCGATAACGAACTAAAATCTCGCGGTGTCTGGATTAATAACGTTTTAGAAGCGGGTTATCAAGCTAGCCAGTAGAAGTAAGCTGTGTACGGAAGTAATACAGCTTTAAATAATTTATTTTATTTAAAGAAAAATAACTACATTTGCAACATGGAGTCAATATTGTTTACGTTGCTCTAATTTCACGAATCGTAGAAAACTTTTTCGTTTAATATAGCAAAAAATGTATTAAGTTACATACACTGAGTAATATTATATAAGCATATTTTACGTTGACGCGTATGTTATCTTTTATTTTGGCGTCACCGGAAGATACCCTCTTTAAGTCTGTGTCGCTTGACGAATGCATGACGGCTTCAGCTCAGCTTTAGCTGAAGAGCAAGCCGACATCAGCTGAGTTTGCACGAAGTACCATCCTTGTAGCTAAAATACAGGAATTTATCATCACGTAAAATTCAACATTAGCATTTTGCAACGTTACTTAACTCTTCAGCTAATAAAATACCGGCTAGCTGTCGTAACCACAGAACAAGGATACAGGCTAAGGGAAATAACATCACATCAAACCCGGCAAACAAAGAGGTCCTTTTTCAACGACAACATTTTTCCTCCATATTCTATAGTTATGAGTCATGTGGCCATCGAAAATGTCCACGGTCTAGAGCAGCAGGTAAGCCGCGTCTTTTTAATGTGTCTTGAAGCGTCAATTGGCAAAGTGTTTTAACGGCAGGGACAAATGTTAGCTTACCGACTAGCCTAAACACACCGCTAACGAGATGCTATCGTGCTAGCTAGCGTTGGGTGCGCTTCAATTCACCACTCGCATGACACAACATTAGAGCTGCGGAGCGGGTAACCATACGACGTAGAAAACACACATTAGGCTCCTATTTTGACTAATGGACTGTAGCTTTTGTTTGCTCTATCAAATAGTCGTTCGAAATGATTGAATAAAGCTGTTTGTTAAATGTAATATGTAGCTTAGGCCCTGGACCAGGTTTTATTATAACAGAGCCATATGAGCGAGTACGCCTGAGTGGTTCCGTCGGCGTTCCCCTGTGAAGATAAGAACCGCACTCGCCAACTATTATCTTCACTGCGTTTGTCTTGCAGCTTGATACAATAATAAAATGGAGGAATGCGGAGACGGAGCTACCGGCAACTGACACCCCAGCTATGTCGTGTTTGATAGTTAGCCCCCCCCCCCTAGCTTTCACAAACTACGCACTATCGCACAGTGTCCATGTGTGTCAACAATGCGTCCCGCTTACAAAAAAAAAAAAAAAAAAATCATTTCTTCTGCGTCACCAGCAACGTTAAGCACCCTGACTGGCCCAGACAGACAGTTGGATGGCAACACAAAGTACTATATGTTCTCAGTTGATGCTTAGGGAATTGGATGCACAACAACACTGACTTTTTCTATGTCCTCATATATTGTTTCGATGCAATGAAACGCTGCACTGGGATTTGTATTAAAGTCGAGTTCGCTGCAGTGTAGAAAAGCATCCTACTGCAACACTGTTATCAACACGTACTAGACGCCAAAGCAATACAATGCGAAGTTATTTCCTGGACAGCAGGTTTAGATGGTCTGCTCCAGAGAAAGGTGTCTGCACCAACGTCATGTCTTAAAGCCCTCTCATCACTTTGCTATCATCATGTCACAGCTGTATGCACTAGGCTGACATCACCATCATAGGATTTCTGTGTTTATTTACAGAAGTTTCTGCGGCTGAAGGCACATTTCTGTGTCCTTTTCCTTTTAAATCTGGGCAGTTCACCTACTGTCTAGAGTTGGTGGCTGTGTTGTAAAAGCCCTACTAACGTCCTCCCTCCTACACACTCAACATGTATATATACTACACACTGTCTACTTAACGATCGATTGTGTCTGCGAGATTCATCGGACCATTTACACCGAAGTATACAGAAGCAATGAAGAATTTAGAAGAAAAAAAAACTTCTGTGTTGTTTGAAAAGACGCAATGCATTGTGGGGCGGTTGAGTAGGAGTAGTAACTAGTAACCCATCGATCCTTAACACAAAATCTTCCCGGAAGTAAGTTCTCATCCGGACATTTCTCGCCTACACAACCACGACATATTAAAAATGTACGTCAAAATTAGCATGAGTAGGAAGTTAGTAGGCCATTTCAAACACAGCCTGTGAGCAGTGCCTTCACATTGCTTATCATGATATAGATGGATAAACAAACATACATTAGATTTTAAGTGAGGCAGTTAGAAAGGTTGCTCTGCTGAAGTGTGTTTTTCTGACCATCCCTCTCTTGTTTTTTTTCCCCAGCTCGCTGTCCTAGACTTGAGTGCGGCGGACGGACAAGGTGGCGGCCCTAACCGTAAGCACGCGCCATGTTTTTCTCCCAAACTTTTTCATTTTCACTTTGCTAATGAGTGTTGCACAGACGCTCGCTCACACACCTGAACATCTGCCCTGTCCACAAATGATATGACATAAATCGCTTGGTGTCTTAAAGACTGAGCGAACAAGAAGGTTGCCCTTTAAGAACTAGATCTAGAAGGGATAGGATAGTCCAGTTAAGTGATGTTGGACACGCTGTCTCTCTCTGTCCGCAGGGCGATACATTCCTCCACATTTACAGAACGACGGTTCCAGATATGGTGTGTAGCGGGCATCAGGTTAAAGCTGCACTGTGGAGGTTTCTTGTAAACAAAAAGAAAAGCAACGCTCTATTGACATTCAGTCTTACTCACCAAACTGCACTGTGTGAAGCCTTGAATGGATTCTCTTTCCTCTTAAAGCCTTTGCAAAGCAGCAGCTATATAACATCCATGTTTGCTAGCCAGCGTAGCGGTCTTCCCTGCCTTTTTGCAGGTGGGTTGCTGCCACGTTTCTTTGCTCATGACTATTACTGCCGGGGCTGTTAATCCGCGGATCTGGTGGCATGATGTGAGTCAGGCTGTCCACTCTGCATGCATGTGTTTCTGCAGTAGGCATGCCCCATACAAAGAGGGACGCAGCTCCCTAATGCTACCAGTGGTCAAAGAGTCCACAGGGCGCCTTTTACTAGCAGCACCTTGATAACAACACACACAACTGTAACGCTTTGTTCCTGTCCAGCAGGAAATGCCTTTGCTGCTGGTCGACCTGGTGGCTATACCATCGCACCCCCACCCAACTGTAAGTTCCTCTATCAACTATTAATGCAACTCTGCTATAGCAGTTTGTTAGCATGCATTGCTGTGTCACCTTTGTTTTTACTATGGCTGCATTCCAATACCCATGCAATCTACTATTTAGTATGGTAGAAAAAAAGATTTAGGACGTCCCGATTCTTGTGGCCAGATTTAGTATGGTTAGAAAGACCCGGATGTCTACTACTACATCCGACCGAGATTTTAAGTGTCGAAAACAGCATGCTATTTGGCGATTCTGACCCACCATCCAGTGCACACCGAAAGTGACGTCACATTGGCGGATCGTCCGTATGAAAACAAACGGGGATGCAACAGAAATGAAAGCAAGAGGCGCAATGTTACTGTTAATGAAATAAATAACTAAAAGTTTGTCCCAATTGTAGCATACTGCATGCTAACTAGATACTTTTTCTGATCAGATGGAGTATGTAGAATAGAAAAAAGAAAGAGTTTGCGATTTGGAACGCAGGGTACATCTACTTCTATAACATTCCTCTCACTGTAATGTCACTCAGTGTTCCTTCTCAGCCTGTAAGCTAGTCTGTGCTCTCCATCGATACTGTCCATGTTGAGTGATGGTCCTGCACACGTCTATGAGCTCTCATCTCATGGTCATGTTCTCTGCAGATGGCTGGGACGGCGGGCGCAACAACTTTGTCAACGGCTACCACGACAACCGCATGAACGCCGGCAACACCTTTAACCGCGGCCCGCCTCGCATGGAGCGCGGCCGGGGGGGGTCGGGGGAGGTTACCGCGGCAACAGAGGGGGCGTGTTCAACCCCATCATCCCACAGCCACAGCCCATGGCCTTCACCGGCTACGAAAACAAAGGTGAGATCTGCCTTTACTGTACAACTCCAACACTCAACACCTTTTAACCTTAAGACACGGGTTGTATAAGATCTGTTGTGTTCTCTTTAAAGGAAAAACGATATGTATATTTGTTAAATATTCTGTGTTGTGCATATACAACTTGGCAGACATTCGTTACATCTAGCCATAGTGCCAATTTGAGTCAATATGGGGTCGTCTTTTGTTCAACATATTCTACTTATTTAGCCTTTATTTATACATGGTAGGTTGGCTGAGCATACGCGCTGTTTCACTGCATGACTTTACTTGAATAAGAACATCCCAGAATGAATAGGTGGAACAGAAAACCAACCATTAACAGAACACATCAATGACAGCTATTACAAGCAGCAGTGACTGATTGTAGAGCTGCATGTGTTAGTTTAGTGACATTGCAGATGAATACCTTTCCCTGTATTAACAGCAAAGGTAGTTTTCTGAGATCAGTTCTAATTTAAGCAAAAACTTGGATGTAACATGGCTGAAGCTAGCATTCAATATGATTCACTGGGCCGCAGGGCAGTATTGCAACATGATAACGACCCCAAACACACCTCCAAACGACCCCTGCCTTGGTAAAGAAGCTGAGGGTAAAGGTGATGGACTGGCCAAGCATGTCTCCAGACCTAAACCCTATTGAGAATCTTTGGGGCATCCTCAAACAGAAGGTGGAGTAGCGCAAGGTCTCTAAAGGCCAGGACACACCAGTCCGACTTGTTTCTACTTGTTCCGACTACGCAAAAAATGGGGTCGGCCGTTTCAGGAAGCTCCAGGCTTCCCGTCGCGGCCAGAGAACACACCAAACTGACTGCTGACTTTCCGTACGCTCTGTTGCTTGCGCGGGACGTAATGTCTCCATAACAGCAGGCGGCGCTAATCTGTATTGTGGCCCGAAAAAATACGAAAGCCGGAAATGATGGGACAACTCTCTAGAGCATAAACATAGATAGAAATACGTATTTATATTTATGGACCATAAGAGCACAATTTTTAGCAGAGAGTGTCGAGCATGGTGTCGAGCAGTCAACAAGGGTTGATGCATGTGAGTACTCTCAAAACGAAACGAACAAACACATTAAAACGATGGCTAGCTGTTGTTAGCTGTTTGTGCTACCCGCCTCACTTCCGGGCTTCACTGATTCGCTAGCCCTCCACCAATCAAATTGCTCCAAATGAAAGACGGTCGGCCAGCCTGTCGCCGCCGATTGAACATGTTCGATCGAACATGTTCAATCGGCGGCGACAGGCTCAAAACAAGCCCGACGACCTCTACGTCGGCCGACGTTACGGCACACACCAAACAGATTCGTCTCCCGACCCCCTATCGACTCTACGACGGCGATTTTCGGGCTGGTGTGTCCTGGCCTTAATATCCACCAGCTCCATGATGTCCTCATGAATGAGTGGAAGAGGATTCCAGTGGCAACCTGTGAAGCCCTAGTGAACTCCATGCCCAAGGGTTACGGCAGTGCTGGAAAATAATGGTGGCCACACAAGATATTGACACTTTGGGCCCAATTTGGATATTTTTACTTAGGGGTGTACTCACTTTTGTGGCTAGCAGTTTAGACATTAATGGCTGTGTGTCGAGTTATTTTGAGGGGACAGTACATTTATACTGTTATTCAAGCTGTTCTGACTACTTTACATTGTATCAAAGTGTCATTTCTTCAGTGTTGTCCCATGGAAAGATATAATGAAATATTTGAAGAAATGTGAGGGGTGTACTCACTTTTGTGAGATACTGTATGTCAAACCTGTAATGCAAGCACCGTCACTTTAATTCAAATGTTATGTTTAATTTATCCGGACCTAGAAGCATTGGTTCTCCCATATTTCAGTCCAAAGACCATCTGAAGTTGTTGAAGACATTCTGTAACCTCCCCTAAGTATGTTAGAATGGTGGCTGCCTGTGTCAGTAACCACCATCTTTGATTAGTTCATTTCACTGATTATGCCTCTTTTATTTTGGCATAAAGTTTGACCTTTTTTGCTAAAATGCTAACGTAGCTGCCCTTATATAGCGCTTTTTTCCCCCAAAGTTCATTACATAGTTTGTCGTCCACCCGTTCACACACTTGGCTCACACCAATAGCAGCAGCAGCAGCAGCTACCACATAGGGTGCACGCTTACCATGGGGATAGTGTGGGGTTGTGTGTCTCTGCCCGGGGACTGGGGGCGGGGCTTCCAACCACCAACCCTGCAGTCATTGGAGCACTGGGAACACCTGCGGAGACTCAAGCTGTGTCTTGATTCAGAGACCACGCACTTTGTAGGACGCAGTCTCGCGGTCTATGAAGGCTATAGCCTATGAAGGCCGATTTTAAGGCCGGTTTTAAGGCCAACGAGCCTTGTTAAACGGGACGGTCTCCGCAGTTTCTCGGTTTTACGAGCATTTCCGGTTTACGTAACAAGCCGTTACCTTGCGTGACGACTCGCCGCTCCTGTGCTGCCTAGCAACCCTGATTGCTGCCAACGGAAACAGCCCTGTCAACGGAGGGAAAAAAAAAAGGAGTTGTCTACCAGACGAAAAGAAAAAAAAGTACAAGAAAGGAAGATAAAAGTTAAGAAGATGGAGCAACACGTTGCTGTTTTGTTATTTTTTATTTTATTTTATGCCATCTCTGAAAAAAACGCAATGAATCATGGGATATGTTGGGCTGCGAAGGATACATCTGATGCAGCCTTCAAAACCGTGAAATGAAGGCTGCATTTAGGTCCATGATATGAGGAGCCTTGCAAGGAGCCTTGCAAACGGGACAGCCTTTGCACGCCGCTATGACGCAATCGGTCTTCAAATGCAGCCTACGTAGGGTGCAACCCCTGAATCAAGACACAGCCTCAGACCCACCAACCTTGATGGTAGCACTCACTGGCTCTTTATGAGGTGTGCTGATGGGAGCACTCACTTCTCCCATTCACCCTGAACACCTCACACTTCCAATGCAACTCCGCGTCCTGCCATCTGCACACACATTCACATGACTCAGCAGCTACGGGGGTGTGTCAGTGCTGGACAGGAGACAGTACATGGAACAAGCAGCTTCTCTTCAAATGGAACAGACATGAGACCTGAACTGTATCACTTGAAGGGACAGAGCAAGGCTGCATTCCAATGCCCATACTACCTACTACTTAGTATAGTTAAAAATTTGTTTAGGATGTCCCAATTCATACACGTCAATTGTAGTATGCTGAAAATACATAAATGCCCCACTAACTCCAATAGCATGTTGGAGTAGTCGTCTTTATTCTTGACATTTCTGAAATAATTTAAAAAAAAACTTCCATCTACAATGACTGCCCTCTGTGCCACAGAGGAGAATCACACCTCAGAAGAAGTGGACTTTAACCATTTCTAATGAACCTTTTGATGTTTGATTATTATAGGACTGAACCAAACAGGTTATTGTCAGGGATGAAGAAAGTAATTAAGTTATCTCTCTCTGTGTCTCTGTCTCTGTCTCTCTCTCAAGCAGTAGATGCAGGTGGCTGGAACACTGCAACACAACACAAAGACGCCTACAACAGTTTTGGCAACAACCGAGGGAAGTCTGCGTTCTTCAATGACAGGGGGGGCAACGCTAACAGAGGGAGGTAAGGAGACCAGACGCTGCCCTTTGATTCCTCACTGTTCTGAAAGACACTTGTGAACTGTTTGTGTGACACTGACCTGGTCTAAGTGTTTCCTGTAAGATAAAGACATGGGCTGTGTACGTAAAGCCCTACTAACAGTCCTCCCTCAACATGTATATACTACATACTGTCTACTTAACCATCGATTGTGTATGCGAGGTTCACCGGACCGTTTACACTGAAGTATACTGAAGCAATACAGAATATAAAAAAAAAACTTTCCATGCCGTATGAAAAGATGCAATGCATGGTGGGCCGGTTGAGTTGGAAAAAGTAACCTATCGATCCATACACACTCCCGGAAGTAAGTACTCATCCGGGCTTTTCTCGCCCTAAACAACTGTCACATACTCAGATTGACGTCAAAATGAGTACGAGTAGGACGTTAGTATGGCTTTTTTTCGACACACAGCCATGACACGAATGTATGGGCCGTGCAGTGTATTGACCTGTCCCATTTTGACTCTCTGTGCCCAGGTTTGACCACGGTGGCTTTGGCGGCGGCGGCGGGGGAGGGGGAGGGAACAGCCGCTGGGTGGAGGAGTCCAGAGACGACGCCGACTGGTCCAAACCGACGCCGCGCAACGAACGCGTGGAGACGTGAGTTGTGTTTCCACTGCTCCTGAGGCTCAAGTACAGCCACTGATGCTAGCAGTTCATCACATTCAACCTGCAAGCATTGGAAAAATGGACAATTTGTGACCATTGACCACACCACCACCAGTATGACTGTGTGTGAATGAATGGAACCCTGTGAAGCGCTATATAAATCCAATTCATTATCATTATTGCCTTGCCCCACAGTGAGCTGTTTGCCGGCGGTAACACCGGGATAAACTTTGAGAAATACGACGACATTCCCGTCGAGGCCACAGGACAGAACTGCCCACACCACATCGAGATTGTAAGCTACCGTTGCTAACGATGCTGAGCTAACGATGCTAAGCTAAGTATTCATTCACCGGACGATTCATTTGATCCATGTGTGTTTTTGATTTTTGTGTCCGCCGTGTAGTTCCAGGACGTAGACATGGGCGAGATCGTCATGGGAAACATCGCTCTCAGCCACTACTCCAGACCCACTCCGGTCCAGAAGTACGCCATTCCTATCGTCAAGTCAAAGAGAGACCTCATGGCCTGCGCACAGACAGGTAGGACACACACATATATATTAAATATATAACCCTGCCTTCCAAATCACATACTCTTTCTTTTTACTACACTACATACTAAAAGTACAGAAGAGTTTTAGCGTCACAGGAGAGAAAAAATAATCGAATAAGGAAGATTTTTTTTCATTATTTAGAGAAATGTCAAGACTAAGACAAATACTCCAAAATGCTATTGGAGTTAGTGGGGGCATTTTTTATATTTTCAGCATACCACAATTGACGTTGTCTGTTTTGATGGTTTTTATCATGTTTTATCACACTTATGGATCTGAGATGATGCTAGATAACTCGCTGCTTGAAGACCGCAGTGCATTAATGTGGTGACGTGGGGACGAGGGAGGGGACTGCTAACTGCAGTCACTGACAGGAAGTTAGCTAAACTGATTATTCCACTTACTGAACCTTTAAGTAAGATCCTAAAACAATCATTATAAGCGACCTGTATTCTGTGCATACTTGATGTTTTGAACGGTTTTGGATTGATTTGAGTTGCTTTTGTGTGTGTGTGTAGGTTCTGGGAAGACCGCCGCGTTCCTGCTGCCCATTCTCAGCCAGATATACGCTGATGGACCAGGGGAAGCTCTCAATGCCTCCAAGGCGTCTGGACAGGTGAGGACGTTTCACAGTGTTGTAGGGATGGGCCCTTTTTAAAAACATTTCAGAACAGGTTTTATATTGGGCAAAAATACCAGACCTGGACGGCTGTACCGGACTTTCACCACAAGGTGTCGCACGTCACAAAGCCAACAGCGCTACAGCGTTTCTAAAACAAATGACTTGTTTATTTTTAGTTTACTATGAATCCAAATTTCTATTGAATGAATGACACATGGAAGAAGAGCCTGATGTCCCTGCTATACGATGCAAAATGTATTTTTATTCTCTTTAACAATACAATTAATTATGTAGACAATAACAGTATACATAAACAGTAGTACAAATATACATCAAGTAAGTACAAAGGATAAAGCACAAGTAAGACAATTGTCAAATAAGTAAACAGAGAAAAATAAAATAAAAATGCTGCTATGCTACTAACCCTAAACCACAACACACTATTTGCAGAACCTTAGTGGTCTGTTTTTTCTTTGAGTGATATATTTTGGAGATGCACTATGCAGTTTCAGCAAAGGGGAATTTTGTTTCTTTTGCAAAGCCATCAGTTGGTTTAAAAAACACATTTACTAAACACGTAATTTTTTTGAATGTAATAATTCATGAATCAAAACAAAATAATTTGAGGAACATGAAACCAAACATAAGCCTACCATATTTTGTCAACAAAACTGTGGGCCCTGCATTCGACGTAACTTGTAAAATAGCCTTTACAAATAAGAAAAACGTAAGATTATCGTCGATTTATTTAAAAAAAATTAAAACATTTTAAAAAATCAGGATCTCCTGCCCTCACTTCAAACATATTATCGAATCAATCGCCATTTTTTAAAATAGTTTTCTCAAAATGCAAACCCTAAATATTGTTATAGTATATTCATCCCTAAGAAAACTTTTTAGTGTTGCAATAGTACAATTCCAAATAGATGAGAATAAATATTTGGTGATGTGTGAATCTGCCTGTGAAGCCCAGTTCTCCCAAAGCCTTTGTAACAAGCATGGCAGAGTCCACAGAAGTCATGTCTGATGGTTGAAGTGAGACATACAGTGCGTTTCCATGGGACAACTAGATTGGATTAAGACATAACACTGAACTTGCCACTCCAACGGACCGCGTCACTTGTCTGAGTATACATGGCCTTTCAAAGATTCGATAAATGTCCGATGCATGGCTGTCTCCACTATGCTAGGTGGCGCTGTAGCCCTTTCAACAAGTGGTTATAGAGCAACGTCCAGTTCCTTTCTGGCAACAACACTACTATTTATTACGTCGTCTCCTTCCACTTCCTTGTGAAATCAGCTCCTGTTAGACTGAAATGTTGTGTTGTCATTGTGTTTTCTAGGAAAATGGAAAGTATGGGCGTCGTAAGCAGTTCCCCATCTCACTGGTGCTGGCTCCTACCAGAGAACTGGCACTGCAGATATACGATGAGGCCAGGAAGGTAATGACAGACAGACAGACAGACACTCACTCACTCACTCACTCACTCACTCACTCTCTCTCACACACACACACACACTACACACACACACACACACACACACACTACACACACACATTCACTCACTCACGACAGACAGACTCACTCACTCACTCACTCACTCACTCACTCACTCACTCACTCACTCACTACTCACTCACTCACATCACTCTCACACACACAGACAATAGAGTAACATTTGTCCATATGTTTCTTGAATGGTCCCGTTGTAGTTCTCCTACCGGTCCAGAGTGCGTCCCTGTGTTGTGTATGGCGGAGCAGACATTGGCCAGCAGATCAGAGAGCTGGAGAGAGGCTGCCATCTGCTGGTGGCCACACCAGGCAGACTGGTGGACATGATGGAGAGGGGCAAGATAGGACTGGACTACTGCAAGTAAGAACTGGACAGCAGTACAATAAGCACACCCATTGTATTGTATTTGGGGTGACTGTGGCTCAGTTGGTAGAGTGGGTCGGCCGATGATCAAAGGGTTGGAGGTTCGATCCCCGCCCTGGCACCTGTGTCATAGTTGTTGTGTCCTTGGGCAAGACACTTCACCCACCGTGCCTCGTGTGAATGTCAATAGTTAGCCTGCTATCGGTGTATGAATGTGTGTGTGTGAATGGTAACGTGGGAATGGGAACAGGCCTCCCTTGCAAAAGAGTCTTCGGTCTCGATGGGATATACCTACCTGTATAAAAAATAATAATAATTATCATAGCTTCATTGAATGAGATTTAATTCATATGATTGTCTTTATCTCGCTCCCTTGCAGTTACCTGGTGCTGGACGAGGCAGATCGCATGTTGGACATGGGCTTTGAACCACAGATCCGACGCATCGTTGAGCAGGACACCATGCCACACAAAGGCATCAGACAGACCATGATGTTCAGCGCCACCTTCCCTAAAGAGATCCAGGTAAGGCCTCTTAAAGCCTCGACCTCAGAGTGAAGACAATGCCCCATACTATCTACTATTTAGTATGGTAAGAAAAAAAAAGAAAAGAAAAATTTGGTATGGTTAGAAATACCCGGATGTCTACTACATCCGGCCGAGATTTTTAGTGTCGAAAACCGACACGCTATTTGGGCTACTCTGACCCACAATCCAGTGTGCACCGTAAGTGAAGTCACATCAACGCATATACAACTAGGAGGCTCGATCACCGTGCGATGTTATGATGAAATACATAAGTAAAAGTATCTCAGAAGTGTATGCCTACTACATCCTGACTAGATTTGTTTTATGGTCAGATGTAGCATGTAGAATAGATAAAAGAAAGAGTATGCGTTTGGAATGCAGCCAATATAGATGTCAACCAGTAGAACCATTAAGGAGCATACCATTCCCTCCCCTCTCCCCCACCACCCTCTACAGATCCTGGCCAGGGACTTCTTGGAGGAGTACATCTTCCTGGCTGTGGGCAGAGTGGGCTCCACCTCAGAGAACATCACCCAGAAGGTGGTGTGGGTGGAGGAGAGCGACAAGAGGTCCTTCCTCCTGGACCTCCTCAGTGCCACAGGTGAGGAGACCCGCCGCACACACACACACTGTCTTTGAGCTAACTGCTAGCTGTGTTGTCTAGTGTGTGACTAACACTACAGCCCCTACCACACTAAACATTAACCCTGCAAGCTGAACTAGATAGCCCCCTTTTTTACAGCTAACTGCTAACACACATACACACAAGGGCACTTTATTCCCCTCCAGTCCCTTTTTTGCCATTGGTCATATTGTCGTCCTTTCCCATCTCAAAGCGATACATTACATAAACATACAGCCACAGTTTGGTTTGATCTACACGTGATTTGAGTGCAGTTTACATGTGTGGTGGTTTTGGTGTGGTTCTGTCCCAAGTCATTCCGAGCGAGGTACAGGACAGTACAGGAGACAACCTAGAGAAACCTGGTAAGATCTTCAAACAAATGGTCAAATCTCTCCATTTCATCACTTCATTTTTTTTGCTTGCCCCTTGTCATGTTCGTCTCCGTGGATGGAGAATCTTTTTTTTTTTTGTTCTAGTTTTTTTTGTTGTTGCTTTTGTGTTCTCATTTCATTTGGGGGCGGGGTTTGCTAAGCTTCCATCCACCATGCCTGTCGTGTATTTTTTATTTTATTTTTCTTTAGTTGAACGTTTTGTCGTGGCCCTCTCTGTGTTGAGTATGATGCTGTGAGACCTGAAGCCTTGATAGAAAGAGTCTGGTTAGTTAAGTTACTTTATTAGCCCCCTCTCAAGTTACCACACTTCAGAGGGGGTCAGAGCGCAGGGTCAGCCATAGTACAGCGCCCCCTGGAGCAGTTTTGGGGTGAAGTGTCTTGCTCAAGGACACAATAGGGCACTGTAGATGTCATACCAGCCACTACTAGTTCTACAACTAACACCCTCCTGTCCGGTGCCAGGGATCCAACCAGCGACCTCATGGTTACTGGTCGGCCACCTTTCCTCTAGGCCATCCTACCACCCAATGGTTATGGTTTGATGGCTAAAGCTAACCAGTGGATATCCTGTGTGAGTGCCAATGCCCTGTACTTCATAGCTTTATATAACCAAACTCTTTCCAAGTGCTGCTGACGCATTATCGTTTTTTGATCCACACTGCACTCTCTCTCTCTCTGCTGCCTGTTGCACTATTCTGTTCATAGAAAAAAAAAACATCTAGTGTTAATGCGATGTCAAACCATTTTCAAACAAGTCTAGGTGCATGTTCTTAAGCCCCTATCTCACTGGGCTGCGACTATTTGTGACAAGTTGGAGACACAAAATTGCGAGAAAATATGCGAATTAGCGAACATTTTCACTTGCAGTCTCACTGAGTTGATTCCTCGCGACATGTTTGCCAAATGTCCTGGCCAAAACTTCCCGGGAGCTCGCATTTGTCTCACGAACGTCTGGCGAGCGTCGCACGAACGGAATGTCAGTCTCATTTTTGTCTCAAATCAGTCGCAATTTAGTTTCATATGTCGCCAAACCCTCGCAAAGTTGTCTCACTTCTCTGACTCGCGGAGACTAGATTGAGAAGGGTTTGCGACGCGTGCAACACACCCGCGCCCACTCTGAGACTATTTTGAGAGTAGATTTGTCGCACACATTTTTTGAACATGTTCAAAATTCAAGCGACAGGACTGCGAGGCTCTGCCACTCATGCGAAGAAATTGAGACCCCCCGCGAACGTTTTCAAGACAGTTTAGAAACTCCCTCGCCAATGCAGTCTCCAACTTGTCGCAAACAGTCGCAGCCCAGTGGGATACGGCCTTTAGCTTTGTGTATCCCACCAGTAACCTACTGGTACTACCCAAAGACTAACTCCTATGATTGATAAAATGTACACTCAACGTATTTCTTTCTCAATAGTGCCAGTACGATTTACATATGTTGTACCTGCACCTCTCTTGTGCTGCAAATGAATGAAATAAGAAGCAGCGAGATAGTGAACTGCTACCACTCCAGTTTTACATTTAGATGCTTGGTATTAATCCAAATGTGACTATCTCCCTGTCAATAACTTGAAGCTCTTAAAGCTTTTTCTTGAGTCTTAAATGTGATTTTTTTTTTTTTTTTTTTTTTTTTTAAGATGTGGTGTATTCAGATAAACCCAGTCTGACTTTGCTATTGATGCTTCAGTAAGATCAACAGGGTGTAGTGTAATGTAGTGAGTCATTGGACCATCAAGCCATGGATACATAGGCAACTCAGCAGTGTGCTGTTCCATTTGGGTAACATTTTATATGCTTATTTATCATATCTAAAAGTGATTTCTGCTATGTCGGTTAGACCATTA
The DNA here is from genome assembly GCA_026122265.1 of Ammodytes dubius. Lineage (NCBI taxonomy): Eukaryota > Metazoa > Chordata > Actinopteri > Uranoscopiformes > Ammodytidae > Ammodytes > Ammodytes dubius. Next base: position 790,563 of record CM047528.1, on the reverse strand, counting down.
TTATCAGATCATTTGTATAGGTAGAGTCAGCGGTTCCGGAGAACGCTTGTTGTCAAAATCACTTTGTCAAAATCGGTGAATATCTCCTCGCGACCTGTCCGTAGAAAATCTGGTCTTAAATACACAGCCCAAACGGTTATGTATAGAGGCTATGTAAACAAAGGAGGGCCCACTGTAGCTAGCAACATGCCCATTCACAGAGCCCAGGCTGTTTATTAACAAAGTTAGTATTCCAGTGCACACACACGGTATGGACAGGTAGCCGTTTGTAAAGAAATAATGAACCGATTTTGACAACAATTGGCTGATTCCACCTTTTTTTTTTTTAAGTCGGCTTCATGGGCCCACCATAATCATTCACCTCTAATTCAAGATTGTTTTATATGCACATCAATTACAGAGCAGTCGCTTGAAATGGAATTCTTAAAGCTGGGGTATATGATTTCTGATTGGTCAAAGTTAACATGAGCTGTACACTTTGACCAATCAGAGCGAGGCTCCGATTCTCTGTTCTTATTGGCTTTGGACTGTCCATTCACGTTGGCTCGACTTTGTTGGTGTAGAGCGTGTCAGGGAGGGACCATAGGGGAGGGACCAAAGAGAACACATGGAGAGGTTGAGGTATTTGGATTCGAATCTCTATCCAAATCATATACCCCAGCTTTAAGTCTTGGGCTCCATCGACAGTGCAATATATAAATGAAAAAGTATAAGTACACAAGTATGAAAGGATTTGAGCTCAGTGTGTGTCTTGTGTGCGTCCACCAGGGAAGGACTCACTGACCCTGGTCTTTGTGGAGACCAAGAAGGGAGCCGACGCCCTGGAGGACTTCCTCTACCGCGAGGGCTACGCCTGCACCAGCATCCACGGGGACCGCTCCCAGAGGGACCGAGAGGAGGCCCTCAGCCAGTTCAGATCAGGGAAATGCCCCATTCTGGTGGCCACGGCGGTCAGTCCAATCACATTGACATGTCCTCCATTCCTATACATACACAGGCTGCGTTCCATTACACGTACTATTTAGTATGGTAGAAAAAAAAATTAAGGATGTACCAATACTTGTGGTCAGATTTAGTATGGTTAGAAATTACCCGGATGGCTACTACGTCCGGGTTGAGATTTTAAGTGTTGAAAACGGCATGCCATTTGGATGAAAACAAACAGGGATGCGACAGATATAGAGGCAAGATCAAGGTGCAATGTTATGATGAAATAAATATGGAAAAGTATGTCCCAAGTGTATGCCTACTACATTCTTACTATATTCTTTTGATGGTCAGCTGTAGTATGTAGAATAGAAAAAAGAAAGAGTATGTGATTTTGAACGCAGGGACAGTGTATACTACACTCTTATATGGCCAGCTACAGTCGAAATAGACTTCCCTTGGTATTCTAAAACTTGTATCAGTTATGTCCCCATGTGATCATAGCACTCAGTAAGCTTTGAATGTGTGTCCGTTCCACAGGTAGCAGCACGCGGTCTGGACATCTCCAATGTGAAACACGTCATCAACTTTGACCTGCCCAGTGACATCGAGGAGTATGTCCACCGTATAGGACGCACAGGACGAGTGGGGAACTTGGGTAAGTAGTATGGAGCCCACACATGTCATTCACTCAGTTTGTTTCCATGGGACAACTACACTCAACAAAAATATAAACGCAACACTTTTGTTTTTGCTCCCATTTTTCATGAGATGGACTTAAAGATCTAAAATTCATTCCAGATACACAATTGTACCATTTCTCTCAAACATTGTTCACAAATCTGTCTAAATGTGTGATAGTGAGCACTTCTGCTTTGCTGAGATAATCCATCCCACCTCACAGGTGTGCCACATCAAGATGCTGATCTGACATCATGATTAGTGCACAGGTGTGCCTTAGACTGTCCACAATAAAAGGCCACTCTGAAATGTGCATTTTTTTGCTTTATTGGGGTCTGGGGACTCAGAACCAGTCAATATCTGGTGTGACCACCATTTGCCTCATGCAGTGCAAAACATCTTCTTCGCATAGAGTTTATCAGATTGTGGCCTGTGGAATGTTGGTCCACTCCTCTTCAATGGCTGTGCGAAGTTGCTGGAGACGGCTTATGGTGGAGAAATGAACATTCAATGCACGAGCAACAGATCTGGTTGACATTCCTGCTGTCAGCATGCCAATTGCACGCTCCCTCAATGCTTGTGGCATTTTGCTGTGAGACAAAACTGCACATTTCAGGGTGGCCTTTTATTGTGGACAGTCTAAGGCACACCTGTGCACTAATCATGATGTCAAATCAGCATCTTGATGTGGCACACCTGTGAGGTGGGATGGATTATCTCAGCAAAGCAGAAGTGCTCACTATCACACATTTAGACAGATTTGTGAACAATGTTTGAGAGAAATGGTACAATTGTGTATCTGGAATGAATTTTAGATCTTTAAGTCCATCTCATGAAAAATGGGAGCAAAAACAAAAGTGTTGCGTTTATATTTTTGTTGAGTGTAGATTGGATTATCACATATACCGAACTTGCCACCCGAACGGACCGCGTCACTTGTCTGAGTATACATGGCCTTTCAAATATTCGATAAATGGCCGGAGCATGGCTGTCTCCACTATGCTAGGTGGTGCTGTAGCCCTTTCAACAAGTGGTTATAGAGCCACGTCCGGTTCCCTTCCGGCAACAACCCTACTATTTTTTTACGTGGTCTCCTTCCACTTCCTTGTGAAATCCTCCGCAGGGATTCTCGAGCAAGCGCAGAACGAGAACTCCGAAATTCGATATCCGATCCCTGTATACATGCAGGTAGAATGCCGACTATGAACGAGTTATCTACGTCAGTGTTTCCCCCAGCGCTTTATAGCTAAGGCGGCCGCCTTAGCAACGCCAGCCTCCCGCCTTGACTACCAACCGACCCCCCCCCCCCCCCCCCCCAAAAAAATAAAAAAATATATATATTTTTTTTTTTTTTTTTTTTTTTTTTTTTTTTCGTGCTGCACAATTAATGTAATAGCAAGCGCGATGTGTGTGTTGTGCATGGTCATAACTGCGCGAAAGGCCGCGATTTGCGGTAAAAAGCATGTGTCCCCAAGCGTTTCTCTATCAGCTGCTCTGTGTCTGCGGCTTTGCGCGCGCGACCGTACCGCACCGCGTGCGACTACGGCATGCACGCGGGAGAGTTAAACGAGCAGAAGCAAACCGAGATTTAACTGGTGGCGATAATAAACGCAGTGCAGTTCTATGGGAAATTTAGCTGAACAGAAATAAGTGCTCTGCAAAGCTAGAATAGTTTTAAGACTCCACATCACTGTGGCAACACAACCTTTCTATCAGCTAGGACAGCGCAGAGAAAAGTTTGATGAATGCATGAGAGTCAGAGCCGCCCGAGGCATAAGCGAACTAAGCGGTCGCTTAGGGCCCCCGACCGCCAGGGGGGCCCCCTCCAAAAAAAAAAATACATTTTTTTTTTTTTTTTTTTTTTGTTTCTGTGTTTGATATTAACATCATATTATGCAAATGTGAGTTAACATACAAAAAAAAAGAATACAATTTTTTGGTCTAGATAATTAATAGCCTAAAAATGTAATCAGTTCATCTGGGAGGTAATCCGAATCGGATCATGTCACGTTCACATCCATGCACAGTGTGTATTGAGTTTATTTAAAAACAATTGGAAATGGGGCTGCCCTCAGTTGCCCATGCACTGTGTATAGTCTATAGCCTATTTCAGCCTCGTCTGTGGAAAAAAAGATACAGTAGCTGGACAACAGAGTTCTTCTGCTTCGTTCCTCTCACTGAATTTAAATGCATTCATTATATTACAGAGCAATATGTCCCGTAAAAGAAAAAGAGCTTCAAGCCCAACCCAGAGGACCCTCCATAATATTTGATTTTATATTAATATTTGTATGGAAAATCCATGTGTCCTTCAATAGCTTCTAATTCATCTGACCAGTGTATCCAAATTATTTGTTCACACAAAATTTCTCAGATTCAGTCTCTTAATTTTTCTCTCAAAGTGCACCAGATTCATGCATTTCACTTTAAAAAGGTTAAAAAAAATCTCCCGGGGGGCATACCCCCGGACCCCCCTAGGAAGGTCGGAATCTCGGCTGTCTAACATTTTCACACAGCTGCACATTGGAGGCACTAGCGGAAAACACTGGGTGTGTGAATAATATTTAGCAAAGATCTATAGTTTCAGCAGCGCTAACATTGGACTGAAGGCTTGGGCCGGCTCTGAATGTATGGTCCATTATTTGTATTTAGTGTGTCTGTATAGTATTGCACCAAAACAGTAGAAGTTTTCTTTAATTGTGCTTTGTACTGTCTGCACGTTTACACATAATTTGTACCTGCACATAGCAAACAAAATTGCACAACTGTAAGGTCAGTGTCTGTTTTATTTCTTTACGGCGCATTGGCATCTTTGAGCAAAATACCCCTAAAATTTTCGCCTCCCCTGACACGGGCCAGTGACCACCTTGACTAAGACATTTTCTGGGGGAAACACTGTACGTGTTCTTATTCGACTTCGCTTGTCCGTTTATGTGCCGATTTGTGTGCGAAGTAGATCGGATAAAAGGTGTTTACATGCATTTTACAAGTCCTGTTGAAGTCTTATTCGTTTATTTACCCGATAATGAGTCTGCATGTAAACGCACTGACTGTGCTACTGTAACACTGCTGTTCTCCTTGCAGGCCTGGCCACATCCTTCTTCAACGATAAGAACGGGAACATAACCAAGGATCTGCTTGACATCCTGGTGGAGGCCAAACAGGAGGTGCCCTCATGGCTGGAGAGCCTGTCCTATGAACACCAGCACAAGAGCAGCAGCCGAGGACGCTCAAAGAGGTACACACTTACACAGCACGCTAAATGTCTCTATGAATGTTTAGGGTCCCAACTCATCAATGCAGATGTTGATTTAGTACTTGATAATAATAGCTTTATTTGTATAGCACCTAAACAATGGTTTACAAAGTGCTTTGACATAAACGTAGGAGCAAATACAAATCAATACATACTATTCAAAAACACATATACAATAAGATAAATACTCGTACTTCTATAGACACATGATGGTGAAAAAGAGAAAGAAAACTGGGCACCAAATGCAATACACCTAAACGAGATTAATAGGTGCTAGGGGACAGTGAGGAAGAGATTAAAAAGACGGCATCAAAGACGTAAAAGCAAGTCTATAAAAATGTGTTTTAAGAAGTGATTTAGAAGAGGTTACCGATGCAGCAAGCCTGTTGATGTGTGTGTGAGTGTGTATGTGTCTGTTTGCCCCCCCCCAGGTTCTCTGGTGGCTTTGGAGCACGTGACTACCGTCAGACGGCAGCAGGGGCACCGCCGGAGGCTTCGGAGGACGCGGAGGAGGACGCAACCAGCCGGACACGGAGCGGCCCGGGGCTTTGGAGGAGGAGGTGAGCTGGAATATACCCTACACTCTCCCTGCGTTCCAAATCACATACTATTTATTTTTACTACACTACATACTAAAGTACAGAAGAGTTTTAGGTCCACGGGAGACAGAAAAAAAATCAGATAAGGAAGATTTGTTTTCATTATGTTGAGAAATGTCAAGAATAAAGACGAGTAATCCAAAATGCTGTTGGAGTTAGTGGGGCATTTATGTATTTTCAGCATACTACAATTGACGTGCATGTATTGGGACATCCTAAATCTTTTTCTGGCATACTAAATAGTAGGGAAGTATGGGGATTGGAACGCAGGGTCAATTAGCATTCTTGGCATACTTTGGGCCAAGACAGGCCTTCACCCTGCTCAAGACATTGCATTTATAATACACAATGATTATTACCATATTGTTGATAAAAAGTGGGCAACAAGGATACATTTTAGACCCGTCAGCATATCTTTGTTTCCCAACCGAGTATTGCATTGTCTTCTCTTCTGGTGGTGATCTCCACACTTGTTTTCTTCCTTAAAGATCTCCTATTATACTACTTTTCTGGTCTTAATTTCTTGTTAAAAACTGCTATAGAGCAACCTGACACGAATCACATCACAAAAAACCATGTAGATTTTCGGGACACTCTTCCTCTCACCACATAGGATCTCAGAGTTCATACACCTTATATCCACGGTCAAGTAGGTCTTTAAGTCATGGCGACTCTGGAGCCTGCTACAATAAACTGCAAAGTGACGGTTTGTGTGTGGCAGCATCACCGTGGTAACATGTTGCTTTTTTCTCCCCCCCTCAGCTGCTTTCGGAAACTTCTACACCAGCGACGCGTACGGAGGCAACTACTCCCATTCTCAAGTGGACTGGTGGGGCAACTAGGTCACCTTCTCTCATCCCCCTCTCTCTTCTCCTCTCCTCCATTAACAGCCTATCACATGCATGTTAGCAAACTATTTATACTCATTTATAGAAGCCCCTCCCATTCCCCCCCCCCCCCCATGCACTCACAGCTTTCAAGCCCTCTGCATTTATTCTTGTCCTATCCATCTCTGCCTTCATCTTTCCACCCCCCCCCCCCCCATCTCTTCTTTAGATTCTGTAAATTCCTGGTTCAAATAGGCCACATTATAAAGGGATTTTTAAGTTTTCCAGTTGGTTGCTTTTCAACATTACCCCCCCCACACCCCCACCCCAGGTTAACGTGTTAGCTTCCAGCTAGCCACATCCTTTTTTGGTTTGCATGATGATGCTTTAGAACTATTTTTCCTCTCTGTGTCAATTAGCTTGAAGTAAAAAAATAACTCAAGATTTGCTATAAGATCAATGCTACCAACCAGTTGTTACAGACCAGGGGAAATGCATTTTATTTTTCTCTTTTGTTTGGACTTTTGGCTTCATTGTGTTTTTTGTCCAGACAGACATCTAGTGAACCCTTCACATGTCATCTTTGTATGTAAAGCACGGCCGCCATGTTGTAAAAGCAGCGGCCGGACACTTTTCTAAAAAAAACACTGCGCAGAGATAGGCAAGATGTCAAAATCGGAGCAAAAATATTGTCTGTGTGTATAAATTCCCAAAATGGCTTCTTCTTCTTCTTCACTTTAAAGGACAGATATTTAAAGCAGCCACAGAAACAGAGAAGTGTTTGTTGTTTTCACCCTTTTTAAAAAAACATTGGAAGTTTTAATTTTTTTCCCAACCATGTGAGACAGACTGTCTTAACAGAGACGTAAGGGATTTTTGTCGGCCATTAGCAATAATGCTAGTAAACGGTCCTTTGGACTGCAAACAGCATTTTTTTTTTTGGTTTGAAACAAAAACATAAAAGGAGGATCATTTGTTTCTGTACTGTGCCTTTAAGAATTTGAACTATTGTCTCTTATTTCCGTTGTTTTATCGCCACAATACGTGACTGGCTACTAGTATTGGCCAACTGTGACTAAAAAACAAAATGTATATTTAATGTCATGTATGGGTTTAAACATGTTTTTTTTTCCTTTTATTTCTATTTGGAAGGAAACAAACTAGGCTTGAACTAAATCAAACCTTGGCAAAAAAAAAGAGAGAAACTAAACAAATACTGAATTTCTTGTCTTATTAAAAATCTATTTAGTCGGATGGTCTCTGATGAGCTAATGCCGTTAGCATATCACCGCTGTAACCACATATTATGGACCCAGCAGTTGTGTTATGCTTTTGGGAAATGTAGTCCTACTTAATGGACCACGACGTCACATCTACAGCTCTGCTCTGAGCTCGAGTACAGCAAACATTCAAAAACCCTTGTTTGCCAAAAAGCTTCTACACAACTAAAAAGTCTAAAAAAAAAAATAGTTTCAAAATTTCTGGCTCACTCTATCCTGGAGAGTTAAATGAAGAGTCTTCTCCTGAAAATAAGTCATTCCACTTTATTGGTTTTCGCTTTCTTAAGGATCTGTTGAGGTCAGGGATTCAAAGAACTGGACAATCTGGCTTTTAGTCACAGCCAGGGCTCTCCACAGTATAGCATGCCACTGCCTTCCATAGCACATTTTAGCCACGTCCGGTCTTCCCAGTACTTGCTCCATAGCACAGTTTAGCCATGTCCACTTCCAGTTACTAGCTGTGTCCATTTCGAATAGACACGGCTTACTGGCTCATATTTCAAGATGGCTGAGATCGGCCCTTCTTGGTGACTTGTTGGCGCCATCTTGTTTAGTCAGATATGTAGCATTTCTCTCTCACACACACACCACTCGTAGAACTAGCTCAGCTCCTGGTGAGGATTCCATTCATTCGCATTCTTACAATCCATCCAGCAGATACAAGGCCATTGTTTTTCTGTTGCTAACGCTAAGCTCGTGGAATAAAAGAGATCAGATGACAATGAAAGCAGACGCAGACACAGTAAGAACAGGCCTGATAAAGTGCGCTGATGGAAAAAGTGGCATGGCAGACGTGTAGATGTATTCCGATTGTGATGTAACCAAAGCCTGGTGAGTCCCTTCTGTGACTCCAGATGTCCATGTTCACTCCTGATTTGAACTACTAAAAATAAGAAACTCCACTATATATATATTTGGAAGGTTCAGTGGGGAAGCAGTCTAAATCCCTTAGCAGCTAAATGGCTACGTTGCTAACCTGGTGAGGAAACTAGTTCATTGTCACCAGGCTCTTAGTTTTTGTTTACAGGAATAACTTTTAATGGAATACACATTAAAATGTAAATAGTTCAGAAGAAAAAAAAAACTATTTTCCACTGAAAAACAATGTGAATTCCAAAATGAGAATAATTTAAAAATAAATGTGAAACGACACAATGTTTCGATCACTCACTGGTTCAGTGGGCAAGTTGAACCCTGCTCTGCACATTTTATTCTTTAACGAGATATTATTTTACATTAACATGCATGGTGTTTACGCGTTCATAAAACCCCCCAATAGTGGAAATGAATTTAACCAATTCATCCTCACGAGGGCAGAAATCTCAAATTGCCCACTGGATTTTTTTATTTTATTTTTTACAAATGACAAAGCTGGACCAAGACACTGAAACATATGCAAGTGGTGATGTTTTTTTGGTCAAGGAGTTAAAAGATGCCAAGCAGATAAATGTAATTCTCCAAACAGGCTTTAGTTATGTTTTTTTCCCCCCCGTCTGATATGATTTTCTGTCGTTTGAATCTATTTCAATGCAGTTGGTAGGGCAGTTTTGGGGGAACCAGTGGTATTTAACATAGTTTTATGAAGAAATGTTTGAGGACTCAGGATTTTCAAGCAAGTAAACCATTCAAAGTGGCCATTTTCTCTAGGGATAGCATATAGGTTTCCACCACGGCTGTTATGTGATGCAATGTTAGAAAAATTTAAAAAAATTCAACTCCACCATGTTAAAGATGACTATGTTGGAGATCACATTGCACATGACAATCAGTTCTGAAGGATCAACACAACCCTTTTTTTAGTGGCACCTCTTTCTAATATTTGGTGGCACGGAGACATTTTTTTTAAAATCAGCTGTCTTGTTGGTTGTTTTATTAATACATTGACTTTACTTTAAATGACTTTAATTGTCCCTCTTTGTGTCCTCCCATAATGGAAGGAGACAGATCTGCACAGGCAAACTGAAGCTCATTTCGCTTTAGGTTTAAGATTTCCCCGCATAGACTTTCCAACCGCTCCCATTGGTTTGAGATTAGTGTTGATGATACACATTGTTCCTACGCCCTCTGAACTGTCCACAGACCCTGGCCTCCTGTCAAGCTTTTTTTGTTACTTGAATCCATGGGCATGTTGCCAACCCACAAACTTAGTACGCAGCTAGTGGAATCTCTCTTGTTTTAATACTGCTCAATATACTGAGAAGCCTTTTTATTTGTTGCTGTTGAATAGAAAGGCTATTACTTTTAAGAAGGACACATTAGTTAGAGGCGTCAGCACCCCTGGACGAATCTGGATTTTGTAGACATTGCTGTGCCTTCTAACAGCCACTAGGGGGCAGGTGGACTGACTGAATTAAAGAAATGGCTGAGCGTTACACTTGCCGCTATAAATATGCTAGGGAAGAGCTGATACTGATGTCATACTTGTAGTGTAGATAGAACATTGTGAGTTGTGGTGCAGTGCATCATGGGAAGGTTTACCTCACTTTTTCATCGTGTTTCTCGAGCAAAACTTGTCGAGTGTTCAAAGTATGCACATGTTATTCAATGTATTTAGGTGTTTTTTTTCTTGGGCGGACGGATTCTATATCTGCCTGCTGTGATTTACTATTGAAGTGTGTTGGAGCTCCACTTTACTATCACTGTGTCCCACCCTTATCAGAACGCCCCCCCTGGGCCCTAAACGTTACCACAGTAAGTGACAACAGAGATCATTTACTGCTGGCTTTCCACAGACAGTCTCTGCTGGAGTTTTTGTATCTGTGCTCCATTTGCTTAGGGCTGGGTATATATATATTTCAATACAGATGAAGAATTCCAAACGTATCATAGACAAAGAGATCATCCTACAGTAGTGTGACATCACACTACAATGCCAAACACAAACACCAACTACTAAAACATTGCCTTAAGCCTTTGTGTCAATGTTAAAGAGCTCTTTGAAACAATTCAGGCTTAAGTTATCAAATCCATTGAGCATTGCTTTTTAGCATCTTGTTAAGTAGGTCAGTCAGTTGGACTGTATAAGGATGAATCCCAATGACCTGTGATGTCACCTCCAGTGCCATCATTAAAGCATTTTATACGTGTCCAACACTTCCCGCCAGCCTCGGCTCTATTTTTCGTTAGCGCTCCTTAGCAAAATGCTAGCAGGTAGCGTACAGTGTCACAGTAGAGCTGCTAACGTGACTGTGGTCTGCCCATGGTAGCTCTCATTATTGTGGGGCTGGTGTAACAAACCCTCCACACTGAATATATCAACATGTAATCTAATGTTCAGACCATCAGCTTTACAATGATAATCTGACCACGCTCACTTTATTTATTTCCTCCTCATATTAGCCATGCAGCACTTTAGTTTTGACCTTTTGATGCCTTAAATCAAGGGGCGATACCCAGCCCTAATGGAGCAGATTGGTAAATTGGTTACACTGTATGCAGCATTACCATATGATGCCGCATCACTATGGTTTCTAAGTTACCAGCAGGAGTGCTTGGATTGTCTGAACAATTCTCGGTGCTATGCTCCCGTTGCTGCGGCCTGCTGGTCCCTTACGTTGTCCCAGCCAGCTTCACACACAAGACTTCAACTCAAAAGTCTTCTGGAATCAAAACCTCCCAGAGGGGGAAAGAGTGTAGCACAGCCATGTGTCCAAGAGAAAGGTCTCTCCACAGGTTAGAGAGTGTGTGTGTGTGTGTGGTGAGTGAGTGTGTGTGTGTGTGTGTGTGGAAAGGTTCTTCCAGATATGAAGCCGTTTTTTTGGGACCAGGTGCAGTTCTAGTTCGACAGCAACTTGTAGGATTCAGCTGTTTGCACACGGAGTTCTCTCGAGTCCACTCTCGCTGCTAGTTTGTGTAATTTATCAAGCCTTTTTGGGAAATATTTATTTTTATAAGCTTAGTACAAAAGTTGATATTTTACAAAGTGACTTGACCAAAAGACAGTAAAAACAAAAAACACTGGCACTTGAATGTTGAATGTCATTGGTATGAGTGAAAATTTCTATTTTTCTGGGGTAGTGTGAGCTTTTTAATGTTAAAAAGATGCAACGTGTAGGACTTTCTCTTTAAATATGCCACTGCAACATGCTGTGTCCATAACCAACACACGCCAAAAAGATTTTCCTCAAAGTTCACACTGGTTGAAGCAAAGTGAGTCTCTCGGTGTGTTCCTCTTTTTATTAGCTATGTTAGCAGCATGGCAGAACACAGGCCACTCTCAATGACATCTCTACAAGTCATACATAAAAAAAGCTATTAATTAAGGTTTAGACATTTACCCCCCTCCCCCTCCCTCCAGTATGTGTTAGCATGTAGCGCCATGGTCAGGTATCACAAATTCCGCTTATCCAACAATTGTATCCAAAGTTTTTAGTTCCTAAATGTGTTTTTTTACTATTTTACTCAGTTTTAGCATGCTAGCACTCTTGAGCTAAGATGGCAACCATGGTAAACCTAACCCATAGGCCTACATTGTTACAAGTTCATAATGTGAGCAAAGTTAGCTTGCTGTTGCTAGCATGAAGCTCATAGGAAAACCACTAGCTTTTCATTCACTTTGTTTAAACAGGCTAATGTGCCACGTGTGTTCAACCTTTAATCAAAATATTGTTCCCTCAGTATCTATATATACATTTTGATGAAAGAAAGAGTTGGAGTAGTTCAATAGTTTCCATATTAATGCACCAATCATGTAAATCCAATATCGCCATGTTTTCCTTTTCCTTAAATAGATAACTAATATTTAGTTTTAAAAGTTGCAGCCAACTTGTGCTTCAGTGAAGCGTGGATTCTTCCCAACATGTAAAGATTTTGCGCGGTTCACGTCTTAAAGAGAAAGCTCCTACACGCGTTACCTTTAAAGTCACATTGGACTCACAGTATCAGATTCATTCACCTGTTTCTGCCAATAATAATAATAATAAAACTGTACACAGCCATTTTTTGAATTGGCAAACTAAAAATTTGAGACAATACCACCATATATGCCAAGGTTTGGATTCTAAAAAAAAAAAAAAATTAGCTCAAAAAAACGTTATGATCAAAGACCATTTTGTAAAAAACACAAAAAAAACTAAACTAAACAATGCAGTACAAAAAACAAGTGTCCGGATTCTCTCCAAGTCAAGATGATTTTTACTTTTTTTTCATTTCGTTTGAGTCTTTTACACTTTCCTTCCTGTTGAAAAAAAAATAATCTCCCTTGTGAATGTCTGGCAAAGTGTTTGATCTTAAAAAAAAAAGTATCTTACACAGTATTAACTGTGCTTCTATTTGCTATGTTGTTGTGATTTGCATATTTCCAGGCATCAGGGTGTTAATGCTCACATGGGGAGCTTCTGGCCAATCACAAATGGGGAAAAGAGGACCTGGTGACTTCCAAATCCAGGTGTCTTTTTAACATCAGTACAACTTTTTTGACCTGTCCTTTTTTTCCATGGGGAATTTGATATTTGCAGCTGTTTGTTATTGTTATTGCGACATACAGAGATACTCTGTACATCTGTATAATCCTCCTAACAATCACTGACACCATATATGGTACAGAGAAACAAACACTTTCTGGCTTTCTTTTTTTATTCAGTTCAATACAGTTAAAATAAAAATGTGTGTGTTGCTATTTAGGAATGATTGCTGTTTTTGGCGATTTTGGATTGAAACTAAATGAAGCCCATTGTTGTCTGACTGGCTGGATCCCTCCCCCCACCCCCCTTCTCCCCACCACCACATGTGGACAGCGCCACCAGCCTGCTAGTTAGGATTTGCTTTATGTATTAGTTTAGCAGTTGTGCACGAAGAGGAGCACTGCACGAAAAGAAGACAAAAAAACTGTGCATCTATTCTGATTTGACCCACAATAAAGGTTTGGATTTGCAAATGTAACGTCGTCTGATCGTCTTCTTTGTCTCTTTTAAAAGTGTAGAATTAAATTTTTTTTTTTTTTTTTTTATATATATTTAAAAAAAAATGATATTTTTTGGGCATTTTTATGCTTTATTGATAGTGTAGAGACTTATCGTCTTCTTTGACTCTTTTAAAAGTGTATTTTAGATATTTTTTTGGCATTTTTATGCTTTATTGATAGTGTAGAGACTTGTCGTCTTCTTTGTCTCTTTTAAAAGTGTAGAATTATAATTTTTTTTTTTAGATATTTTTTTGGCATTTTTATGCTTTATTGATAGTGTAGAGACAGAGTTGAAATGGGGCAGAGAGGAGAGTGACATGCAGAGAACGACCGCGGGCTGGAATCGAACCCGGGTCCGCTGCTGGCCGAGGCCTATGGGGGGGGACGCCCTACCAACTGAGCTAAGGGCGCCCCAAAAGTGTAACATTTTATGGTGGGAAAATATAAAGTTGGTAAATAGTGTTTATTTACAGTTGCATACATTCATCAGAATAACCAAACACATATCTTCAGCATGTTTATAAAAAAAACTTTGGTTCCCTTCTCACATTTTATAAGGCTAATGACATAAAATTTCCAATGGAATGTTTCACATACAGTTGCTCCCCAACCTCGCTGAATGTTAACAGAGCTGGTTAAAGCTAATCTTCATAATCTCACCTGCCTAACTGTGTTTACATGTTAGTCAGCCATCTATCTGGAAACACATTCTGAATATGATTGATCATTTGATTGACGTGCTGAATGTTAACACTGCAGCCAGATCAAATAAAGCATCAGGCACATCTCTATACAACGGTGCCGTCAACAATGTGTCAAACCATTCAACACACCCAGTTTAGACCGCTTCATTAACATGGAGATAAAGAGCATCGTTTTCCAGGTTTACGGCCAAGTTCTACAATCAACATTGATCATAAGAACACACACCCTGCATTCCGAATCGCATACTCTTTCTTTTTTCTATTCTACATCCGACGATAAAAAAATCTAGTTAGGATGCAGTAGGCATACTATTGGGACATACTTTTACTCTTTTATTTCATCATAACATCCGTCGCATCCCCTTGTTTTCATATGGAGGCTTCGTCGATGTGACGTCACTTCACGTGCGCACCGGCTTGTGGGTCAGAATCGCCCAAATAGGATGCTGTTTTCAACACTAACAATCTTGGCCGGATGAAGTAGGACATTCGGGTACTTCTAACCATACTAAATCTGGCCACAAGAATCGGGACATCCTAAATCTTTTTTTCTACCATACTACATAGTAGAAAGTATGCGATTCGGAACGCAGGTACAGTGTCTGCTCCGTGTCTCCTGTCAGTCAGGCTGCAGGGCACAGCTCAGCCCACTCATTGGTCTGGAACCCTTTTTTCACGCTGGCTTCTGATTGGTCGCTGCCTTTTCCTCGCCGGCGTCAGACCAGAAATCCGGGTTGTCCTGGTACCACTGGGCTATAAAGAAACACGGTTTACTAGCACACATATATATACGCACGTACAAAAACGTGAACATTTCTTTTCCGTCCCCCTCACTGTATGGATAGACCATGAGGCCTATGTGTGTGTGAGAGTTGTTAACATGTTAATGCCAGTAAAGCTACATTGAAATGCATTGTGAGAAAGAGCCTGTACCAGTGTGTCTGATGCCCTCAGCCCAGGACACCTGCACCCTCCAGCCCAGCTGATGCAGCTTCTCACAGCTGATTGGATAACGGAGGTCCACACTCGGCCTGGACAAAGCAGGGGGAACAGTGGAGGGTTAACATGGGCTGCGTTGGAAAAGCCCTACTAAAGTCCTCCCTCCTACATTCTCAACATGTATACACTACATACTGTCAACTTAACCATCGATTGTGTATGCGAGGTTCGTCGGACCGTTTACTCTGAAGTATACAGAAGCAATAAAGAATTTAAAAAAAAAACTTCTGTGTCGTTTGAAAAGACGCAATGCATTGTGGGGCGGTTGAGTAGGAAAAGTAACCTATCGATCCATACACACAATCTTCCCGAAAGTAAGTACAAATCCGGGCATTTCTTGCCTACACAACCGCAACATACTCAAATTGACGTCAAAATGAGTAGTTAGTAGTGCTTCTCGAACACAGCCTTTTAATAAGAGACCAAGCTGGAATAAGTTGATTTGAACAGTGTTTGTCCCATTTAAAATCACTGTCCATTATCTATCACACATATTTACAGTGGGTTTTCTATGTTCTTTCAGGGTCACGTCAAAGGCACCACTGACTTCAGTTGAACTCTCTAAATAAATGTACTAGAGCTGCAACGATTAATCGACTAATCGATTATTAAAATAATCGCCAACTATTTTGATAATCGATTAATCGTTTCAAGTAATTTTTTAATAAAAAATGTCCAAATTCTCTGATTTCAGCTTCTCAAATGTGAATATTTTCTGGTTTCTTTAATCCTTTTATGACAGTTTACTGAAATATCTTTGTGTTTTGGACATAACAATACATTAGAGGACGTCAACATGGGCTTTAGAAAATTTATAAAAAATGTTCACCATTTTCTGACATTTTACGGGCCAAAACACTAATCGATTAATCGAAAAAATAATCGACAGAATAATCGATTTTCAAAATAATCGTTAGTTGCAGCCCTAAAATGTACACCATCTGAGTTTTGATATCCCTTCAGGGGAGGGGGGGGGATAAAAACAGTGTTAATACACAGCCTGGGCTCGGACTGCCCGGTTCGTTATAGGCTAAGATGTATGGCTGTGAAAGTACAGACAGCGTGGGTTTTTAGTAGTAATATAGCAAGTGGGACAATAAGATGGTGTGTATCATGTCTAGTGCTATCAGTAGACAGTAGCAGTGGAGTGTGTGTTATTAATGTGTGGCACACAGCTACACACACGGTTATAAAGCTTTGTGACATACACCTGCTGGCTCTCAGTCTTTACTCACCTGTCAGGTACAAACTCCAGCCAGTCCTCCACCTCACAGTCTGGCACATTCTTCACCTTAAAAACACACACACACACACACACACATTGAATGAGTGTTACATAATATACACTTAAGAGTGCACTTCTTGGGTTATATAGCTGACACTGTAGGTCCCTAACCCACCCACCATCTTAACTAGTTCCCTGGCCAGTTGAGTGATGGGAACCTCCCAGCTGGAGCCCACGTTGTAGATATTTCCCACAATGCCTCTGTCCAGCAGCAGCAGGAAGGCAGCGATGGCGTCGTCCACAAACAGGAAGTGTCTGGAGATAGGGAGCCTGCCTTGGATGGGGCTGAGGCAGACAGACAGAAGACAGACAGACAGACAGACAGACAGACAGACAGACAGACAGACAGACAGACAGGCAGGCAGACAGACAGACAGACAGACACAGAGTTATTAGTGGAGATGAGCACAACCACAAGAGACAGACAGACAGACACACACACAACCATACAAACAAAAAACAAACAAACACCATTACACAAAACACACACACAACCATACAAAACAACAACACAAAAAACAAACAAAGGTAGACACACAAACAGACAAATATAGAAACATGCAAACAAACACAGGAGCACAAAAACAAACACACACACACACACCCATACAAACAAAAAACAAACAACATCACACAAAACACACACACACACACAATAAACAAACAAAGACAGACACACATAGAAACATGCAAACAAACACAGGAGCACACACACACACACACACACACACACACACACACACACACACACCAACCATTTCTTGTTCATTCGCAGGAGGGTGAGAAACTTGGGAATGACCTGAGAGATCAAGGAGATATTGACCTGTTAAAAGCGGAGCCGTTGCTAGTAATTCATAACTCAAATAGTAGAAGCAGTCTCCAGTGATGGGAGCTAACAAGCTAACGTGCTAATAAGGACACTACCTTCTCCGTGAACTGCCGCGGCCCGTACACGTTGTTCATCCGGGTAATGATGATGGGGAACTAGACAGACAAACAATATATATATTTTTTTTTATTTAGAGATTTGTTTTTATTGACAGATGCTCAAATTACAGCAAAATTACAGTTCAAACAATGTGTCATTTCCATTCCTGCCTTTGGAAACATTTACAAAAGTACAAAAATACTTAACAAAAATAAATTATATCTCGGTATTGACAAAGGAAACAGGTTAATACTCAAGCAAAATACTAGCAAAATGAATATTTGGATGCACTCATATGTGTGTATAAATTCACAAATGGATTAGAAATCAAATTGGGTTTACTTTACCCTAAACCCTAACCCTAATTGTTTAGAAAGTGACGCATACAATTGCAACGTCAACAATGAAAGCACCACATTCACAGTTTTTAAACACACACAGAATCATGGCCGTATGTGTGTGTGTGTGTGTGTGTGTGTGTGTGTGTGTGTGTGTGTGTGTGTGTGTGTGTGTACCTTGTATGTGTCCCAGTAGGACTTGACTAGGTATTCTGCAGCTGCTTTGGTAGCGCTGTACGGGTTAGAGGGTCGGAATGGACTGCTCTCATTAAACACCTGCAAAAGACACACACACACAACACACACACACACACACACACACACACACACACACACACACACACACACACACACACACACACACACACACACACACTTAAATTATTTTTCTATAATGTTTGGTTCTGCCATACCCTTTTGCAATATTTAGACACTATTTACTGTATATATTACTAACACACACACACACACACACACACAGTACGATCAGACAGACAGTGTGTATACTAGCCTGGTCCATACACCCTGATCCATACACCTCATCAGTGCTGGCGTATATGAAGCGCTGTGGCTGGTGTGTGGCCAGATGGGCTGCCTCCAGTAGCACTCTGCTGCCTTCGATATTCACTCTCTGGAACACACCGGGGCTTTCAAAGGAGGACTCTGTAGGCACACACACGACGCACGCACCACCACACACACACACACACAACAACACACACACACAACACACACACACACACACACACACACACACACACACACACACACACACACACACACACACACACACACACACACACACACACACACACACACACACACACACACACACACACACACACACACACACACACACACACACACACACACACACACACACACACACACACACACACACACACACACAAACAAACAACACACACACAAACAAAAAAAAACAACCATACAAACAAACAACACACAAACACAACACAAAACACACACACACACACAACAACACACAGAACAAAACAGACACAACGAAACAACACAGACACAAAAACACAAACATCACATGATTAATGTGTTCTGGACAGGAGTGTCAGTCAGTAGTAATAGACAGTGGTGCTCACCAACATGAGTCTTGGCCGCCAGGTGGAAAACCACATCGATGTTCTCTGTGTTGAAGATGTGACTGGCCAGCCGGGAGTTACACACATCCCCCTGTGGAAGGACACACAGGACCATTTAAAAACAGGTCATAGTAGGGAACACACACACACACACACACACACACACACACACACACACACACACACACACACACACACCACACACACACACACACACACACACACACACACACACACACACACACACACACACACACACACACACACACACACACACACACACACACACACTAATGTGAGCAGCTCTCACCCTTATAAAGGTGTAGTTGTCTCTGTCTTCAACACTCTGCAGGCTCCTGGGGCTGCAGCTGTAATCACACTGGAAGAGATCACACTGATGTTACAGCACCTCACACTCTATCTATCTATCTATCTATCTATCTATCTATCTATCTATCTATCTATCTATCTATCTATCTATCGCCATTCATATATTAGACTTACACAGTCTAGGTTGATGACCCTCCAGTCTGGGTGTGTGTTGACCAGTGCACACACCAGATGGGAGCCGCTAGAGGACAGATGAGCAGAACAGAGTGAGTATACACTAAGAAAACATGTGATTAAAGGTGCACTGTGTAACTTTGGCTGTGTCAGAGATGTGAAAACGCTCCGAGATATATTCTCATCATAACAAACAACAGAACAAACAAACTTTTCCTAAAAATGTGATCCCCGGCAGCATGTCATTCGAATGGGCGTGCTGCATGCCAGCCGACCCATCGAAAGCGACAGTCAAGCCAGCCGACCCAAGTTTTTGCTGTACCTGTTTGTACTAGCCATTACGGTAATAGCGCCACATAAATAGTTTCAAAATAAAAGCATAGTTTGTGCATTTGTCTGGTACATAACAGAAGACAGTAAATAAAAGCAAATACTATCAAAGGAAATGTACAGACGTTGTGATATGTACTTTCAAAATAAAAGCCCAACTAATTGACAAATGTAAGCTTATGTCCATATTCAAAATAAATGCATTTGTCTGGTAGATAACAGAAGACAGTAAATAAAAGCAAATACTATCAAAGGAAATGTACGGACGTTGTGATATGTACTTTCAAAATAAAAGCCCAACTAATTGACAAATGTAAGCTTATGTCCATATTTTTTTTTAATGTATATTTAAAAGGAAACGCCTTGTTATCGCAGACTAATTCCAAATCAGGTTTATAGTACACAACCCCAAAGTGTGACCCAGTAAGTTTCAAGACCTTCTCATGTGTAGTTTCAAAATAAAAGCCCACTCGAAATTGAAAATATAAGACAAATTAGATATGATTTTGGATTCAATTAAAAAAAAAAAGCCCTGTTATTCCAGAGTCATTTCACTCCAGGGTCATAGTTCACGACCCCATGAGGCCACACAAAAAGTTTCAGGACATTCTGATGTGTAGTTTCAGAATAAAAGCCCACTAGATATTGAAAATATGAGACAAATTAGATATGATTTTTTGATTCAATTTAAAAAAAAATGCCCTGTTATGCCAGAGTCATTCCACTGCAGGGTCATAGTTCACGACCCCATGAGGCCACACAAGAAGTTTCAGGACATTCTGATGTGTAGTTTCAAAATTAAAGCCCACTAGATATTGAAAATATGAGACAAATTAGATATGATTTTGGATTCAATTTAAAAAATAATGCCCTGTTATGCCAGAGTCATTCCACTGCAGGGTCATAGTTCACAACCCCATGAGGTCACACAAGAAGTTTCAGGACATTCTGATGTGTACTTTCAGAATAAAAGCCCACTAGATATTGAAAATATAGAGACAAATTAGATATGATTTTGGATTCAATTTAAAAAAAAATGCCCTGTTATGCCAGAGTCATTCCACTGCAGGGTCATAGTTCACGACCCCATGAGGCCACACAAGAAGTTTCAGGACATTCTGATGTGTAGTTTCAAAATAAAAGCCCACTAGATATTGAAAATATGAGTGACATTAGATATGATTTTGGATTCAATTAAAAAAAAGATGCCCTGTTATTCCAGAGTCATTCCACTCCAGGGTCATAGTTCACGACCCCATGAGGCCACACAAAAGTTTCAGGACATTCTGATGTGTAGTTTCAGAATATAAAGCCCACTAGATATTGAACATATGAGACAAATTAGATATGATTTTGGATTCAATTTAAAAAAAAATGCCCTGTTATGCCAGAGTCATTCCACTGCAGGGTCATAGTTCACGACCCCATGAGGCCACACAAGAAGTTTCAGGACATTCTGATGTGTAGTTTCAAAATAAAAGCCCACTAGATATTGAAAATATGAGTGACATTAGATATGATTTTGGATTAAATAAAAAAAAAAAAGCCCTGTTATTCCAGAGTCATTACACTCCAGGGTCATAGTTCACGACCCCATGAAGCCACACAAGAAGTTTCAGGACATTCTGATGTGTAGTTTCAAAATAAAAGCCCACTAGATATTGAAAATATGAGACAAATTAGATATGATTTTGGATTCAATTTAAAAAATAATGCCCTGTTATGCCAGAGTCATTCCACTGCAGGGTCATAGTTCACGACCCCATGAGGCCACACAAGAAGTTTCAGGACATTCTGATGTGTAGTTTCAAAATAAAAGCCCACTAGATATTGAAAATATGAGACAAATTAGATATGATTTTGGATTCAATTTAAAAAAAAATGCCCTGTTATGCCAGAGTCATTCCACTGCAGGGTCATAGTTCACGACCCCATGAGGCCACACAAGAAGTTTCAGGACATTCTGATGTGTAGTTTCAAAATAAAAGCCCACTAGATATTGAAAATATGAGACAAATTAGATATGATTTTGGATTCAATTTTTTAAAAAAATGCCCTGTTATTCCAGAGACATTCCACTGCAGGGTCATAGTTCACAACCCCATGAGGTCACACAAGAAGTTTCAGGACATTCTGATGTGTACTTTCAGAATAAAAGCCCACTAGATATTGAAAATATGAGACAAATTAGATATGATTTTTTGATTCAATTTTAAAAAAAATGCCCTGTTATGCCAGAGTCATTCCACTGCAGGGTCATAGTTCACGACCCCATGAGGCCACACAAGAAGTTTCAGGACATTCTGATGTGTAGTTTCAAAATAAAAGCCCACTAGATATTGAAAATATGAGACAAATTAGATATGATTTTGGATTCAATTTAAAAAATAATGCCCTGTTATGCCAGAGTCATTCCACTGCAGGGTCATAGTTCACAACCCCATGAGGTCACACAAGAAGTTTCAGGACATTCTGATGTGTACTTTCAGAATAAAAGCCCACTAGATATTGAAAATATGAGACAAATTAGATATGATTTTGGAT
The DNA here is from genome assembly GCA_026122265.1 of Ammodytes dubius. Classification (NCBI taxonomy): domain Eukaryota; kingdom Metazoa; phylum Chordata; class Actinopteri; order Uranoscopiformes; family Ammodytidae; genus Ammodytes; species Ammodytes dubius. Next base: position 768,344 of record CM047528.1, on the reverse strand, counting down.
TCAATTTAAAAAAAAATGCCCTGTTATGCCAGAGTCATTCCACTGCAGGGTCATAGTTCACGACCCCATGAGGCCACAAAAGAAGTTTCAGGACATTCTGATGTTGTAGTTTCAAATAAAAGCCCACTAGATATTGAAAATATGAGTGACATTAGATATGATTTTGGATTCAATTAAAAAAAAGATGCCCTGTTATTTCAGAGTCATTCCACTCCAGGTCATAGTTCACGACCCCATGAGGCCACACAAAAAGTTTCAGGACATTCTGATGTGTAGTTTCAGAATAAAAGCCCACTAGATATTGAAAATATGAGACAAATTAGATATGATTTTGGATTCAATTTAAAAAAAAAATGCCCTGTTATGCCAGAGTCATTCCACTGCAGGTCATAGTTCACGACCCCATGAGGCCACACAAGAAGTTTCAGGACATTCTGATGTGTAGTTTCAAAATAAAAGCCCACTAGATATTGAAAATATGAGTGACATTAGATATGATTTTGGATTCAATTTAAAAGAAAATTCAGGACATTCTGATTTGTAGAATTTTTAAACCCTCTCCATGTAAATATTTCTGATGTCCAATATTTTCAATATATTGTTAAAATGTTTAGTTGTGACATCAAATTATACATACTTCTCTTATGCATTACTTTATAATCAATTTCAAAAAGATATCACTATCATTAAAATTAGTTATTCCTGTTTGATTTCCCATGTTTCATTTTGGACCTTTTCTCCAGCATGAATCCAAAATCATATCTAATTTCTCTCATATTTTCAATATCTAGTGGGCTTTTATTCTGAAAGTACACATCAGAATGTCCTGAAACTTCTTGTGTGACCTCATGGGGTTGTGAACTATGACCCTGCAGTGGAATGACTCTGGCATAACAGGGCATTTCTTTTTTAAATTGAATCCAAAATCATATCTAATTTCTCTCATATTTTCAATATCTTTTATTTTGAAACTACACATCAGAATGTCCTGAAACTTCTTGTGTGACCTCATGGGTTGTGAACTATGACCCTGCAGTGGAATGACTCTGGCATAACAGGGCATTTTTTTTTAAATTGAATCCAAAATCATATCTAATTTGTCTCATATTTTCAATATCTTTATTTTGAAACTACACATCAGAATGTCCTGAACTTCTTGTGTGACCTCATGGGTTGTGAACTATGACGCTGCAGTGGAATGACTCTGGCATAACAGGGCATTTTTTTTTAAATTGAATCCAAAATCATATCTAATTTGTCTCATATTTTCAATATCTAGTGGGCTTTTATTCTGAAAGTACACATCAGAATGTCCTGAAACTTCTTGTGTGACCTCATGGGGTTGTGAACTATGACCCTGCAGTGGAATGACTCTGGCATAACAGGCATTTTCTTTTTAAATTGAATCCAAAATCATATCTAATTTGTCTCATATGTTCAATATCTAGTGGGCTTTTATTCTGTAAGTACACATCAGAATGTTCTGAAACTTCTTGATTGACCTCATGGGGTTGTGAACTATGACCCTGCAGTGGAATGACTCTGGCATAACAGGGCATTTTTTTTTTAAATTGAATCCAAAATCATATCTAATTTTTCTCATATTTTCAATATCTTTTATTTTGAAACTACACATCAGAATGTCCTGAAACTTCTTGTGTGGCCTCATGGGGTCGTGAACTATGACCCTGCAGTGGAATGACTCTGGCATAACAGGGCATTTTTTTTAAATCGAATCCAAAATCATATCTAATTTGTCTCATATTTTCAATATCTAGTGGGCTTTTATTCTGAAACTACACATCAGAATGTCCTGAAACTTTTTGTGTGGCCTCATGGGGTTGTGAACTATGACCCTGGAGTGGAATGACTCTGGAATAACAGGGCTTTTTTTTTAAATTGAATCCAAAATCATATCTAATTTGTCTCATATTTTCAATTTCTAGGGCTTTTATTTTGAAACTACACATGAGAAGGTCTTGAAACTTACTGGGTCACACTTTGGGGTTGTGTACTATAAACCTGATTTGGAATTAGTCTGCGATAACAAGGCGTTTCCTTTTAAATATACATTAAAAAAAAATATGGACATAAGCTTACATTTGTCAATTAGTTGGGCTTTTATTTTGAAAGTACATATCACAACGTCTGTACATTTCCTTTGATAGTATTTGCTTTTATTTACTGTCTTCTGTTATGTACCAGACAAATGCACAAACTATGCTTTTATTTTGAAACTAGTTATGTGGCGCTATTACCGTAATGGCTAGTACAAACAGGTACAGCAAAAACTTGGGTCGGCTGGCTTGACTGTCGCTTTCGATGGGTCGGCTGGCTTGACCGCAGTATTCTAAATCAACCCGCAATCACCAATTTGATACTACAGCGACACAAGTTAGCAAAACTGTCAGGATCGCGTCACTGTCCAAAGTGCAGATCTGGACATTGGAGCAGAAAAGTTGCCAGCGTGTCTGTTTCTCCGCGGCGCATAGCACAGGGATGTCTATTTATTTTATTATAAAATGTCACACAAGAGAGACGATAAACACACACAACGGACAGACTCAAAATATCCTGGCGCCGTGCATGCACTACAGTATTTGGCCTTATTTTCTACAACAGTGTTGCTTTCTATAGCCTATAGTTTCCGGGCTATGAACAACATGAACTTCTGGTCTGTGTTATCAAAATGAAACCCTTCCATAGACTCACATGAAGCCGCAGCCCCCAGTCACCAGGACCGTCCTACAATAGTCCATCCCCCGCTCCCCACAACACTGACGACAGCTACATCTATTTAACGAGCCGCTGAGCTGACAGTCGAAAGCTCTACCTTATTATTCACTGCACTGTGCCACTGTGCGACAGTGACTGGCGGTTTTACGGCACTGTTGACACGTCGAAAATAGGCTATCTCAAAATAGGCGGGACATTTATTGTATTAGTAGCATTTTGCTGCTCTCTGGTTGGTTGTATTGTGTGACGTGTTGTAAGCGCACGATTTGATTGGGTGAATCCCAAGTCAATCAAACTATGGACAGAGCCGACAGCAGCTTCAAGTGAGCGACAATAAACATGTAAAGTCCGACTGTATTTTTCAAAATGAAAGTCTTTGGGTAACGTGTTACTAACGTGGGCTATTTATATTTTTTTATGGAGGTGTTTTCTGAGTTTTACATGCTTTTTATTTGGTCAATAGTGCTGTTTGAAACGTTATTTATTCTGAACCGTACCGTATGGACTACATTCAGGGAATAGGCCTACACTATTTTGACACAATTCAGTTTTAAATATTTCATATGTAGGCTGTTTATTCCCTAATTTGACACAGGCCTACATTCAAGTAGCCTAATTCTTAATGTGTTTACATCAGGGGTCTCCAAACTTTTTTCACTGAGGGCCACATACAGAAAAATCTACGAAGGGCCGGGCCACTTTGCAAAAATAACACATTTATCAGGACATGTAGCTGCTCTGATGTTTAGTTTCATAGTGTCTTCGTAAATTGTAATCCTTCTTCACGGCAACACTTTCCTTGCACATTAAACAGACACATTTCCCCTCTTGTTTATATGCCAATGATAGTGTTTTCTGCCTTTGCGTCCAATGTCCAGCAGGGTGAAAATACTATCCAGCCGAGGTCCCGACCTACTATCTATGGTCCCGACCCTCCTAGGGGGGTCCGGGGTTTGCCCCCCCGGGAGATTTTTTAAAGTTTTTAAAGTGAAATGCATGAATCTGGTGCACTTTGAGAGGGAAATTAAGAGGCTAAATCTGAAGAATTTTGTATGAAAAAAAAATGGAGACACTGTGTCAGATGAATTAGAAGCTATTGGAGAAGGACACATGGATTTTCCATAATAATATTAATTTAAAATAAAATATTATGCAGGGTCCTCTGGGATGGGCTTGTTGCTCATTTTCTTTTATGGGACATATTTCTCTGTAATATAATGAGTGCATTTAAATTATTTAAAAATTAAAAGCGCATTACATTATATTTTTAAAATGTGCCACGGGTCAATCAATCAGTGTTTGACACCCCTGTACTAGTGGGTTAACTAAGAAATAAAAAAAAATAAAAAATAAAAAAAAATAAAAAAATTCAAAGGGCCATATTACATTATATTTTTAAAATCGGCCGCGGGCCAATACAAGTGTTAGTTTGGAGACCCCTGGTTTACATGGTGTATGCCCAGAAATTGTTATATTTCCCCAAAAGTGAGACGTAGACAGGTCGAGCTTTTATTTGATGGCGGAAACCCCAAATTTTGGCTCACATCCGGGCTAACTTCGGTTAGCTTGACGTTGTTGGTTCTTAGTTGTGGCGTCGTGGCGGCGCATTGAATCGGGCTAGCGTTCTGGTATATTGATGGAGACCGTTAGAATGCGTCAGGGGAACAAAATGTCGTGTGTATGGGCCGCTCTCTCAGCTCTGGTGGTGTTATTCAGCGCAGAGGACGCCTGGGGGAAAACTGTGACGGGACACTTTAAGAGCGAAGCAGCGAGACAGCAGAGGGGCCAGTTCATCACCAAATTCATGTTCCAAGGTAACGGTGACGTCACGGTACTGGCTTCAGCATCCTTTAGGACAGACCGACCGGGGCATTCACTATCCTATGCTTTTTATGGTTTTGGTCAATTTGCCAGTGTCTCTTCGACGGCTATCACTAGCACTCATCTAACCCATAACGTGCGTGCTGATTAACACAGGAGAGCTAGACTGTGATTGAGTTCTGAACATTTTTATTTATTTTATTTAGCCTATGTTAAATGCAGGGTGACTTTCTTTCAATAGAATCTTATTTTTATTTTTTTATTTGTCTTGTTTTTTGTATATGACATTCTGCTAAGAGAATCATTCGATAAATAATAATCTGTTCTTTGGTATTTTTTGTTACTTTTATGGAAACCAAACAAAGTTGGGTGAGGCAGGGTCTGTTGTAAGTAGCTGACTGGCAGGTCGTGTGTGTGTGTGTGTGTGTGTGTGTGTTGTGTGGTGTGTGTGTGTGTGTGTGTGTGTGTGTGTGTGTGTGTGTGTGTGTGTAGGGGACTATGGTCTGTTGGTGTGCCGGCTGGAGGACTGGGCCCTGGCTACAGAGAAGGAATCCAGACTGCTGCTTTACCAGGACATGGACCTGGACAACCTCAACTGTCTGCAGAGGCTCTCTAGAGCAGAGATCAGCAGTAAGAAACACACACACACGCACATACACACACACACACACACACACACACACACACACACACACACACACAGGTGCGCCGCCAGGGATTTTTTAAATATTTGAGCCCCATGAAAATTCCCAACTTTTCACCCACTTACGGCGCCCCCTGCAGATACACTCACACATGCACAAACGCACACACACACCCCCCCCCCCACACACACACACACACACACACACCACACACACACACACATACTCATTCCTTCTCCTTCCTCCAGTTTCTCTCAGTCAAGAGGAAACCAACCAGACGATCCCGCAGCAGCCCTACCCCACAGCCTGGCACGCCCTGTATGCAGACAGGTACACATGCAAGGTAAGTGTTGTGTGTGTGTATTGTCACATACTGCACTTCTTCACACTATCACTATTTTCATCTCTAAAAACCTCAAAACTCTAGATGTTGGATAAAGTTCCAATTGCATTTTAACAACATATTACAGTAGTCCAAAGTTTTTACCAAACAGATTTTAGATACAGAACTTTTTTATTCAGTTTATAAATCAAGAAATACTATGTAAAGTTAATGTAAAGTTATATTATATATAAATAGTAGTATTATAATTAATGGTAATAAGGGTTAGGGTTATTACCATAAGCACATGTAGAAGTGGTACTAGTTGTTTAGTCAGTAACAGTACTATGAAACAGTCCAGATGATCATCTTGGTGTGTGTGTGTGTGTGTGTGGTGTGTGTGTGTGTGTGTGTGTGTGTGTGTGTGTGTGTGTGTGTGTGTGTGTGTGTGTTTTGTGTGTGTGTGTGTGTGTGTCTCTCCAGCACAGTGAGGTCATCCCTTCTCATGCCGACCTGCCTTTCACTGTCCTGATGTTTAACGCTGACTCAGCCGGGAACCCTCTGGAACACTTCAGCGCAGAGGAGGCAGGTCAGACACTTCACCCTGTGTGTGTGTGTGTGTGTGTGTGTGTGTGTGTGTGTGTGTGTGTGTGTGTGTGTGTGTGTGTGTGTGTGTGTGTGTGTGTGTGTGTGTGCGTGCGGGTGTCCTTGCACTAGCCTGCGACTTAAAAGTTCCATTGCCAATGACTTGTTGCTATAATTCTTAATGTGACATATGACAAATAAACATTAATCATACACGTCTTTATTGTCTGTCTGTCTGTCTGTCTGTCTGTCTGTCTGTCTGTCTATCCATCCATCCATCACTCCCTCCCTACATCTATCTATCTATCTATCTATCTCTATCTATCTATCTATCTATCTATCTATCTATCTATCTATTCTATCTATCTATCTATCTATCTATCTATCTATCTATCTATCTATCTATCTATCTACTCTATCTATCTATCTATCTATCTATCTATCTATCTATCTATCTATCTATCTATCTATCTATCTATCTATCTATCTATCTATCTGTCTTACTGCCTGCCTGTCTGTCTCTCTCTCTGTCTGTCTGTCTCCCAGGCCTCCACAGTTTTTACTTTGTCTTGCTGCTGGCTTACTTCATCGCGGGCTGTATCTACATGCAGCCTCTGTACCAGGCTCTGAGGAAAGGAGGGCCCATGCACACCGTCCTCAAAGTGCTCACCTCGGTGCAGGCCTTCCAGTGCTGCTCTGCTCTCTGTAACTACATCCACCTGGCCAGGTATACGCTCAATGCAACAGTCAATGAATGAGTGAATAATACCCTGCATTCCAAATCGCATACTCTGTTTTCTATTCTACATACTACATCCAAAAAATTATTTAGTTTGGATGCAGTTAGGCGTACACTTGGGACAAACTTTAATGTATTTCATTGTAACATTGCACATTGATCTCGCCTCTTACCTTTTATATCCGCCGCATCCCCGGTTTGTTTTCATTATGGAGGTTCTGTCGATGTGACGTCACTTCACGTGCGCACTGCATTATGGGTCTGTTTTCAACACTAAAAATATCTGCCGGATGTAGTAGACCTTTCAGGTATTTCTAACCATACTAAATCTGCACACAAGAATCGGGACATCCTAAATCTTGTTTCTACCATACTAAATAGTAGATAGTATGGGGACTGGAACAGCCATAGTCCCCTTTATCTTAACACACACACTACTGAGATAAGTTATAACTCAAATCACCCGTCTGATTTTTACGCGTGTTGCCTCTCGCTTTGCTTTGTTAACCAAACACGACCCATATTTTAAATGTATATATATTTTTTTTTGTTAGGTTGGTCAGGATAATCCCTCCCCGGCCGTTGACACTCAAATTTCCACACCAGCTCAAACGTGGGTTGCGTTCCGAATCGCATACTTTCTACTATATAGTATGTAGAAAAAAGATTTAGGATGTCCCGATTCTTGTGGCCAGATTCAGGATGGTTAGAAGTACCCGGATGTCCTACTTCATGCGGCCAAGATTGTTAGTGTTGAAAACTGCATCCTATTTGGGCGATTCTGACCCACAATCCAGTGCACACGTGAAGTGACGTCAAATCGACGAAGCCTCCATATGAAAACAAACAGGGATGCGATATAAAAGCAAGAGGCAAGATCAAGGTGCGATGTTATGATGAAATAAGAGAGTAAAGTATGTCCCAATAGTATGCCTACTGCATCCTAGATTCTTTTTATCATCGGATGTAGTATGTAGAATAGAAAAAAGAAAGAGTATGCGATTCGGAACGCAACCCTGGTGTTTGCTCTGGCACCAGTTTTTTCCAGCCCGGAGCCCGCTTTCTGGCGGTGGGAAACCAAAAAAACAAACTAGTCTCAAACTAGCCACCATTTTGCATCAGTGGGAAAGGGGTATTTCTATGTATTTGTGATGGATAAATGGGAGAGGTGTGTGATGTTGTTCTCTTGTGTTCTGCAGGTATTCTAGAGACGGTGTTGGTCTTCCACTGATGGGCAGCCTGGCACAGTGTATGTTCTTTATTGAAAGCTGGATTCACCCTGCATTCCGAATCGCATACTCTTTCTTTTTTCTATTCTACATACTACATCTGACCATAAAAAAGAATCTAGTTAGGATGCTAAAATTGGGACATATTTTTACTTGTTTATTTCATCATTTACATCGCGCCTTGATCTTGCCTCTTGCTTTCATATCCGTCGCATCCCCGCTTGTTTTTATACCGGGCCCCACACACATCCTGCGTCTACCTCTGGAGCGCGTCGCGTTACCTTACTGCTGCCTCTCTCGGACTTTTCTCGGACACACATGCAACGTCTCAGCAGCTGCTGCTTCTAAAAGCCCTATCTTTCTACATAGAGTTTTCATAGATAATTCCCATTAAAAATGAAGTTCTTTCATGTCATCTATGATGCATATGATTTATATTGAGTCTGGACAGTAATCCGTGCGCCCCATTTCCATTTTTTTTCTTTTTTTTGACATATTTTCGCTTGTTGGAGTTTTATTTTGAAGGGGACACACCAGGAAATGGTGAAACTACAGCGAAAGCTTCCAGTATGAAGTCAATATGACTCTCAGCAGAGTATTTCAAAAAACACTTTACTGATTTATACGGGAGAGAGAGGGGGGGGGTGGTCGGGGAAGAAGAAGGCCGTAGACACAGATAGAGCAACGGAAAACTGTTGCGCTCATCATGATCTTTTTATTTCTTCACTATATTGGATCTCTATATGTGTCATTTATCCAAAAATGAAATGCCAGAACTAATTGAAAATCAGGTTTTAAATCCCTCGAATTAAATCGGGAAATAAAGGGATTATTCGCATATACGACTGAGGGATGTTTTATTTTGAAATAAACACACCGGGTAAACGTGTAACTAGAGTGAATGCTGCTGGTATGACTGTCAGCAGAGTATTTCTCTATCAGTTAAAGCACAGAGACGCGAGAGAGACGCGCTGCTCTCAGAAAAAAAATAGGCGAGCCTCCTGAGGTGAAGGGGAGCGTCGCTGCAGACGTGCCTCCGACGCGCCTCAGCAGTGCGTCTGAGGTTGGATGTGTGCTCGCTCTACGTTGATTGCACAGTCTGTGACAAAAAGTCAGACGCAGACGCGAGGTAGACGCGCAGTAGAGGTAGGATGTGTGTGGGGGCCGTAAGGAGGCTCCGTCGAATGTGACGTCACTTCAGGTTTGCACTGGATTATGGCCAAATAGGATGCTGTTTTCAACACTAAAACATCTTCTAACCATACTAAATCTGGCCACAAAAATCAGGACATCCTAAATCTTTTTTCTACCATACTAAATAGTAGATAGTATGCGATTCAGAACGCAGGGTTTGTTCTGAGAGCGGGAGGAGCTGCTTAACTGTGTGATTACTCCTCATCCATTGGTTAACAAGCCCTGTTGTTGTGTTGTGTGTGTGTGTGCCCTGGTGCAGTGTGGGATATGGTGTCCCAGGGGTCCATGCTGTACATGCTGCTGAGCCTGTGTGTGGGCTGGGGCCTGTCGCGGGGCAAGAAGCCTGGCTCCAGACCGCTGCAGTGGGAGCGCTCCCGGGCCTCCACCGCCGGCTGTGTGGGCGCAGTGCTGACGCAGGTACACAGCAATCCATCCGTCTGTCTGTCTGTCTGTCTGTCTGTCTGTCTGTCTGTCTGTCTGTCTATCATCACCTCCCTACATCTATCCCTCACTATTCTATCTATCTATCTATCTATCTATCTTCTATCTGTCTTTGTCTGTCTAGTCTTCTGTCTGTCTGTCTGTCTGTCTGTTCTGTCTGTCTGTCTGTCTGTCTGTCTGTCTGTCTGTCTGTCTGTCTGTCTGTCTGTCTGTCTGGTCCGTCTCGTCCGTCTGTCCGCCCATCCATCCTCTGACAATGCGTTGTTATGTATGAGTGCTGGTGTAATTCCCAGGCTGTGTTGCTGCTCTGGGATCAGTACAGTGACTCAGAGGGTGAGCTCTTCCAGGCTGGTCTCAGTGCTCCGGCCCTGCTGCTCACTGTTCTCAGAGCTGCTCTGGTGCTGCTGCTGGCCTCCGTCCTCTACCAGGTCACCTCCACTGAGAGGAGCGCTCTGAAGAGGGACTTCTACCTCTGCTTCACCAAGGTCAGCTATCTATCTATCTATCTATCTATCTAATCTATCTATCTATCTACCCACAACAGAGAATCAAATCCACATTTTACCTGAAGAAAGCTGTAATGTTACCAGAATTAGTATGTTTTTTTCAGTAAAAACATGTTACAGGTTATCTACCTTGAGTTTTAAATCGCATACTGTTTCTTTATTTCTACTCTACATACTACAGCTGATCACAAACAGAATCTAGTTAGCATGCAGAATGCTACAATTTGGACATCATTTAACTTATTTATTTTGTCATAACATTGCTTTTATATCCGTCGCATCCCCCTGGTTGTTTTCATTACGAAGGCTCCGTCCATGTGACGTCACTTCCGGTGCGCACTGGATTGTGGGTCAGAATCGACCATATAGCATTCTGTTTGCAAAAAACGAAAAAATCTCGGACGGATTTAGTAGGCATCAAGTTATTTTTAAGCATACTAAATATGACCCCAAGAATCGGGACATACTAAATCTTTTTTTCTACCGTACTATATAGTAGATAGTATGGGGATTGGAAAGTGCGTTATTAACGGTTTTGGGTCAGCATCTTTTTATAATAGGTCCATGGTCGTTATCCGATAGCACCATTTTGAAAGGACACGTAGTGGTTTCCGTGGCTTAGCGCCGCCCAAGACTATTGTGATTGGTTTAAAGAAATGAAAACAGACCAGCCCAGTTTTCCCCCGTATAGGCAACACTAACCCTGCGTTACAATCCCCATACTTCCATACTATTTAGTATGCCAGAAAAAGATTTAGGACGTCCCAATACATGCACGTCAATTGTAGTATGCTGAAAATACATAAATGCCCACTAACTCCAAAAGCGTTTTGGGGTATTTGTCTTTATTCTTGACATTTCTCAACATAATGAAAATAAATCTTTCTTATCTGATTTGTTTTCTCTCTCCTGTCGACCTAAACCTCTTCTGTACATTAGTATGTAGTGTAGTAAAAATAAAGAGTATGTAATTTGGAACACAGGGCAAATAGCTTGTCCATATTACTAGCTGTAGTTTGGTCTGGCTGTGTGTGAGACCACCAGTAACCTTCAAAACCACATACATATTACAACATTTCCCCCTGTAAAATGTGGACTGTATTGTGGTGGTTTATTGATTGATCCCCCCCCCCCCTCACTGTCTCTCTGTAGTAAGCAGTGGATGAAGTGTTGACAGCTTGTTGATTGTATTCCTTCAGGGCTGCTTCCTATGGTTCCTGTGTCAGCCCGTCCTCAGCCTCACGTCTGGCCTCTTCAACCACCACCAGAGGGACAAGGTCAGCACACTACTTTTCTATTCTACATACTACATCCATACCATAAAAATAATCTAGTTAGGATGCAGTAGGCAGACAAAGGGTGACTCCAAATGAATGATCCCTTTTCTGTCTGCTGGATGTGTGATTTTTTTACCTTTTTACATAACTTTATATGAACATGTTATTGTCTTTTTAAAAGTTCCCATGTGGTTTGTAAGTGCGTATTCTCACTTGCCCTGTTGAGTTCAGTTGAAATGAACTCAGGTGCCTTTTTCCGCGGTGCACATCTTTCAGGAAGGTGTGAATACAGCAATCGCACTCGGGGGCGGACCAAACCAGCGCTCCGAGACCCATTCTAGTGTGCTTCCAAACCAACTCTGTTATAGCACATCCAATAGTTTTAAACTATTGGATGTGCTATTACAGAGTACTGCCCAGTGCCACTCTGGATCTGCCAACCAATCGCATAACGTTTGGTCGTGACGTATGTCATTCGCCGGTTTCTGACTACAACTGAAACTGGCGCACAACCTCAACGTCATTGTTCTTAGCCACTCCCTCTGTTCGCTGATTGTTCATGCGAAAATCTATCCTGAGAAAGCCCGCGAATATACCGCGGACCCAGACTGACTACTGAAGGGAATGAAAATTGAGTGGAAGTAGGTAGGCAGGCGCTGCCAGGCTACGAAGCACTGTGCCCTATCTCTCTTTTCTTTTTTAATAAACGGCCTCTCAATATTCTCATTGTTAATGGGAAAGTATTATTCTTTTTTTTTTGTTCAGGAAAGGTGCACACTTTATTGAAAAAAAAGTTGAAGAAAGTGTTGCGTTTCATTTATGATACAAGGAAAAACAGTAAAAGTTGGACCGCAAACATAACTCTTTTATTGTAGAAAAAGATATGCACAGCACAATGGATATTTTCTGTGTTTCTTCACTCCTGTAATGTAGAATCACTATTGATTCCTTTTAATCGATGGATTTCTTGAACAGATAAGCAGAACCACTAACAAATATCTCCTCTGCATACGGGTCCTCCATGTATCTGTCGAGCAGTTTGATTCCCACTGGAGTCCACAGACGCTCCTCCTCCATCCGCTGAAGCTCTCTGTCCAGGTCTGCCTTGTATTCAATGTTAATTCCTCCGTGATCGCTTCTCACCATGCAGACCAGACCCCCTGGCTTGGCGGCGTCGCAGAGCTCCCTGACAACACTCACATGCACATAGCCAGCGTTCAGAGCTCCAACAATGACCACCACATCAAACACACCGGTCCGTGCAGGCAGTGCTTCTGGTCCCAGTAAGGCCAGTCTGAGGTCCTTGTAGAGCCCGGTCTTTGCAGCTTGATCCAGCATAGCTCGACTGCCGTCCACTCCCTCAAAGTTCTTGAAGCCCAGTTCAGCCATCCGTCTGGCGACCCATCCAGACCCACAGGCCACGTCCAGCACCAGACCATCATCAGGGTTCCCAGAGAAGTGTTCAGAGATGAATTCGACGGCCAGCTGTGGAGCTCTGTAGTTCATCAAGGTGAAGTCCTGGTCATAAGTGGCAGCCCAGACATTGTAGAGCTTTCTGCTCTCCCGTGGATCTATCCTGGGTCTGTCGATACACTGAAGCAGGGTTTTCACATCCTCCATGGTTCTGTTGCACTCGGACATGTTGAGGACTCGACTTCTAAACCTGCTGTGGCAACGGGCAAGACGATAGTGTATTCTTTTAACGCAGAGATCCCGCTGAACAAGTTTTCCAAGTTCATACACCCAATAATAACCTGGGTGGGTGTGTATGGATTAAAAGTTCAATCATTTTCTGGCACCGACCCAAAATGCCTTTGTACCATTGAGTATGACACACCCTGCGTTCTAAATCGCACACTTTTTCTTTTTTCTATTCTATATACTGTATACTACATCAGACCATAAACATAATCTAGTTAGGATGCAATAGGCATACACTAGTTGGGACATACTTTTACTTATTTATTTCATCATAACATTGCGCCTTGATCTTGCCTCTTGCTTTTATATATGTCGCATCCCTGGTTGTTTTTATACGGAGACTCCGTCGATGTGACGTCACTTCAGGTGCGCACCGGATTGTGGGTCAGAATCGCCCAAATAGGATGCTGTTTTCTACACTAAAAATATCGGCCGGATCTAGTAGACATCCAGGTATTTTTAAACATACTAAATCTGACCACAAGAATCCTACATCCTAAATCTTTTTTTCTGCCATACTTAATAGCAGAAAGTATGGGGATTGGAAAGCAGCCAAAATGTCTTGTGTCTCAATACCAGGGCTCTTTTGGAACGACTTGCCCACGCAGATAAGGCTTGCTGAATTATGGGAAAGTATTATTGTCGCCATTGTTAAAAAGATTAGTTGTAGTTTGACCGGGAACCCCGAGCCAATATATTACATTTGATGAAGGAGAGGGTCTGATGGTCTTATTTACCCTTGTTTGGTCCGACCCCCCAGTGCGGTTGCTCTATTCACACCTGTCTGAAAGATGACATAGCAGGTGAAAAATCGCCCTAAATTGTATTTGGTCTGGCATGTAAACTACTAGATGACTTTTCCCAGTGTGAACTCACCCTAACTGTCTTCCCCGTGTGTAGGTGGTGGCTATCGGTGTGATCCTGTGCCAGTCCATCTCCATGGTGACCCTCTACCAGCTCTTCCTGTCTCGCTCTCTCTACTGGGAGGTGTCGTCTCTCTCGTCTGTCTCACTGCCTCTCACCATGTCCAGGAGCAGCCACAGAGGGGGGTACTGAGGGGGCGCTTTCACACCTACATGGTTTGGTCCTGGACTGTTTTGATCCTAACCTAAATGACATGTGTTGAAACCAGACCAAACAGGCGGACCTTGGTCTGGGTCCAGATCATACTGAACCAATAGTTCGGTCAGTGTTTGGATGGTTCGGCGATCACCAGTCACAAAGAGGAGAAATGAGCCGCTGACAGGACAGTTTTTCTTTTACATATATACAGTATGTCACAAAAGTGAGTACACCCCTCACATTTCTTCAAATATTTCATTATATCTTTTCATGGGACAACACTGAATAAATGACACTTTGATACAATGTAAAGTAGCGTGTGTACAGCTTATATAACAGTGTAAATTTACTGTCCCCTCAAAATAACTCGACACACAGCCATTAATGTCTAAACTGCCGGTTACAAAAGTGAGTACACCCCTGAGTTAAAATGTCCAAATTGGGCCCAAAGTGTCAATATTTTGTGTGGCCACCATTATTTTCCAGCACTACCTTAACCCTCTAGGGCATGGAGTTCACCAGAGCTTCACAGGTTCCCACTGGAATCCTCTTCCACTCATTCATGATGACATCACGGAGCTGGTGGATACTGGAGACCTTGCGCTTCTCCATCTCCTGTTTTAAGAAGCCCCAAAGATGCTCAATAGGGTTTAGGTCTGGGGACATGCTTGGCCAGTCCATAACCTTTACCCTCAGCTTCTTTAGCAAGCCACTGGTCGTTAGGAGGTTTGTTTGGGGTCGTTATCATGTTGCAGTACTGCCCTGCGGCCCAGTTTATGAAGGGAGGGGATCATGCTCTGCTTCAGTATGTCACAGTACATGTTAGAATTCAATGAACTGTAGATCCCCAGTGCTGGCAGCACTCATTTAGCCCCAGACCATGACACTCCAACCACCATGCTTGACTATAGGCAAGACACACTTGTCTTTGTACTCCTCACCTGGTTGCCGCTCCACACTCTTAACACCATCTGAACCAAATAAATGTATTTTGGTCTCATCAGACCACAGGACATGGTTGCAGTGATCCATGTCTGTAGTCTGCTTGTCTTCAGCAAACTTTTTGTGGGGTTTCTTGTGCATCATCTTTAGAATAGGTTTCCTTCTGGGATGACAGCCATGCAGACCAGTATGATGCAGAGTGCGGCGTATGGTCTGAGCACTGACATGTTGACCCCACACCCCTTCAAGCCCTGCAGCAATGCTGGCAGCACTCATACGTCAATTTTCCAAAGCCAACCTCTTGGTATGACGCTGAAAACGTGCACTCAACCGTCTTAAACTGGGCCACAGGGCAGTATTGCAACATGATAACGACCCCAAACACACCTCCAAGACGACCAGTGGCTTGCTAAAGAAGCTGAGGGTAAAGGTGATGGACTGGCCAAGCATGTCTCCAGACCTAAACCCTATTGAGCATCTTTGGGGCTTCTTAAAATGGGAGATGGAGGAGCGCAAGGTCTCTAATATCGACCAGCTCCGTGATGTTGTCATGAATGAGTGGAAGAGGATTCCAGTGGGAACCTGTGAAGCTCTGGTGAACTCCATGCCCTAGAGGGTTAAGGTAGTGCTGGAAAATAATGGTGGCCGCACAAAATATTGACACTTTGGGCCCAATTTGGACATTTTTTCTTAGGGGTGTACTCACTTTTGTTGCCTTCAGTTTAGACATTAATGGCTGTGTGTCGATTTATTTTGAGGCGACAGTAAATTTACACTGTTATATAAGCTGTACACTGACTACTTTACATTATATCAAAGTGTCATTTCTTCAGTGTTGTCCCATGGAAAGATATAAAGAAAAATGTGAAGAAATGTGAGGGGTGTACTCACTTTTGTGAGATACTGTATATACAACTGTTCTCAAAGCAGGAGGTGTGCGTTGTCTGTGCGGCTGCCTCAACTAAACAGCGCTTCAGGAAATGAATCTGTTCATACGTTTTTCTTCTTCAATGGAGGCTTTACCACCCAATAGAAACGCTGACGTCAAACGCACGCCCATCTACCAGCCAATCAATGTCCAGTATAGGGGGACGCAACCCGTAGATAGGAGATAAACACAGGACGTGGGTATGTCATGGAAAGTTCTTTAGTGTGCTGGCAAAACCGCAATGTGAAACCAAGTCAGGACCAATGACAAGGGGCGATACTAAGCCTGGACCAACCACAGGGGGGTATACTGTGCTGTAGTGCAGTAACTGTTGTATTAACAGACACTAGTCAATAGCCAGGGATCAGAATTAGCAGAGGAATATATTCACAGCAACAGCCTACCTCTAACTGAGCAGCTGAAACACTATGTAATGTCGGGGGCCACAAACTGACACAAACTACAGACAAAGTACAACATCTAAACACACATGGAATGGATCGGCAGACAGATGTAGCCGGCCAAAGGTAGAGAGGGTTGTGTGGAAGGACACAGCCCGAGACTACCTGCGTTCCAAATCTCATACCCTCTTCTTTTTTCTATTCTACATACTACATTTGGCTAAAATAATAATCTAGTTAGGATGCAGTAGGCATAAACTTGTGACATACTTTTACTTATTTATTTCATCGTAACATTGCGCCTTGATCTTGCCTCTTGCTTTTTTATCCGTCACATCCCCGTTTGTTTTTCACATGGTGGCTCCGTCGATGTGATGTCACTTCTGGTGCGCACTGGATCGTGGGTCAGAATCGCCCAAATAGGACGTTGTTTTCAACACTAAAAAAATCTTGGCCGCATGTAGTAGACATCCGGGTATTTCTAACCGTACTAAATCCGGCCACGAGAATCAGGACATCCTAAATCTTTTTTTTCTACCATACTAAATAGTAGATAGTATGGGGGATGGAACGCAGGGTATGTTTCTTAAGTATGGCATCCAGGTAAACTTCTGTCTGTGTGCTCCTTGCTCCAACAGTAGAATCACTGGTTGACTATAAAGAATAAAACATAGAATATGTATGTATGAATACAGACGATTATGTTCTATATTAATCTTATTGTCAACAAAGCAACCATCAGTCTGCCTGATCGTTGAGACTTATCTGCCCCACACACACACATTGTTAACCACTGAAATAAGCGTCAAAAAGAAAGCATCAATCAATTCTTTATCCCTTCACTCTTAACACGTGTCTATGAGCTAACAGCATGTGCGCCATATTAACCCTGTGTTCCAATACCCATACTACCCTACTATTTTAATATGCCAAAAAAAAAGATTTAGGATGTCCCAAAACATGCACATCAATTTTAGTATGCTGAAACTACATAAATGCCCCCACTAACTCCAATAGCATTTAGGAGTATTCGTCTTTATTCTTGACATTTCTCAACATAATGGAAAAAAAATTCCCTTATCTGATTTTTTTTTCTCTCCTATGGCTCTACTTTACTATGTAGTGTAGTAAAAAGAAAAAGTATGTGATTTGGAACGCAGGGTAAGTCTTATGTATCTAGAGAGAAACACTGCATGATTAATCCTTCATTTATCTTTTGATTGTCCATGCCTGGGTTGTAATGGTTCAGGTTTTCTGATTGGGTGTAACACATAAACAGTGGTGCCCCTTGAATACCACTGTGTAAAAACATTCCATTATATTCCCCTGTTTTTCAAAGGACTCAACTCTGGTCTGTAATACTGCAAAATGCAATTGGATTTAGCGAGGCATCCATGTATTTTTGGCATACTGCATTTGACATTTGCATGTATTGGGACATCCTAAACCTCTTTCTGCCATACTAAATAGTATGAAAGTATGGGGAATGGAATGCAGGGAATGTCCAGCCAGCAAGAAAACCAAAACTTTCTATTAAATGTTCCTCTTTTTAATTTAATTCAAAAAGTGAAACTTTCAGTTATGCCACATCCGTTACACAAAGTGAAATTAAATGGTTCATTCACCTCACATGAGTCTTTTATTGGTGACAGGACTCACACATTTCATATGCTGACTGACACATACACACACCAACACACACACACACACACACACAACACACACACCAGACACATATTTATATGAATTCATTGTGTTTATTGTTAAAAGTGAAGCTTTGAAGGCAGCACATCATTGTACAGAGTCTACATCAGTTACTGTGCACTTTCAGTGTTCGACACGTCCAAAGTGTTACCCTGGTTTCCTTCATAAAACATTTGTATTGTTTACATCAATCTTTGCTATAGCTAGAAGCAGTCTTCTTCACTGCCTGGAAGCTGGTTCCAAACAATGAGCTTGTACATTGAGCAATGTAAGTAGGCTACTACAGAGCTCCTACTACGTATACTAAAGTCAGAATGCACTTTGATATTAAACTGTTTTAACCTCTAAAGACTGTTTTTCTGCACAAATATTCCGTGGACACAACCTTGCTATGTGTTTAATGTGTATGCCATATCCCTCAAAATAGTCAAATAAGGGAGAGCCCTTAGCTCAGTTGGTAGGGCGTCCCCCTCATAGGCCTCGGCCAGCAGCGGACCCGGGTTCCATTCCAGCCCACGGTCGTTCTCTGCATGTCACTCCCCTCTCTGCCCCATTTCAACTCTGTCTCTACACTATAAAGCGTAAAATGCCAAAAAAATATCTTAAAAAAAAAAAAAAGTTTTCCATTCAACATACTTAGACACAGGGCTGGAATTCTAAGGGCCAGTTTCACAGACATAGAGTAGTCCAGGACTAAATGGAAATTTGAATGGAGATAGTCCATTGAAAGTACAATTTTAGTCCTGAACCTGGCTTAATCCATGTGTGCGAAACCCTATATGTTCCTTAACAAAGGCATGGCAAGATAATTCATATGGGGACCATACACTTTCTGGTGTTTTGTTAATCACAAAATGTGCAATATCATCTGTTCTTTTAGATGTTGTGTCTGTGTGCGTTTAGGCAGGGTGTGTGTGTGTTATCTGGGCCGTATGTTCTGTGTGTGGGTAACCATGTGTAACTTACCGTGAGAGGTAGAACAGCCAGGTTCAGCATTAAACTTGGTTAATGGGAGCCCCTAGGGTTATGTTTATAGTGCTCTGTGGGACTGATTTAATATTAAAACAAGTATACAAGTGCAGTTTGTCCCATCTTTCTGTTTTTATTTAGTACTCAACATGTGTATTCACCCCTCTGTGCTATCAAATGATTTCAAAATGAGTAAAGGACATGGTAGAAGCCTACAGTAGGCCTATTATATGACACATGCTGGTTTATATTATATTCTGGAAATGAATTTAACTAGCCCATTTTATTTGAGGAAAGGCTGTAATTAAACTCATGAAGGCTACGCTATCCCACTCACACAAATCTGTTTTATTAGTCCAGTAATAATTTCACTTAATTTCGCCTCACACTAATTGCAACAAAAGCAACCTCGACTGATTTCGTATCCACAAAATGTCCTGAATAAGACCGAATCATGGCGGCACCTCTACTGTAACGCATTTTACATCATAACTCCTGAACCAAACAGGATAACATGTAACATGTGCTGTTTAGACTTTATATAGCCTACATTGAGTGGTATGGAATACAATATTTCAATATAATATCTTATCCATGCCTTTTATTTAAATATAGCTAATTGTTTCAAATAGGCCTCCAATTTCTTATAAACAATTAATATATTTTTTACACGTGAAGGCAATAGTGTCAGAAAAATGAGAGCGAACATCTCTTATGCAGGTGTTTCATATCCTAAGTAGCAATAAAAAAGTCTACACGCGTGGGTCCGAGTGCAGGCCTATATTTAACGTGAAGCCAATAAGGGATACGTTTCTGTTGCCAGTTTCTGTATTCCATTTTGTTAGCACTGTTGGGAGCTGGGTCGGTAAAGTGTTAGGAATTGGTCGGATGTGTTAGGGCTTGTTTGGAAGCGTTCGGACTAATTAACGTGAAGCCAAATAAGGTTTTAGTTTCCGCTGTCAGAAAATGAAAAGTCGTCACGAACAGGATTCGAACCTGTGCGGGGAAACCCCATTGGATTTCGAGTCCAACGCCTTAACCTCTCGGCCACCGTGACTACGCATGTCCAATGGTGTTTAGATATTATTAATACTTAGCAACGGATACAGCTGGTTATTCCATAAAATACAATATGCACCAAGATATGTGGATATATTGTCATACAAACCAGTACTTTCCTGTGCTAACAAGCCAAGCTAAACTTACCGTTAGCAAACACTTTAGTTGCTAACCACGTTTTTGATCAGTTGTTGGCATGTTTTAATTTAGAGACGTAGTAAGCGAAATTTGAGCGTGTTTTAAACATAGCTAAGTCATGTCAGTCGAACGGTAACCGACATAAAGCCACTTGTAAGTGACTCGGACAGTGACACCCTCTCTATCTCTCCGTTGTCGTGTTAAGTTAGCCAACACCTAGCTAATTGTTGTACATTATCCTTCTTTGGCTTTTGAATGGCGGTTGGCAACAAGCTTTTTGACGCGTTACCGTCCCCTACCGGACAGGAAGTGTGGAGCAGTAGCCTACATCAGCAAAGCCAAGTATTTAATTATGTGATTATGCATTCCCCATGATGTATTAAACAAGATTGTAACTGGAAATGTGAAGGGGGCATTATATGAAGGCACTGCTCCAAGAGTGGCTTTTTCCAGCATGTGTTGCTCCTGCAGAAAATATCTCATACATCCCCTTGTTGTCTCTCTCCCTCTTCTGCACCTCTCCTTCCTCAGCAAGGCAAAACAACACAAATTTCACATTTTTACTAAAATGCATAAATACAATCACTTGAAACTACAATATGCATTAAGCACAGTCTTCAGACTTTCACATAGCCATTAAAAAGGCATTTAACTTGAGGTTTCACCTATAGCCTCAAAAGTAGGAAAGGATAACACTGAATCTAGTGGGCAAAACAAGTAGTGCATTGGCCTGGGTGGTTAAACAGAGACAACGAAAATTAGGCCTACATTTCACTGAGGAAAAAACACGTACATTCAGAATATATTTAATACACAAGTAGTATTGTGGTCAAACTCTCTTCTGCAACCCTGCTTCTAAACATGTCAAATAACAGAATGGAGACCAAAGAGTGAATGCCAAAAACATCACGATATGTTTATCAAAATGGCGGTCCACTATTTTGCAACAAAAAATACTTCTACCAAACGTATTTTAGCAGTCAACTGAAACGAAACCACACCAGCGGGTAATTTAGTCTTGACCTTAAAACAGTATGCATTTAGAAATTAGGACATTTCATTAGAATAAATAATAAATAAAGTGCATTTTTGACTGTACAGACCGCATAGCAATTTATTCCCCAACAGTGGCAATCCTTCTACGTCACTTTGTCCTTGTATTCAGCAGAAAGTAAACATTTGAATATAAGAGTTCAACTATTTTCCAGCAGCTCGTATAAACTGACTTATAAAACAATATATAAAAAAAACATTCTTGTGCAAATAATATAAGGCAAAAATACATTAAATATTAGAAATCAATACCGCAGTCTTTCCAGTGTATTTCAATCATCGCCATGCTAGCTAATATTACTGATAAAATTATCCCGTAAAACGCCAGATCCCCCTCAAATCACAATAAACAAGTATTATTAACATCTGCAGTAACATAGTGGCTAAACAAACAGACCGGATGGATGGTTTTAACCTTAGATTGTACAAGGATTGTGTTATTTATCATAAAAACCGCTCACCTTACGCAGAAAAGTTACATTCAAACAAGATGGCGGCCTGCACAGAACACACTTCAACGAGGTTGGCGCACATGGGGCGTACAAATACGATTGGCGGCCGGACAGCGACACCCAGTGGCCTATCTAGGCGGCTGTCATATAATAATACACAATAAAATTGGCCAATATGAACACGCATGAAAAATCAAAATGTCCGTAAAATGGCGTTTGTGATTCTTGAATTTGTGCATTAATTTTTACATTTAGGGGAGAGTGGCCTGAGTTGTGCCAGTGGGGAAGTTGTGCCACCCCGTGTTTCTAGAAAACCGTGGAAGAAATTGGAAATGTGACCATCCATTTGACTCATCCTGTGAAGAAGGGAGACACAAGGAATAAGATATAAGCACATTTAAGCAAAAAAAAAACTGTGTTTTGCCTTTTAAAGTAAAATTTCCATGATCAAGGTTTTTTTGAGTATTGTGTCTAACAATTATAGACAAGTTTGAAAACATTTGACACATGTTTTAGTGCTTTAGTATGCTACACTTTGAGTCTATACAGTTAGCACGATGTCAGCCCTAAACTGCTGCATCATGCTTATTATCCAGAATTCTGGGGTTGGGGTGATTTGTGCCAAAGGGCCTAGGTGAGTTTTAAGTGAGTAAGTAAGTAAGTAAAATGTATTTACAAAAGCACATGTACAGCACTGTCCAAAGTGCTGTGGTACATAGTGCATTCAGTAGGTAAACAATGAAGGTAAAATAACAATAACAAAAATAAAAGACATAAAGCCCATACATCCATATATACGAAGATAGTAGTGCAGAGGTAAGATAGTTAATGTGGAGGAAAAGCCAGGGTGTATATATGGGTTTTGAGCCTTGATTTAAAGGCAGAAATGGAGGGGGAATCAAATTTGTCAGGTGGCAGTTTATTCTGTCCTAGCAGTTGTGTCCAAACTATGGCCGTAGACAGATAGCAAACTGCAAAAGAATCAGGCTGGTTTGTCTTCTTAAGATTTTATTGAAGAGTCCAATTATTTTATCGTAAAACTATGGAATACAAACAAAAGTATAATTACTAATGAGACAAATATCCACATTTTATACACACGTTAGCCTGCGCACATGCAGTTTGAGCTAGCTTAATTTACACAAAGAAATAATTAGCTAGCTAGGCTGACATAAAATAATAACTTGACAACTATTAAATTGTTGCCTACATATTCACACAAACTGTTAATGAGGATATCTACCTACAATAACCAAAGGAAAACTTATGGACGTATTCCTCCGAGGATCCGATATTCAGAACAGCTATACTTCTCCGTTTTGAAACATGTGGGAAACTAAACCTCATCCACTTACAGTAACGTCATCAAAAACACTATCTCTGTTTCGCCACTAGGCGTCGCCATTGCACCACAAATAGTGTAGTGCAACCTAACAAAGCAATCTCAATACAAGTGAATACACATTTTCATTTATCAAACAGAAACATAGTTAAATTTTACAACACAAATTGATTAAAGCTTGAATTGGGATCTGATTGACTGTCTCTAACCCTATACATTTTCCCATGCGTGACATCACACATGGGAAAATGTAGGTTGAGGATTAACAGGGCAGCTGGGCCAAGGGAAGACTGAGGGAAGAAAAACATAATTCATTATATTATAATATCGAGTTTATAATGATAGAACGCTGGTTCCGTTTGGGTGAAGTATTCCTTTAAGACAATTTAACTTTTGACAATGATCTGCTTTAATTTACTGAAGGGGGGATGAAAGAACCTGTGCTTTTAATTAAAAAAAAAAAAAAATCACGTTTCAGAAATGAATGCACCATTTTCTTTTAGTTTGCCTTCGCTTTCATTTTTAGGAGCTTTAGCCAGCTTGCTGCTCCTTCTGTTTCCAAACCAAAGCCCAACACAACACTGGAAAAAGTTTGTATTTTTATTTGATTTTTATGATGTTAATATGCAACCTAATGTAAAACAATGTCTTATTTTTATATTTTATATTTTTAACTCTCAATCTGTTTTCATTTGTAACGCTAGCTTATTTTCTACTTGAACTGGTTGCTAACCAATAATTGTGTGTACAGAGAGCAGTATATTTCTTATTACTAACAGTTGAAACTACAGTTGAACCATGGTCCATTTTTGAAATAACAAACCACACTAATGTAAGCTATGTTAAACAATATGTCAACTACTGACTGTATCGTATACTTAACTGAAAGTGACGGATACAATGTATTTTGTGTTCTTGTGTTATGGGGATGAAGGTTATCACAGAAGTTATATGGAAGATTCCAGAAGCATCCCTCCTCTATTTATTTCACCCATTTGTCTGTGAATAAAATTATGACTCAAACAATTGAGTCTCAAGTCTCAAGTAGATATTTGCATATAGTCATAACTTAAAAAAAAGGAAAAAGAAAAGTGAACTACATTCTCACAGGTATACAGTTTGAAAAATATGACACGTGGGAAGCCTTTTCATTGTCAATCACTTATTTTCTTACACAGTATTTTTGAGCAACCGGATCATTTGAAGACGGGAAAGCAAAGCTCCAGCTTTTCCACTGTCGGAACTTAACAGTGTGACACCTAGCGGAAGTAAACCCCCCCCCCCCCCCCCCCCACACACCCTTTTTTTTATTTAATTTTAGTTTTAATTTTTTTTAAAGATATTTTTTGGGCATTGTAATGCTTTATTGACAGTGCAGAGAGACAGAGGTGAAATGGGGCAGAGAGGGGAGTGAACCCGGGTCTGCTGCTGGGCCCGGTGTCATGATCCTGCTTGGGCCTCTAGCCCTTGTGTTGTGTTTTTCCTTTCACCCTTGTCTGTGTGCTGGTCTAATTGCAGGGTTGAGTCAGGTGTGCTGGAGTCAATCACCAGCATTCACAGCTGCCATCAATCATCATCAACTGCTCTTCATATACCCGGCCCTTCCTTCCAGACACTGCCAGATTGTAGATTCTGTTTCCACACAGTCAGTTCTCTCTCTCTAAGCTAACCTGTTTGCAGCTCCGCTTTTTGCATTTTTCCTGGCTAACTCCTGTTTTTATGCCACAGCTCTCCCGGCCTGACTCCAGCCACCAGCTCCAGCCCTCGCCCGCCAGCACTTCCCCCCGGACCTCTCTGCCTGCCTGCTCTAGCCCGCTCCCACTCAGCCCCCTGGACTTGCCCCGTTGCTCTCTCCCTGGAGCCCCCCATGACAGCCAGCCTCCCCGCCGGATCACGGTCCTAACCCCCTGCTGGTTACTTCCAAATAAATCTTCTTAATACTGATACTGTCTCCGCACCTGTGTCCTCCTGATCCAGCCGTTACACCCGGCCCGGGAGGGGGACGCCCTACCAACTGAGCTAAAGGCGCCCCCTTTTATTTTATTTTTTATTTTATTTTTTCCTCTTATCTATTTGTCTGATTATTTATTTACAGTTTTTCTCAGTTGCTTTGGTGCTTTTCTCAGATCAGAATGAAAATTCTCATAACTATTAGTTCAACCTCTGCAACATTTAGTCATTTGAGCACATCATAGTAGCAATTTCTCCTTCCTCTGAACAAATTGCAAATGCTTTTGGAAATGTATCAGTTGCTTTCATACAATTCTCTGCTGTTTTATAACATTGTCATCTGCTAATGTCATGTCAGTCAAAATGAACTATACTTATGGATGCTGAATAGTCGTTCCCAATAAAACTAATAGTCTTCATTTCATTGCTTGAGTCATTACATACAAAATTGTTGAACTAGTTATCAAATTCTGTCAAGCAAATTTCATACCTTTTCTTTATCATAGATACTTTCCTCGCTGCATTGCAAGGGATAATATCCGTTGTGATGTAGATGAAAATATGTGGCCAGACAGACAGGAACGTCTGGATGTGCCAGAATGATTTACCTATATGTTCAGTTACAATATGTCCTGTTATATTGTTCACATGTGCACAGCTCTACCAAAAGGGTGTTTTTTTATGTTTGTTCTAAATAAGTGACTGAAGTGTATTTTTCTTTTGCACAATGCTGTAGAATGCTGTAAAAATGTGAAACATACGTATTCAGTGTCTTGTACTCACTTACTCCCCTAACTACAGCAATGTGTAACTTTACTGTAGTTTTCAAATGGCTGTACAAACTAGTGTATAGTGCTGTCTTGAGCATTTTCAGGTAGTGTCACGAGTTCTGACTTTTTTTTGCATTGGAAAACACATAATCATAATGAAAACATGACAAAGCCATTTGACTATCTTGTTCATAAACGATGGTGTCAAGACTTCTCATTTTGATGACACTGGCAGTTTCATTGACATGCATACTTGCTTTTGAGGAATAGACTGTCCATTTTGAGCAAGTGACGTACTTTTCTTTCTTTCTAACCTTTATTTATACAGGTAAATCCCATTGAGACCGAAGACTCTTTTGCAAGGGACACCTGTTTTCCTTTCCCACGTTACCATTCACACACACATTCATACACCATAGCAGGCTAACTATCTACATTCACACGAGGCAAGGTGGGTGAAGTGTCTTGCCCAAGGACACAACAACTAGGACACAGGTGGCAGGGCGGGGATCGAACCTCCAACCCTTTGATCATCGCCCGACCCGCTCTACCACCTGAGCCACAGTCGCTTTTTCATTCACTTTTGCAGGTTATCCACTAGGTTTTGCAGTTTGCACAAATTGTTTTGAGAAATGCACTAACTGCTGTGCAAATGTTAATAGTGATGTGAGAAAAGCACCAAAGCGACTGAGAAAAACTGTGGTTGCATTCCGAATCGCATACTCTTTCTTTTTTCTATTCTACATACTACATCAGACGATAAAAAGAATCTAGTTAGGATGCAGTAGGCATACTATTGGGACATACTTTACTCTCTTATTTCATCATAACATTGCGCCTTGATCTTGCCTCTTGCTTTTATATCCGGCGCATCCCCGTTTGTTTTCATATGGAGGCTTCGTCGATGTTACGTCACTTCACGTGCGCACTGGATTGTGGGTCAGAATCGCCCAAATAGGATGCACTTTTCAACACTAACAATCTTGGCCGCATGAAGTAGACCATCCGGGTATTCTAACCATCCTAAATCTGGCCACAAGAATCGGGACATCCTAAATCTTTTTTCTACATACTATATAGTAGAAAGTATGCGATTCGGAACGCAACCTATATTTATCTTTTTCCCCCTTGGTAAACCAGAAGTCATAAATGCGGTTGTTATACTCCGGTACAGTTGGTGGCGGTATGCACCAAAAAAGTTATGGTTGCAACCCGCCATTAACCGAAAAGATGAAGAAGTGGCGGCGAGTTTGGTTTATATGTCCATGCAGCAGCGTTAGCCGTACATTGAATGACGATATTGCACTAGCAGAAAATAATTGAATTTGTTAGGCTATAAAGCAACAATGTCTTCAGTCGAGTGTATGAGACGGATTGTCAACGAGCGTCTCACTGCTGCTTCTGAGGAAATATTCGTTGTTTTTAGAAAAACTGTCGTCGAGTTGGAGGAAGAGATTGATCGTCAGCGCAGACTGCTGGATATAGTTTTGAAACCCGACGTAAAGTTACACTGGGCAGGTGGGTAAAACTGTATTATTTTTAACACGTGTGAATTCGGTGTAGCCACGTAATGCCTATCCTACTGCTACTTAATCCGTGTACCTTCCGTTAAATCCATATCCTTTTGGAAATCAAAACACGAAAAACTAAAAGTGACCTGTTTTTTAAGTATCATCCTCTCATCTACATTATATATTATACTAAAACATGTTTTTATCCATTTTTAATCACAATTCATGACCAGGATATCAAATAGGCTATGAGAATAATGGCCTAAATGTTGATTTTGAAAAATACATGTTTCAATTTAGCGTGCGCGCCCAGAGGCAAACTTAACCATTGCGCAAAGGTAGGCAATTGCCTTGGGTCTCATAGCCTAATCATCTAATAAATGTTTGTTTTACTCTTCATGCATTAATCACCGATTACGTGCGGACGTCAGCATCGCACTGGGAACTGAGGGACACACCCTACATTATTGATAACTAGTGCAGTGCCCGTAGGAAGCAGGTAAACAATGAAACATATTAGACAGTACATTTGGCTGCTATCAGTGATGGCTAATTTTACACTGTTAAAGGTTATTATCAGTAAGTTACTTTGTAGAAGTTGGCTATAGAGTAAGGCAACATTCCTTAGTGTATTGTGTAAAGATAACCACAAACTAATTCCATGTGTTTTGTTAAGTGAAATGAAACAGAAAATGTATTAATTAATTAATTAAGTGTTGAATCCTAAAGAAGAATCGAGCTGTACAGGTGTTACCTATACAATCTGATATTATGGTACCTTGCAAACTGCCATCCATACTGCACAATGCACTCAAACTTACAATCAGTTGCCTATATAGAAAATGGCTGCACTGTGTATAAAAGGAGGCTATGCTGCACGCCATGACAACATTGTCAACCACATTACCATTAGGCTACAGTTAGGTATTTGAAAGATAAGACAGAGTTTGGATAATCCGAGACCGTGCTTTCAATTAACGTTAACGTGTCAGTAGCAGGCTGCAGTGTGTGTGTGTGTGTGTTTGTGGGGGGGGGGGGGGGGACTCGTGTGCGCGCTCGGTGTGTGGGAGCGGACTTGTGTGTGTGCGCGCGGTCGTGCTCGGGCTTTCAGTTTAGATTTTAAACGGATATAAAACATTTTGTGGAAGCATCCGAGACCGTGCTGTATTATTACAGTGAAAATAGCGTGAAGTGCAGTCTTTACCACTAAAGCAGACAGGTGGAGCAGATGAGGAGTTGATGAGGAGTTGTTGAGGAAGTAAGGCTGTGTCGGTCTGCTGTGTGTGTGTGTTGTGTGTCCCGCGGACAGGTGGAGCAGATGAGGAGTTGATGAGGAGTGTCGGTCTGCTGTGTGTGTGTGTGTGTGTGTGGTCCCGCTCGTCAGAGGGAGGCGGGGTTTAGTCGGCTCTGTGCGCACGTAAGCTACTATTCGCCAGCATGATATAAATATGATAACTTCTACAACTTCAAAATGAAGGATGAAGGATGAAGGATGCACATCTTCGTGCTGTGTTTAAGCAATATCCGGAAGCTCATGCCGATCTGACCAAAACTCAGAGAGATATGCGACCCACAAAACACACAGACACACAGACAGACGTTTCTTGCTTTATAGATAGATAGATGTTATTGATACTCGTGATCAGCTGAGGCGTGAGCCCCAGTGCAGACAGCTGCATATGAAAGCATTTTTCTTGGCTAGGTTCACGAGTGAAAATTGCGTATGAGACGATCGTCGCGTCTCTGTCTCTCTTTTTTCCCTGTCTTCACTTGCCGGTGTGTGTGTGTGTGTGTGTGTGTGTGTGTGGGTCTCTTGATGGTAGCCTATGACAGACAATGACATAGCAGCCTTTGGCAGCCAGCCAAAATATGTTTCCCCTCTCAATAAAGATTAAACATTTGGTGGTTTGTCCGGTTTTGATCTGGATCAACAGCTGTAAATCTGTCGCTGTTTAGATCATGCCTCGTTTCCTCTGAGCAGCACGGTTCGGCACGGTTATCCTACTAGATCTGCCATGCGTTTCCACTACCGACAAGAGGCTTTAGCCTACTTAAAAGACGGAGATAGCCACGGTCAGAAAACAGTCTATGGGTCCGAGCCATCACGGCGCTGGCTGCGCATAGCTCGTGGCATTGTGGCAGCGGGACACAGTTTAACCCTCTGATTAATATAAATTATTATTTGGAACTTCAAAAAAAATTTTACATTTTCTGTTTGTCTCCTTTCCCATTTTCGTATGTAAAGGGCGACATGGAAAATAAAAAATAAGAAATGGCAATCAATTCATGTTTTACAGGCATATTTTGAATAAAACAGTTTTTTTTTTGTTTTTTTTAATGAAACAAATAATTAAAAAATGAAATCAAACTGTTTTTTTTGTTTTTCGTGTTTTGATTTCCAAACGGATATGGATTGGATGGAAGGTACACGGATTTAAACCGTTTTTATTTGCCCAATTTCCAGAACAAGCATGGGCTAAAAGAAAGACGGCATTGTATCGATGACATTCTGCCTTGAAGTGACATCTCCTGTTTATTCATTATTTGCTTATTTCCCCTTTTTTTTTGGTTTGGTTTGCTGGTCAAAGTTTTGTTTTTTGTGCAACATGTTTTGTCCTAGTTGAGAAGCTGACACTATCGTGATGTTGGCTGCAGCAATACGTTTTCTTTATTTTTTGCATTGTAGAGTATGTTGTTCATATGTTGTGTGACCAGAAGCTGTGGATAAAACATCGTCTGTTTTGCTGTCTTTTCATTCCATGTTGGGAAGGCCTATTTTAGTGGTATGACACGTCAATTAAAGGTGAAGTGAGTGATATGTTTATGTAACACAAATCAAAACTAAATACTGTGTGTCCAATTATGAAGTCGGTAGGCACAGTATCTGAGATGATCCTGTTTCCAAAAGTGTTGTTGTAGATCCGCTACTTGTCATCAACCCAAAGAAGTACATGGGAGAACAATCTGAACCCTTTTTCAATTAAAGGTGAAGTAAGCAATTTATTTATGTTAATATAAGTGTTAAATCGCTCTTTATTCATACACTGATCACCTACATAGTGTGCGTGTTTCATAAAGGCAATCTCTCAGTCACCTGCTCTGCATGTTATCGGCAAATAAACTTTTCGGAGATCCCCAAAATGATATCCAATCAGAAGAGACAATGCTACAAACCGGCACCCGTCTCACTGCCG
This sequence comes from Ammodytes dubius, assembly GCA_026122265.1. Classification (NCBI taxonomy): domain Eukaryota; kingdom Metazoa; phylum Chordata; class Actinopteri; order Uranoscopiformes; family Ammodytidae; genus Ammodytes; species Ammodytes dubius. The sequence continues at coordinate 737,674 of CM047528.1, read as the reverse complement.
GTGCACCCGCAGAGCAACAGATGGGTGAATGTTTATGCGCCTACAATGGCGGAGCAGGTAAACATCCTTCCCAATGTCTGTTTTGATGGTTTTGATCATGTAATCACTCTTACTTATCTGAGATGATGCTAGATAACTCGCTGCTTGAAGACCGCAGTGCATTAATGTGGTGACGTGGGGACGAGGGAGGGGACTGCTAACTGCAGTCACTGGCAAGAAGTTAGCTAAACTGACCATTCCGCTTACTGAACCTTTAAGTTCACTGCACATATCATATCAAAAAATAACAATACTTCCTTCACCACTATTTAAACACTACCCAGGGCATCTTTGAGCCTACATTGTATACGAAATAAATACTCTTGATACATTAATACTTTTAAAATCATATTTCTACTTTTACTCAAGTGGTAAAGGTAACATAACGTTTGTGATTCAATATTAGTTTTGTTGTTGCTGTTACAAAGGTGATCATTACAAACTTAGTGGAATGGTCCACACTGATGTTTAGAAATCTGTGAATACAGGATTTGATGTTGAAACTGTTGAATGCAACTCCTTAATGTTTAAATGCATTAGCGACTGAATTTCATTGTTGTAGAAGCTTAAAACAATACAGACATAATATTTGGTTTAGCGATAAACTCTGAGGGTTGATCTGGGTTAAGCAGCAAGTTATCTAGCATCATCTCAGATCCATAAGTGTGATAAAACATGATAAAAACCATCAAAACAGACATTGGGAAGGATTTTTACCTGCTCCGCCATTGTAGGCGCATACACATTCACTCATCTGTTGCTCTGGCGTGCACCGGTAGTGAGACCATGGATTGTATATAGGAGTGTCGGTTCGGTTTGAAGCGTTTTCTCTTCTGATTGGATAAAAATTTGGGATTCTCCAATACGTTTATTTGCCGATTACATGCAAAGCAGCTGACTGAGAAATCGGCTTTATGAAACGCACATATTATGTAAGTGATCACTGTATGAATAAAGAACGATTTTACACTTATATTAACATAAATATACCGCTTACTTCACCTTTCAGTACAAATAAATGTTGTTTCATGATTTTCTCTTGAACAATCAATTACAGTACTGTTTTGTTTCACATGAAATAAGCTGCATAAGAACACACTTTTTTCTTAATAAGAAGAATTAAGTTAAATGTTGACAGTAAATGACAAGAGATAAAGGTAGACTTTTCTTTGAGCATTTTTATTGAACTGTTGCTATTGATGCTGTTCGAGATATTCTTTTAAAAATGAAACCTCGTAGCTTGGATCTCATTGCTATACGGCAACCCCACCTCGCCTCCAACCCAAGCCCTGCCTGACGATGAGATGAGATTAGATGATAGATGTCACAAATACTTATTAGTGAAACCAATAGCTATGTTGCTATGTGATTTTAAGGCAGGACTTGAGCTCTGTATAGCATTAATTTTGAAATACTTTTTCACCTAACAACACCAACTTGTAGTATAGGGCTTGGAAATGACTCTGTACTGAGTGCAAATAAACCTGAAGAAGGCACAATGCTTTGTTGGTGGTGCGATCAAGTAATACTTGAAAAATGAGGCAATGCATTTTTCAAGTGCTGGGTCCCATAAATTCTTTGACACCAGCACCATCTCTGCACAGCCCCACTTCTTACACAGGTCCTTAAAAATGGCCTTGTCGAGTCTCTTACAAGTTTTTGGGGTGATGTTAAAATCTGTGCCCTCCACTTTAGCCCATGTGGTTTGGAAGATGTGTCTGATGATGTCCTCTGTGTTACCAATAGTCCAGCTTACTTTAGCTTTGCTGTATATACGCGTAACCAGCTTCTCAACAAGGATCCTGACAGACATCTTCCTGGTTTCTTCCTTTGCGTTTGTCTCGATAGCAGGTTCTGTTGCCAAAAGGTCACTCACCTCTACGGCGATGACTTCCAGCAACAGTGTCCATTAGAGCCAGTGTCAACCTTCTACTGTGGCATTTTTACGCTGGAAACATTTTTAAATCTACGGAAGACACACACCTCCTTTCCAACCTGTTTTTCCCCATCCTCTGTCAAAAGCAGAGAGTTCACACTGGATATTACTGACTCCATTGACTCCCTGCTTCCAATTTTGGAGTCAAGGTTGAATTGTTTTTTGAGCTTCATCACAATGTGATAAATGGAAGCTTTGGCGAAGCGCTTTGCAAAGAAGTTCTTCATCTTGCCTCCGACTCCTTTCATGGCTGGTTTGCCCTTCGGTGTGGTTTCCAGACTTGCATCTATTGCTTCGGTCTCCTTTGAACTCTTTTCAATGATGATCTGAGCTATGACCTCCGCTGTATCATCAATCTCCATAGAGGTCTCTTTCTGCAGTAGCTCATAGTCAGAGTCTGACACGTTGTCCAGAAGAGGTTCTATCATGTCATTGACCTCCTTCCTGATCATCTCCTGGACAGCTTTAGTTGTTGCTGTCACCATGCTGTCCAGTGAGGAAACTCTTTCGGGGGTCTGACTTTGAACTCTTCCTACTGATGACTGACAGCCGTCATCAGTGACTAGCAACTCCCTTTCTTCCTGCTTTTCTTCACTGTTCCTCTGTCTTCTTGGTCGCGGTGAGCACAGAACATTCAACTTGCCTCCGAAGGCCTGTACCATTTTGCAGGCATGGTTGACCATAGTGTTCAGTCTGCGGGGGCGAGTGACGCGCTGATTTATAACAGGCTCTGCCCTGCCCAGACTGCCGGAGAGGGCAGAGTTAACACTATCTGCAATCTCCTTACCTATCAGATCTGTGAGTCGTTTTGAGCTGTCACTCACAACCTAGTCTGTTACATCCAGAACCTCAGCGAAGCACTGGGGGAGTTTGTCCCCAAGATTGGAGAGCCATCCTCCTCAGACACTATTACATTCATGCCCCTGAGAGCCGTCACCAGTGCCTTTGACACGGTTGCTATTATATCCAACAGGAGGTCGGCCAACATCATTTTGGTGGGATACTCAGGGCTACCCGATTTGAACAGTGTCCACTGTTCCACTGTCATCCTTTCAAAAAAGGATTGGATCAGTGGACGAACACTTTCTAATCTAATCTCCGGCAGCTCCTCTGTCAGAACTGGTACAGCTTCAGTCACGGGGACAGCTTCTGTATTTTGCTCCATGTCGTCTGATGCTTTTTGGGATTTTCTTTTTCAGAAGTCCTTTGGTTTGTAGTTTTCACCAACTGGTTCCGTTGCAGAGTAAGAATGGTTTGATGGAAGGAATATTCTAGAATTTATGCTGTAATGGTCAAAGGTGTTGAAGATCAAAAGGATCTTCAATGATCAAATTTTTTTTTCATCAGTTCTTAGTTTTGTTCTGATGGTAATCCGATTGAAACATGGATTATAATATATAATGTAATGACGTAAATGCAAAAGACAATAAGGTGAGACTGCAGGCAAAACATGGCTTTTTCAAGCACTGGTTATTTTCAAAATTCTTTGTTTATTTTGTTTCCATAACATGCCTCCTTAATTCTAGTAAATCAAAGGTCCAAAATTTACATTTAGGAGTTTATTTGACTCAACCTTGTCCATTTACGTCTGTCGATTTCTCTTACAACCATCTTCAACGGCAGTTATCTCAAAAGAATGTTTTTCCAATACTATGTGAAACCAACTAATTTTTCCGTTATCATTCTTAGCACTATCCTGAAGGTTATTACACAAGGATTTGTTACGTTGTTAATTGTCCTTTTTAGAATACGTTCTCTCCTTTTTTTTAAATGCAGAAAATGCATTTTCAAGATCTGCACATAGTATTTCTTGATTTGTAAAATTTAAGAAGTTGTATTTTAAAAATATGTTCAGTAAAAACTTTGGCTAATTATATGCTATAAAAATGAAATAAAGATATTAACTCTGGTTTAATCCATCTAGATGTTTGGCTTTAAAAAGGATTCAAATGTGTGCATAAATACTAATATACGGGTTAAATCGCTCTTTATTCATATAGTGTTCACTTATATAGTGTGCACGTTTCATAACTACTATCTCTGTCACCCGCTCTGCATGTAATCGGCAAATACACTTTTCTTGGATCCCACAACTGATATCCAATCAGAAGAGAGAACGCTACAAACTGGCACGTCTCACTGCCCGTGCACACACAAAGCAACATGTGGGTGAATGTGTATGCGCCTACAATGGCGGAGCAGGTAAAAATCCTTCCCAATGTCTGTTTTGATGGTTTTTATCATGTTTTATCGCACTTATAGATCTGAGATGATACTAGATAACTCGCTGCTTTAAGACCGCAGTGCATTAATGTGGTGACGTAGTAGGGACGAGGGAGGGGACTTCTAACTGCAGTCACTGACAGGAAGTTAGCTCGAAGAACCATTTCGCTCACAGCAGCTTTTAACATAAACAATCCTTCATTCATTCTCTGTCCCTTCCAGAGCTCCCACTGCAACATGTCTGTACGGGAGGAGGAGGAGGAGGAAGAGGAAGAGGAGGGTCTCTGTTTTCAGGAGAGGAACTCCAGTCTGGACCAAGATGAGCCAGAGCCTCCACAGATTAAAGAGGAACAGGGGGAACTCTGCAGCAGTCAGGAGGGAGAGCAGCTTGGACTGAAGCAGGAGACTGATGCCTTTATGTTGACTCCTACTAATGAGGAAAGTGACCACAGTGAAGATCAGACTATGGACCTGAATGCTGGAAACACTCTACGTGAACCAGAGCAACAGGCTGTAGTCAAAATGCCAGTTATAAGCTCTGTGGTGTCAGAAGCAAACGGGGACCAGCAGCTCCTCCCCAACAACTCTGATTTAGCTGAGAGCCAAGATCACAAGGGAGGCAAACATGGAGACTCAGGTTTGACTAGAGTCACTAGACGCACACAGCCTGAACGGAAGAAGACACGTCGCAAAAGGGCAAGTCAAAGTACCAATGCTCTCACAGGTAAAAAGTCTTTGACATGTGACACTTGTGGAAAAGATTTTCAATGGAAGTCCCAACTCAAGAGACACGTGATCACCCACACAGGAGGGAAGCTTGGGAAGTTTTCTTGCAAGATCTGCGGGAAAGGATTCAGTAAGAATTCACAATTGACCGCTCATTCAAGGACGCACACAGGTGAGAAGCCTCTGTATCAAAGTTGCAAAACATGTGGGAAAGATTTCCGATTTGACTCTGACCTAAAGCGTCACATGATAAGCCACACAGGTGAGAAGCCGTATGCTTGCAAGACCTGCGGGAAAGCATTCGATCAGAATTCACGATTGATAATTCATTCAAGGCTGCACACAGGTGAGAAGCCGTATGCTTGTGACCTCTGTGAGAAGAGATTCATTCGAGCATTACTCTTGAAAATTCATAAAAGAATACACACGGGTGAGAAGCCACATGCTTGCAAAACATGTGGTAAAGATTTCCCATTTGACTCTGAGCTAAAGCGTCACATGAGAAGCCACACGGGTGAGAAGCCGTATCTTTGCAAGACGTGTGGGCAAAGATTCACTTACAAGTCGTCCTTTAAAAGGCATATGAAAGTCCACACCACAGATGAGGGGCCCGTGGCACCAGCTCGACGTATGCCGGGCGTAGGACTAGGCTGGACAGGAAATGTACGTTAAGCTCTACGTAGAATGCAACAGGAACAGAAAATAAAAATAAAATGCGATTCTGCCTTCTCACACAGCGATACCGAATCGTGGCTCGTGCATCCAATCCCAATCCATTCCGTTCTCTTTGCATTGTGTGTGTGGAAAATGCTTGTACTTTCCCTAGTAAAGATAGCAAGGTGGTTCTACTGTAGTTTTGATCATTCAAGATTTTTTCAGACCTATTTCTCCCTTTTAAAGATGACGGTTCAGCACTATTCTTCCAGGTATTACTGATGCGTTAACAGTTCGTAACTTAATTTTAGTCATTTCAGCGATCTCCTTATTTTTTTTTCTTGGTTTGATGAAGGCAATAATTTGACCCTTCTGAAACAGAGTAACATCTTTTCCACGACCACAGGATATGTCTTCTGTTCTGACAAGAAGCTATTCACTACAGTTCAGTAAGGGTTAAATAACTTATTGCCAACTGAAACAGTAAACACTGCAGTTTGTATCTTCCCTATTTACCTGTTCAAATCCAGGTGGTGACTTTTTTTTCCGGCCTGGCAGTTGTTTATTAGTTTGAATGTTTGATTAAAGATCTCCTATTATGCTTTCTGGTCTTCATTTCTCATTAATGACTCCTATAGAGCAACCCTGACACGAATCACAGCACAAAAAAACATGTAGATTTTCGGGAAGCTCTTCCTCTCATCTCAGCGATTTCAGCATTCTCTGTCCACACTCCGCTTTGTGCTTCCCCACCTCCTCACCCCCTCGCCCCCCTCCTGCAAACCCCACTCCGTTGTGATTGGTTACCTTCTGGAACACTTTCAGTGGCGCGGGCAGATTTGAGCAGGCAGGTGGGGGCATGGCCGGAGCGTGCCTGAGCACGTTGAAGCATTACCATACATGGAAAAATCCGGATTTTCTAAGTAATAAATCCTGGAAATGTGAATCGCGACCGGCTGCCCTAGTGTTTAGCGCTCTGCACAGCCACCCCAGACGGTCAGCAGGGAATACGTCTAAATCAGGGGGGGTTCTCAAACTTTTGATAGCTGAGGGCCAATTTAGGAACCCAACATTGGACCGAGGGCCGCCGAAGGAAAAACATTTAAAAAAATGAAATCATTTCAATGGCCAGGTTGCGTCTTTACAGTTTACATGTATTGGTTTGCATCCAGTAATGTGTAATTAACAGATTTTAATTAATTAATGAAGGGCTACGTTTCATTTCAAGATTGGGGGGGACATTAAAAGCGGGGGTCTGGGGGTAGTCCTCCAGAAAAATTTGAGGTTCAAACACTTCATTTTGTGCATTCTGGTTAATTTTCATGCAGTAATTTGTGTCTTCTGTATTTATTTATGGTGGACATGTTAAGGAAAAGACAACTAGCTCCCATTGACGCAAAACGTTTATAGGTCATAAAAGTTGAAAAAGCATAATAGGGCCTCTTTAAAAAAAATTGTCTACACTTAATTTTACAAAAATGTACACATTATTTAAGCTTTGATTGGCTTCTTATTGATTACACTATCATCTTGAATATTGTATGAATCCGATTCACACGTTTACTTGATCTATTGAGTGTTTATGACTGATGTTTCGAAGTGTGTCATAGGTGGAATTTATGACACTGCTCTGCATTTTCTGAAATGACATACAGTGCTGCTTGACAGTATGTGAACCCCTTGAGCCTTTTTGGATTTTATTTATTTGGACCATTATTAATGAATTTTTATCAATACCAGTATTTGTTCTATGAAATAACAGATGTTTGTTAATCAATTCAACATTTTAATTTTCTGGAAATCAATTGTTAAAACAGAAAAAAACTAATGTTTTACCAATGTTTGTTTGTGCAAAAGTTTGTAAACCCTGAGCTACATTGCTTAAATCGAGCAGGTAAACACAATCTGATGGGCCAAATTGAGTGATGGAATGGACCAATGTAATGGGAGATCTTTAGGGATGCAATTGGGCAGCACTAGACAAAACAGAGATAAAACCAGGTCAGTTTAGACTCACCAAAGTGAACCCATACAGGTCCAGTGACGTGCGGTCAGGGTAGGCAAGGTAGGCAGTGCCTACCCTGGCGCCGTGTGCAAAAATAAATAAATAAAATAAAATAAAATATTTTTTTTATTTAATAAACTTATATTTGTATTATTACTGTTAATTATTTCGATCTTTACATGTAATCCGCGATTACTTTAAAAAAGTGTAGACGTTTTGATTAGAAAGGTGGCAGTTGGTAAGTTACGCCAAAAAAATATTGTGCTTTTGCTGTTTCCCATTCATTGTGTACGGCAAAGAATCAGTGCTTTTGCGCCTATTCATTGTGGACGGCAAGAAAAAAAAAGTTTTCGCGCATGCGCACTTGATTCTGCATTATTTAACATGTACGCAAATAAGCGGAATTCTTTGTGCTTTTTTTACGTAAATGGTATGCCACATAAGCCTTTACGTTACATATCATTCATGGACCAATTCAAATCGAGATATTACTAGACATTTACGCAGCTTAGGCCAACGTCATTACGTTGGCTATGCTCATTCACGTCGCGTTACCCCCACGGATTTTTAAGTCAACATTGCAGCTGCCATGTCCGTGCCCGCAGATATTTCAGACTGGAGGAATTTTAACAAATTGGATTATAATTTAAAAAGGAACAGAATGAATAGCAAGAGAAAGGCCTGCGCCAGCCTTGGACGGTGTACAGCAGCAACAGGGACAAACAATGTTCGAGCATTTCAAACGGACAGGTAGCCTACATGAACGGAAGGATGCTAGCTAGCTGTGCTGTCAGTCAGACTGTCACTGGATTACTATCGTCTTGCTTATTTCTACAGCCAGGGAGTCAGATTGGTGAGTCAGAAACTTTTTGGGGGTTTATTTAATAATAAAGTTGGATGAATTGATACCGAGTGCAATCCATTCTGCATTTCATATTCAATTGAGCAGTTGTGTTTTCATTGTTACTGACGGACAAACCTAAGCTCTGCAATGTGGATAAATGGTTACATTCTGATGCTGGACAGGTCCATGGGGCATATGCTACTGGTACTTTATCTATTAAGATAAAGTTTATGGAGTGGAGTTGCCATCAGTTATGCTGTAGTCCTACATAATGATGAATGTCTTTTATTTTTAAGTTGAATAGAAGTAGTACCGGTAGTTTGAATCGGCGAAGGTTTGACTTGTTGCCTTACGTTTTTTCGGCCCTCGGTGTGAGGGACGGGTCCGTTAAGTCGATGGATGCGATGTTTAATCATTTAGACCAAACTACAGTAGGCTACGGGCAAACCTGAAGTCACCGTCGTGACATTTCATATACGTCCCGTCTGTGTGTGTGTGTGTGTGTGTGTGTGTGTGTGTGTGAATGAGTGAGTGAGTGAGAGAGAAAGAAAGAAAGGGAGGAACTTATTTGAAATCGGCCGTGCGTGCCTGTTTGTTGTTTATTGTTTTTGATTTAACAATATATAGGTTTAGAGAAATCTGGCTTTCAGAACTCAGTGCCTACCCACTCACTGACCTCACCGCACGTCACTGTACAGGTCAGACATGCTAAAAGGGAAATACAATTTCAGAGGGTCTCAGGAATAGTTGTGATGTTGCACATTAGTCTGGGGACAGCTATAAATTAATTAAAAAAAGGTTTGAGCTCAATCGTTCCACCGTGAGGCAAATTATCTACAAATGTAGAGCTTAAGAGTGACTGAACATCTGCCTAGAAGTGGACTTCCTTCAAAAGCGCCACAAGAAAAAAAAATGTTCAGTTAAAAGCCAACCCAAACATTACATCTTGTGATTTGAAGACCTCTCTTGCAGCATATAGGGACAGATGTGCATGGTTAAGAAGAAAACTCAGTCAACATGGCTACCGTGGGAGGGCTGCTGAAGAAGCCTCTGCTCTCAAAAAATAACAAAACTGCTTGTCACCACTTTGCCAGAGAGCACCTGGAGATATCTGAAGTCTTCTGGATGTCTATTCTGTGGACAAATTAGTCCAAAATTGAACTGTTTGCTCATAACCAAAACCGCCATGTTTGGGCAAAAACGCAACTCTGCATACCACCAAAAGAACCATCTCCCAAGTGAAGAATGGTGGTGACAAATGATCTGCACATCACTAGATGTACTGTTTGGCTTGGCCTTTACCAGAAAAATCTCTTTTCTTGTGGCGCTTGTGGATATTTTTGAAGGAAGTCCACTTCTAGACAGATGTTCAGTGACTCTTAAAGATCTCTAGAGGATTTGCCTCACGGTGGACCGATGGAGCTCAAACCTATTTTAAAATTAATTTATAGCTGTCCCAAGACAAATGTGCAACATAACAACTATTCCTGAGATCCTCTGAAATTGTATTTCCTTTTGGCATGTCTGACCTGTATGGGTTCACTTTGGTGAGCCTAAACTGACCTGGTTTGATCTCTGTTTTATCTAGTTCGGACCAATTTCTTCCCAAAAGATCTCTAATAACATTGGTCCATTTAATCACTCAATTTGTCCCACCTGATTGTGTTTACCTGCTCAATTTAAGCAATGCAGCTCAGGGTTCACAAACTTTTGCACATACAAAAGTTCAAAAATCATTTGTTTAATCTGTTTTAACAATTGATTTCCAGAAAAGAAAAATGTTGAATTGATAAACAAACATCTGTTATTTCATATAAAAAATACTGGTATTGATAAAAAATTAATGATTAATGGTTAAACTGAATACAATTCCAAAATTCTCAAGGGGTTCACATACTTTCAAGCAGCACTGTACATCATGTGTTTTTGTATTTTCATGTATGTAATCAATCCATATCTAGTTTCATATATTCAACTGTTCAGTTGTTCTTCTTGGTACTATGGACATGCATACTGCTATGTGTATATGTGGGGCCAAAAAGGTGACCCAGCTTAAGTCATGTATTCTATTCACATATTCCTTTGTATGTCACAGAATCCCGGGGGTTCACACCAACCTCTGTGACAGTGATTTGGACCAGGCCATGGCCAGCGGGGGCCAGGAGGGCTACCTCATCCATGTTCTCACCAATGGACTGGTCTTCAAGGGCAGCCCAGAGTGAACAGCAGCCCAATGGCTACGTGCTGTACACTCTGGGGAAGGGCCCGTCAAAAAATCTAAAACACAAACCTTTCAGACGGCATAGCCTACGTACCTATGTTCCCCGCTTTGTATGTGGCTGGGGAACATAGGACCCAGGGAACATACTTTTTCCACCCCTAACCCCAACCGGCAATTAGACCCATGTAGGCCTACAGGCCTTTTTCAGAAAAAGGATCCTATGTTCCCCAGTTCGTAATACATACTGGGGAACATAGGGACGATCCCTATGAACCCTCATAAGAACAGCGCTGGCCACTTACGTGAGTTCAATCTGACTGTGTGTTTGCAAAGCTGAAGAAGACATATGCATTGTTTACTGCTTACTCAGTTCTCTGCTGTGTTTTTCGGACACAGGACCCAGCCAAGAGGAAGAAGATGTCATGTGCCACGACACAAAGACGGCGGACAAATTCTATGTGAGGGACCCCCACCCTTTACCATCCGGGGACTGTTCAGAAGCTGCCTGGTGGAGGAGGATGCAGGGCCCAGCTCTGACCAGAGCCAGATGGTCAAGAGGACCCCTCTGATGAGGGGGGAGTTGACGTGTCCTACGCAGGGTCCGGGGACTTTTTTTTTATTTTTTTTTAAGGTTATCTTTTGGCATTTTTATGCTTTATTAATAGTGTAGAGACAGAGTTGAAATGGGGCAGAGAGGGGAGTGACATGCAGAGAACGACCGCGGGCTGGAATCGAACCCGGGTCCGCTGCTGGCCGAGGCCCATGGGGGGCCCTACCAACTGAGCTAAGGGCGCCCCCTGGGTCCGGGGACTTCTCCCTGGGTCTACTGGACAGGGGGTAGGATGGAGAGGAGCCCAACCCAAGACGTCTCCGGGCAGAGGAAGAGACTCGTTTCTACAGTCGATATGGAGGGTGGGGCTCAACGTGTGTGTCGCCTAAGCAGAAAAAAATTAAATTAGTTCAAATGAAGTCCTAGCCTGGCATTCCCAGACCTGCCACTAGGCGCTGGCAAATTAAATTTGGCTGCACCTGTTGGTCTGGAAACTCTCCGTTGAAGCTTTTTCAAGAAGACCAGAAATCCGGGCTCACGTTTCAATTGGTTTTATCTAATATGGGCGCGCCAGAGCCCTTTATATGGTACTCTGGGGAGGACTTAACGGATGACGACAGTGACGTGCATGCGACGTCGAAGCCGTGATAGTAAACATCAAAGATGGCTGCGGATATGTTGTGTGAGTTTGAGACTGCTTTGGCCTCGACCCTTAACGATTTGGAAGACGGCACTCAAATCTTTCATTAGCAAGTAAGTGGAATGTTCTGTTTTGCCGACCGACAACGGCAAACGTTTAATTTAACAGTTTAACAGCTGTTCGCTAAACGAACGGGGCTTACGTCACCTTGGGCATCGCTCTGATTGGTTGTAGTGCTATCCAAAATGCACGAGTAAGAGCCGCCCCTTGAGTTGGAAATTACTATTGATCGTGGCCAGACCCTCTATCGTTCAAGATATCAGGGTCTGGATTTCCAGGCTAATGAAGTCCTTCACTCTGTGTATTCTTTGTACCGTTATAATGTTTGTAGAATCACATAGCAGTGATTCTTGAGAAGCGGGACAGGAGACCGTCTTGCAATAGTAACTGCTCTTATGTTTAAAAATTTAAATATTTAAAATTGTAGATGTTATAAAGGGATTAATAATAGCATGTCTGGAACACAATTATCCTCAAATCACTTTTATTTGAATTTCACCTCTTCTCTCTGTCTATGTTAACCCCTTCCCTCTTCTTACTCCCTCTCTCTTCTCCTTCACTGTCATCTCTCTCTCTCACCCGCCTACTCCCTCATATTCATCTTCCCGAGCTACCCGGTTCCGTTGCGGACATATTAGTATACGCGGCAGCACCAGCTAAACAGACACATCCATCATCGTGTCAGTTGTTTGCGTGTGAATACATTTAGTCCACATACAATATCATGCCACATGTATTCCAATTTTTACTCTGTAGCCTACTAGCAGTGTCTTATGTTAATGTAGAGGAGAAACAAGTATGTATTTTCTCTTAATAATGTTATGAAGTAAAAGTTGCAATACATAAAGTAACTCAAGTAAAGTATGTATACTACAAGTAAATTTGAGCTGTGAAGGAGGCGAGGTTAGCTAGCTGTCCGACAGATTTTAATGACATGACTTCCTTGAAAAATGGAGAGTGACACAATCAATACACAATGTGAGCGCATATGCCACACAGATGGCATACTTTTACTTTATTCACAAAGACATGGATATACAGTATATAGCCTGGCACCGCCCCCTACGCACTTCCACTCAATTTTCATTTCCCTTCAGTAGTCTGAGGCTGCGGTATATTGGTGCACTGTAAACAATTGCTGTAAATTTACAGCAGGATTTCAACAGCATTTAACTGTTATAATATTAATAAGGCAATCTGTTAAATTACAGTCCTTTGCTGTTATGTTACAGAACGGTAATGTTTTTAAAAAATACTGAGATTTCCTGTTAATTTACCATCAAACTTAGAAGGGACAACTTGACATGAGCTGCCTGCACATGTGAAGCTTATACAATTTTCTTCATTAATCCTCATCCATCCACATCTTAACTAGTAAGTGTTGTTTACTTTATATCCTCTGGTTAAGTGTACTTAAAGTTGAGTTATATCTACTTGGAAATTGAAAGTTCAGTTAACGTAATCAAACCAAGTTAGTCGTACTTAAAGGTGAAGTGAGCGATATATTTATGTTAATATACGTGTTAAATCGCTCTTTATTCATACAGTAATCACTTACATAGTTTGCGCGTTTCATACCTCCGATCTCTGTCACCCGCTCTGCATGTAATCGGCAAATTACATTTTTCGGGGATCCCGGAAAAGGTATCCAATCAGAAATGAGAACGCTACACACCGGCACCCGTCTCACTGCCGGTGCACACCCGCAGAGCGACAGATGGGTGAATGTTTATGCGCCTACAATGGCGGAGCAGGTAAAAATCCTTCCCAATGTCTGTTTTGATGGTTTTTACACTAATGGATCTGAGATGATGCTAGATAACTCGCTGCTTCAAGACCGCAATGCATTAATGTGGTGACGTGGGACGAGGGAAGGGAGTGCTAACTGCAGTCACTGACAGGAAGTTAGCTAAAAGAACCATTCCGCTTACTGAACCTTTAACTACAGTATATCCCGCTCACTCAATTGAATCAGTTCTCACATTTAACATTGCTTCCCGATACAACTTCCACACTGTAAAAAATGACCAACAAAGCTCCCCAGATACACCAAGCAGCTAAAATCACTGGCAGCACTCACACCCAACTCCCACAGCTTTACAGTGGAGCAGTAAAAAGGGAAGCAGGTTGTATTACCATGTAGTCCTCACATCCCCATTCCCACATATACACTTTAAACAAGGCCAAATAGACAACCTCTTTTTAACGGAGCTTTGCTTTACACACATGCTTTTACTGTTTTATAGAACTTGTTGTTTGATTTTATGTGAGTCTTATTTTTATGGTGTAGGTGTCAAACTGACGTCAATTTTCTGTCACAATGGCCCTCATTTATCAATCTTGCGTAGACCAGAAAAATGGGTGTACGTACATTTCCACGCAAATCTCGGCATTTATCAATATGGACGTGAGCGTAGGGTACGCTCAAATCCCACGCCAGCTCTCAGCTCGTGTACGCAAATTTGAAAACAGCTTGGACTCGCAGTACAGGCTGTGCCGGGGTAGCCGATGACTTTGTTGGACAATTATTAGAAGATAATACAAATGCAGTGCAAATAAGACCGAAATAAAGATATGAATCACTTAAAAATGAGCAGCTTATGGTGTGCAACTGAGTAGGAGAGCTGATTCAATAGTGCGCACACGTAAGGGCAGTTGTCTCCGTTTTGGAGCAGCTGGGGGGACACTGAGGCACGGGGGCTGCATTCATTCAAAATGTTAGCCTGTATTAAATATGTAGTAGGCCTACACTGCTCTTTATGATACAAAAAAATACACGGCACAACATTCAGCTTAACATTTTATTTATTTTACGCACTTTGTAGATGTTAGTTCCTCTTTTAATGTGTCATTGATGCTAAAGCGAGCGATTTATTTCCACCTTAACCGGCACGTTTTTCCGATCTGCTGGTGGAGCAGCTCAGCAGGACAGTGGGCACTCTCACAGCTGATCGCTGCCGGGTCGGCTTGTGCAGCTGACGGCCGGGCTGACCACTCGTGCCAAGCGCATGCTGTCATACAGTAAAACGCTAAATGTGTTATTTTCAGTTTTTAAAACCCTTTTGAGTAGTGCTATCTAAAAGGGACAATATATTATAATCATTCAAATCTCTGCAGACCTCTATTTATTTTATGGGGACCATTATCGGACAGTTGGTGCGTCTTTTTCTCCTCCACCACTTAGCCTATATTATGCCCCGCAGCCCCGCACCCCCAGTTGGTTGCATTTCAGAACAGCAACACGCTTTTTTTTAGTGGCGATTTTGAGTCAACACCAACGCTGTTGACCGCAGCAGTTATTTCCTTCCTAACTGCTGCCTTCTGTCGTTATTTGATGCTGCTTGTAGGCTAATGCTCCGAAATGAAACTCTTTTTTTTCTACTTTCGCTGTTATTCTGTCAATTTCTACTTCAGGGAAGTGCCGTATTGCGCATATCCATGTCGCAAAACCCCTGGGCGAGGCCTCTAAACTGAGAAAATATAGGGGCGTGGTACGATTGTTTTCAGCCGCTGCATTTATCAATAATGGCGTGGCGTACGCCGAGATTGGCGAGATACGACTGTTTGATAAATCCCACGCGATACCTGGCGTAGGGAGGTATTTGCGCCAGAATCTGCACCAGTTTCCACGCAAGTTTGATAAATGAGGGCCTATGTGAGCGACAATAAAGTTGTTTTAATTGAATTGAATTATTCAAATGTGATTTTGAAATATCTAAACTACCTGTCTAAAGTCAGTGACTTCAGTTAGCAGTCCCCTCCCCTCGTCCCTACGTCACCACCACATGAACACACTGCCATCTTCATCAGATAGTGCCGCGATGGAGAGCAGCGAGTCATCGTTCACGGGGCACAGAGACCCGCCTCTTTATACCCCTCAAAAAAATAAGTTGTTGAATTTACTTAATACAGTTATGTCAACGTTTTCCACACAACTGAGTTAAGTTAGATATAATTGAAAATTATGATTAAAATGGAATCAACTCACTTGTGTGCAACCAACTTAACTAGGTTAAGTACATTCAACATAACATGGCTACATTTGCCTTAATTAACTGTGTGTAATACCAACAAAGATAATCATTATACTGACTTAACCCACTTACGTTAATATGACTCAACTTTATTAAGCAAGACTAACTTAACCTCACATTGTAGTTCCAATTTAAAACTTACATACACTGTAAGAAATTTCCCTGGAAAAAAACATTAATCAACTGGCAGCAGGGTTGCCATTTTAATACTGTTAAATGAACATTATTGTACTGTCACTAAAATTGACAGGATTATACTGTTAATGAAAAAAGGGATGAACCTGGACTAAATGTTTGTTATGTTGCTGTTTGCACCGTGAGTGAAGGGGATGTTATATTTCATTGGGCAGATGTGTTTCATTCCATAAGTAAGTTTACTATGTCCCCTATTTGTTCAAATGCTAAACACAGAGAGCAGCTTCTGTTTGTTACTTCAAGACACTTGTCACAATATATCAAGTTCAATGGAATGATTAATTTATATTGCAAATTGTCTCCTGAGTTGAACTAGGGATCTTGCTTAAGATTTCCACAAACCGTTTGTTATAACCAAAAATAACGGTTAGTTCACACAGAAATGTTTTATTTAAACAAAATGCATAGTGAGGTAATGGAGTGAAACATCCCCTTTACTGAGGGTGCAAAAGCAACATACCAAACGTTTAGTCCAGTGCAAGTCATTGTGGGAAAGGGGCGTCTCTACAATACACTTTGTTGTGCTTACTTGATTTATCGAAGGCAATCCGTTTCCTTCATTCTACTGAGTAAACATAACTTCAGACTAACTTGGTTTAATTATGTTAACTGCACTTTCCATTTCCAAGTAAATATAACTCAACTTTAAGTAAACTTAACCAGAGGATATAAAGTAAACAACACTTATTAGTTAAGATGTGGATGGATGAGGATTAATGAAGAAAATTGTATAAGCTTCACATGTGCAGGCAGCTCATGTCAAGTTGTCCATTCTAAGTTTGATGGTAAATTAACAGCAAAGTTCAGTATTTTTGAAAAACATTACCATTCCGTAACATAACAGCAAAGGACTGTCATTTAACAGACTGCCTTTTATATTAACAGTTATGGCGACGTTTGAATTTCTTGCTCCCGATGTCCACGTTCACGAGCATGCGCAATGCTGGCCTACGGCAACACATCTAGGACAATCGTTGTGTGTTCAGTCTTGATTGTGCGATTCACTCAAAACTGTTACTTTGTATTTACTCAACTGGCGTTCTTTGGTTTTAAGAAGTCTTACATTTAAGTGAAACCAACTGAAGTGGGTTACGTTTTAAAAGCCAACACAGACATGTTAATTAAATTTGACATAAAAACATTAATTAAATTCAACAGCTCACTGAGTTCACTTTTTTGAGTGTAGCGCTCTGTCTCCTGATTGGATAAAAACGAGCGGGATCCTTGACATGTTAAATAATAATAATAATAATTCATTTTATTTGAGGACGCCTTTCATAGCACCCAAGGTCACCTTACAGGGCATAGTTAAAAAACAAAATCAACAATCATAAAAATACAAGTACAGGACACATTGAAACAATTTACACAAGGGTGGTGAGATGGGTGGTAGACAATGAATTAGATGGAATATGTCAGTTTAAAAAGATGGGTTTTCAAACGGGACTTAAAAGTGGAAAGAGTGTCGGAGTTAAGGATGTCAGATGGGAGGGTGTACCAGAGGTGGGGGGCAGATCGGCTGAATGCCCTGGACCCCATGGTGACCAGGTGGGCGGGTGGTACAGTTAGTTGAATGGAAGAGGAGGACCGGAGAGTGTGGGTGGGTGTGTTGGTGTGTAGGAGTTCACAGATATATGGAGGGGCGAGGTTGTGGAGGGCCTTGAAGGTGAGGAGCAGAATCTTGAAGTGGATGCGGGTTTTGACCGGGAACCAGTGAAGCTGCTGAAGGACAGGGGTGATGTGATTAATGGAGGGGGTTCTGGTGATGATGCGAGCGGCAGAGTTCTGGACCAGTTGAAGCTTACGGATGGACTTGAGGGGGAGACCAAAGAGAAGGGAGTTACAATAGTCGATGCGTGAAGTGACCAGGGTGTGAACAAGGATGGCTGTGTTATGGGGTGTGAGCATAGATAGTAAATAATATGGATGTAGCATCCGGGCTGACCTCAGTTATTCACACGGCATCCAATAATCCTGGTTTATGCGCGTCGCCATTTTGTGAGGGGGAGGGAGATAGCTGACGTATACCTCCAAGCAGGGCCGGATTAACGCACAGGCTAACTAGGCTACAGCCTAGGGCCCGACGTGTGGAGGGGCCCTTTGATTGGTCAGACTTTTTTTTTTTTTTTTTTTTTTTTTTTTAGAAAGGGGCTTGGGGGGGCACCCCCAAGCCCCCCCTTAAAAAAAATGTCTTGATAAATAATTCTTGAGCAGGCTACCGGGCCCTAGGCCTCATAGTAACTTTTCATGTTGCATTGTCAAAGAGCTCAGTCACTCATGTCAATAACAGGGTCCAAAAAGGAATACGCCTAAATATAAGGAAATAAATCATCATGGGCCCCTCAACTAGTAGGGGAGAAATACAAAAGCATAAGAAAACAGCATTAGTAGCTCTGTCTAAGGGGCTTCATGATGAGCCTTTAGGGCCCCCACACACATACAGGAATACGATTTCTATGTGTAAATTCTATGCTGTTCATAAAAAGTAGCTATCCACCCTGTATCTGTTGAAATGAGTCTCTCCATCATAGAACATGAGTCTGCAGACCAATCTACTGTACTGTTTTTACAGTAGCAGAGTAAAGAGTGCTGCCTGATTAAGAAAAATCTGAAAAATAATGTTCCTGCTGCATCTCAGGATTTGATATAGCCTCTAAATTTTCCCCTCAAAGTGCACCAGATTGATGCATTTTAATTCAAAAGGCACAAATTGTCTTCCTGGGGGATGCCCCCGGACCCCCAACAAGGACCAGGGTCCCTCCCACAGTATCCCTAAATCCTGTGAGAAAAACTGACTTCATTAATATGTTTTACCATTAATTGTATATGTGCTGAAAAGTCAGTGTACCTGACTGGATAGGTAGGAGTGGGGGGCCCTTTAAGAGTCTGCACCCAGTGGCCCATCATCTCGTAAAACTCTACAATCTGATTTCTTTTTGCGGGAAGCATGCACAAGAAATATGTATTAAAAAAAAATTAAAAAAAATAAGATTTTTCTTTTCAAGAAAATACAAAAAAAGTGGGGGGCCCCACACTAGGTCTTGAATGGGGCCCCCAGATCGTTAAGGCCGCCCCTGGTTGTACAGGTAGAGTTTGGCAGAGTAATTGAGAATAAAATCAGAAATTAAAGTAAATAACTGGATAGTGCGTCTCTTCCTCCCCTGATTCGCTTCCTCTCCCCATGAAGTCACTCCCCTATCTTTTATTTTATTTTTTATTAAATTAAAACTTTAATTCTTAATGAGGCAGGAGGGGCTCATCTTCCAGTCGCCGCTGGACCCTAGGGAAGGCTGATGGATTGGATTTATAGCGCTTCTCTCGCACTCAAAGCACTTTTACAGGGCTGTTCTTGAATCTGTTCAGGTTTACAAATACACTTCATCATCATCATTATTATTATTATTGGACGCCAAAGCGTTACAAAGGGGGGCCCCACAGAAGGAATAGCCTAGGGGCCCATGACTACCTTAATCCGGCCCTGCCTCCAAGGCAAAGTGAGGGACAACGGGCGGAGAGCTGTCACTCAAGAGATCGCGCCAATACATTTTAACCTCCAAAAGAATAAAAACTAGCGTGGCCAAAAAAATTCACCCCCCTCAGTGTTGTCATGGAGATATGACCTAAACATACAGACTAAAATGGTTTCGTGGCCCAGGCTGTAAATAGGTTTAATAATGCTGTGAAAACGGCATGTTTAGCATTGGAGTCAATGAGAGATGGCTGTCTTCTGCTCCCAGCCCCCAGTGGCACTTCCTGGTTACTACAGTTGTGGTCACTTCCTTATTGGATGCTGGTAAAAATCGCTGAGGTTGGGGCTTGGGTGTGAGGGATGGGCGGAGGCGGTTGATGTTGCGTAGATGGTAATAGGCAGACCTGGTGATGTTATTAATGTGAGCTTGGATGATGTTATCGGCAATTCCTGCTAAGCTGAATGACTGGGAGACCTTTCTTATGAACTGCGCATACTGTGATTGCTGTATTAATATGTGAACACGTATTAACAAAATGATATCACTTACTTCTTTTTTTTTAAAGATATTTTTTGGGCATTTTTTATGCTTTATTGATAGTGCAGAGAGACAGAGGTGAAATGGGGCAAAGAGGGGAGTGACATGCAGTGAACGACCGCGGGCGGGAATCGAACCCGGGTCTGCTGCTGGGCCCGGCCCGGGAGGGGAGGGGGACGCCTTACCAACTGAGCTAAAGGCGCCCCCAATATCACTTACTTCTAATATCCGGACAGCACTGATTGAGTTAATACAAAAAAAGCGTACTCACCAACACCTAGGCTTTACTTCCAAATATAAAAATAAACTATTAACTGTTTTGATATACAGTATGTTGTGTAAGAACTTTCTTGTGATAAAGAGGTGTGAATATTTGTGATATGAACGATTTCCATGTTTTTTTACAATTCTTAGACTATGTATTTTTTTCTTTTTCTTTTGTTTACATTGGGTATGCAAACAAAGGGTATATAAACAAAGGCCCCCACCGTAGCTAGCAACATGCCAGTTTACAGACCCTTGACTGTTATAATAGGCTACTGGATTTTTCTTCAGCACACACACGGTAAGCAGATTGTGAGGAAATATTCACTAATTTTGATAAACTAGTGTCCTCAAGAGTCCTGACTGCACCTTACACTGTCATATGTAAATGAAAGGGAAATCATGCAGTTCATTTGTTCACCGCAGATGGCGACACACCCTCTAGATAAACTCCTCATTTGAAGGAGATATTAGTTCTACTTTACCTTCATCAGGCTCATAAATCTTCGCTGAATCACTTTAATACTGAGGAACACTTTAGAAAGGGAAGCTCTTCAGTTTTCACGACGTGACCATGGAGGGTGTTGTCACGTGCACACGACGTCATATATATTTATACTTATTGGCACGCGCAACCATGACACACGCACACTGTGGCTGTTACCGGAAAACGTAGGCTGTACCACAGCCGTCCCACGGTGTTCAGCCCTCTTGACTAAACATTTCTATGCTGGTGGTGACGTCTGCGAATGTTTGGTTTCTGCTCTGGCATCAGCCCACCGTTTATTATTAAACCTATAAGACTTTTTATTAGTCTTTTTTGTAATCTTTATTGGTTTCCGGTTGTAAAGCCTCTCCCTCCTGTGAGAGCCTGGACAGGTGTGGTGTGACGCTCGTGCGTGTGACGCTCGTGCGTCGGCCAGGTATCAAGCTGCCTACAACGTGAGTGTGTTTTTCAGTTTGAAACCAGCTCTGATTGTTTCTTTCACTTTCCTTTTCATCCTAAAACTTTCGGATTGAATAGATTCAAACTTTGTTTTAAAGTCTGTTTTATAAAACGTCAGCTATAAAAAGGAGAAAACGCTTAAATTATTTAATAAATGAGCCCGACGATCTCTAATAAATTAACAATAGGCCTACATAACAATATTCTCGACGTGCCTTTTAAAGCCTTCTGCATTTCTCTCTCTGCTGTTTGATTTTAGAATGGAAACCTGAGGATCAAGTCAAAGTAGGCTATTATTTTTTGAACTTAGTCTTTTTCATTCATGTACTCAACTTAATATAAAAAATTAAACATGAACATAATGATCAGTGTGTTTGCGGAGGAGGAGCCTCAGAAGACAAATGGCTCATAAACAAACACAGAAGTAAACACAGATACATAGCAACCAGCACGAGACAAAAACCTTAACATTTAGCCTGTATAAAGTGTGCACAACAACAAATACGTATATGGAAATGAAACAATTAAAACAGAACAATTGGTAAATACATATAAAAATTAATAGGGGAGAGTGGCCTAAGTTGTGCATTTTGGAAGTTGTGCCACCCCTTGTTTCTAGAAAACCGTGGAAGAAATTGGAAATGTGACCACATATTTAAGAAGAGCCATCCATTTGACTCATCCTGTAAAGAAGGGAGACACAAGGAATAAGATATAAGCACATTTAAGCTAAAAAAACTGTGTTTTGCCTTTCAAAGTAAAATTTCCATGATCAAGGTTTTTTGATTATTGTGTCTGAACACTTATAGACAAGTTTGACAACATTTGACACATGTTTTAGTGCTTTGGTATGCTACATTTTGAGTCTATACAGTTAGCACGATGTCAGCGCTAAATTGCTGCATCATGCTTATTATCCAAATTTCTGGGATTGGGGTGATTTGTGCCAAAGGGCCTAGGTGAGTTATAAGTAAGTAAGTAAGTAAAATGTATTTATAAAAGCACATTTATGACATTTTGCGCTGTCCAAAGTGCTGTACATAGTGCATTCAGAAGGTAAAATAACAATAACCAAAATAAAAGACGTAAGGCCCATACATCCACATAAACACAGATAGTAGTGCTGAGGTAAGAAAGTTAATGGGGAGGAAACACCAGGGTGTACATATGGGTTTTGACTTTTGAGCCTTGATTTAAAGGCAGAAATGTAGAGGGAATCACATTTGTCAGGTGGCAGTTGGTTCCACAAGCACGGAGCAACTAGTGCAAAGTACATTTCTGAGAGTTGTGCCAGTGGCATGGCTGTATACGCTGGTCACCAAAAGAAAGTGATTGTCTACAGTAGCTCAGAAGAGAGTGACATCTCAATTCCACTTAACGACACCACTGATGAGAGTTCAGGGGCCTGTTTCAGGTAGCTGGTTTTGAGGCAACCCGGAGTTTGTTCGCTCTGAGTTGGTGGAAAACTCTGGGTTTTCCGTTTCAGGTAGCAGGTTCAATGCAACCGAGAGTCAGTTACTGCGGCAACATACGCCGTGGGTCTAACCTGCTCGGGAGGTGGTTAGACCTACCCGAGTTTGTTTTCACTTTACGCTGCAGCTCCGACTGAAGAAAGAGTGTCACTGTCACACGCGTCCCTGTACAGTTTGAAGCAAAATCACTCCACAGAAATCTCCATCGGGATGTTTTTATCATTTCCTGATGATTTTACGTTTGACAAATCATTTATCTGATCAGTAGCCTTGTTCTCAGCCCTCGGTCCGTTCATATAGGCGGCCACCTTACACATCGTGACATGCTCTACATTCAGATTAATAAACCTATTTGTAGCCTATTGTATGTTTTTTAACGTATGTGCCACTGAACAGATTTATGTCAGGTGGATTAATGTAACGCTGCGGCTGCACGCGATCGTTGTAGTTCACTTGTGCGATCCTAAAGTCACAGACAAGCCTCGTTAAATAGCCTAATATGAATATAAAAATGATATAATAATTTAAACTGTGATCACTTGAGGAAAATGGATCTGGTAATAAATCAATCAGGCTCTTCAATGGAAACTGTCACCTAATGTGTCTTGACGTTAATGTAGGCCTATTTCACTCCCCATTTAAAAGAAGCGACAGTCTGTTCTGTTTACTGCACAGTAGGCTTTAGGCACTGTAAGCAATGCTGTGCCGCGCCAGCTTTATTACTTTACAGCTGATATGCGTAACTTTTTAAAATAGACTATGGCTTCTCATACGGAAGCGAAATGATTATCTTGACAAAAAATGTTTGCTCTGTTTTTTTTCTGAATTGCCGAGGAGATTAGATCAGAGTTATGAGACAATATCCCGTTAATTCTTCTCCATAGGCTACCATAAGCTCATTCGTTAATATTTCTAACTCTAGTGGGAGGAGCGGAGATTTCTTTTTTTCTTTTTTGAGAAGTGGAGAAGTGGGAGGATCAATCATTTGTTTCTTCTGTTTCCATGGTGAATCATGTTATCAGCGATCCATTGACGATGGCTTTTATGCACACGCTCCACCCAGAGTGAACACGCTCAGAGTTGATAAACCCAACGCTGATCCACTGTTCTGAAACCGAAAACCCAGAGTTGCTTATCAACCCTGCGCTCTGAGTTAACCAACTCAGAGCGTATGATTAAACCCAGAGTATGTAAAACCAGCTACCTGAAACAGGCCCCTGATGGCCAGTAAGATGATGATGGTGACTTTGTCATTGTGAGCTTTGCAGGTAAAACCATTAGATCTGCTAGGCCTTGTTTAAGAAAATTGTCCTTCAATCTTTGTCAACTATTTACTTTATTTACTTTAAATACACCTTAAATAAGTGATTGTCTAATGGATTTGTCTTGCATATATCAATGGCACAATTCACCACCCCATGGTATTCTCTACAACTTACACCACACCGGGGGCAAGTTGTGCAACAAGACAACTTTTTTTCCGAAAGCTATATTTTTTCAACAGTTTATTCCAGATCCAAAGTTTTTATTGCCAGGGATGCACAACACCCTGAAATATATGTACATATTTGAGTTGGAGACTTTACTGTCAAGGCCTTACTTTAAAGTCACTTTGAGTGAAAAGTTGCACAACTTAGGCCACTCTCCCCTACTATAAAAGGATTCATATATCAACAAACAGTTGCAACCCTAATAGGTGATCGGAGTGTTAGATTGTTTGAAGTTGTAAGTTAGGAGCATTCAGTTCAAAATAGCTTAACAGTGTCAGAAAAGGCGTCCCTATGCTATGTACAATGTATTCACAGTATTTTTATTGGAATGACATAGCATAATATCCCTCTGCGGTCAGGCCAGTAAAGAGGCAAAGGCCAGTAGCCTACACCTTGCTGTGTCTCAATAGGGCATTGTAAGACTTCAGAGTTTTTTTCTTTTGCTATGCAGTTCAAACTGACAGCACGCAGTTCATGCTTTTCGCCAGCAGAGGGCGCCCCCGATTCAGAAATGAAGCCAATAATGTATTTACCATAGATAGTATTTACTTATTGGTTTAAAGGAATACAACTACATTGATTATGTTGAGTGTGTAAGCCAGTTACATCTCTATACTATCTGTTAGGTTTTGATTGATATTGTTGTTGATTCATTGAGCTTTATTTTTATTTGTATTATTTGTTAATTTTTATTTTAATTAGACTCCATTTATATAATTTGATTTACATATCTAAGTCTCCTTCTATTTCTGGTATATCGTTTTACTTTTGTATTTTAATTATTATTATTATGATAATGATATCAATTTTATTTCATTCTGTTTATATCACAGATGATAATATCAGCCGCATAACACATATATACATACACACAACACACATATACATACATACCCCACCTATACAAAAAAGATGAGCCCACAATACAAAGCCAGGATAAACAAAAGTGTTATGGATGGTCTATGTGCACGAGTAGCTGTAGTTAGATAACAGTAGGCTACAAAACACTAGCTCTATGATAGACAAATAAAGAATTACGAAGGCAAGGCAAGTTTATTTCTATACCACAATTCGGACACAAGGCCATTCAAAGTGCTTTACAGGGGCAAGATTAAAATACACAATACACATTAGAAAAAGCGAATGAATAAAACATTTAAAAGCGAATGAATAGAAATAGAACATTTAAATAAAATAAAAATTGCAGGTTAAAATGGAAAGAGAACAGTCTTCAGACTTGATTTAAAAGAGCTGAGAGTTGCAGCAGACCTCACATTTTCTGGGAGTTTGTTCCAGAAGCTGCTTCTCCTTGTTTAGTCCTAGCTCTGGGGACTGTAAGTAAACCTGTCCCAGACGACCTAAGGGCTCTGGACGGTTCATAACGCATCAGCAGATCAGTAATGTATTTAGACCATTTAGGGCTTTGTAAACCAACATAAATATTTTAAAATCAATTCTTTGAGTGACAGGAAGCCAGTGTAAAGACCTCAGAACGGGGGTGACTTAATGCCCTTAACTGAATTAGAAAAGAAAATCGCAAGTGACTCATCTTGATTATTTCTCAAATCTTTTCATATGACGTTCATGGTTTTCTCCAGCAATGGGCGCCAAACATATCAGGAATGAATGAGCAGGAGCGGCAGGAGTGAGAGCCAATGAGGTAACACCATGAGTCCACCTGTTCCCTTCTGCAGACGCCTTTCTCTGGACAAGTGAGTCAACACAATAAAAACACTATGTCACAAACAAAAGAGAAATAAGATATACATTCATAAACGTAGTGAGGTAGAAGGAGATACTTTTATTTTTGTAGTATTTGTACTTTGTATTTGAATACTTCTTGAATTCATAAAGTTTCTGACTCCTGTTAATATTTGTATTATTATAAAAGTTTGTTGTCCATAATTCAAATCAATCTCAGGATTAAAGCTGGGGTATATGATTTCTGATTGGTCAAAGTTAACATTAGCTGACACTTTGACCACTCAGAGCGAGGCTGCGATTCTCTGTTCTTATTGGCTGTTGGGACTGTCCATTCACTTTGGCACGACTTTGTTGGTGTAGAGCGTGTCAGGGAGGGACCATAGGGGAGGGACCAAAGAGAACAATTTGAGTGGTTGAGGTATTTGGAATCGGATATCTATCCCAACTGCCATTTTCTCCCCAAATCCTCCACCCCAGCTTTAATGTATTTTATTGTGAAAGTCTGCAGCAACGTTCAGGAAGTGACTTACTGTAACTACTAATTGATCCCTCATCTGATAGGATCTGTCAAAGACCAGACACACCCGGACCCGGTCCTGGTTCTGGATCTGGACCCAGCTGTGTGTCCTACAGGAGTGACCAATCCAAGGCTGCACCTCTCACATTTCAAGATGGATTCTTCTGTCCTGACCACAGGTAAGATCCCTATACCTGGAGAAGTGCTAGGATGGCCTAGAGGAAAGGTGGCCGACCAGTAACCATGAGGTCGCTGGTTTCCATCCCCGGCACCGTACAGGAGCATGTTATTTGAAAAAACTATTGGTGGCTGGTATTACATGTAAAGGTGCCCACCATCTCTACCATTTAGCAAGACACCCTGAATTGCTCAAGGGGCGCAGTACTACGGCTGACCCTGCGCTCTGACCCCCTACGAAGTGTGGTAACTTGAGAGGGGGATATGCGTAGCACAAATTTCAACTTGTGTAAATTGACAAAGAAACTTAACTTAAAGGAAAACTTCACCCATACGGAACCGGCGTTATATCATTATAAAATCACTATTATAATATAATGAATGAGGTTTTTCTTCCCTCAGTCTTCCCTTGGCCCCAGCTGTCCTGTTAATCATAACCCTACGTGTGATGGCACATGTAGGACAATGTAGGGTTAGACAGTGAGACCATAAAACACTTTTTCTGCCTTTTTTTCAGGCTAGGATGAACCGATTTCTAAAAACGTCGCACATGTATACTACATAGGATCTCAGAGTTCAATACACCTTCATATTTCCACAGGTGAAGTAGGGTTTTAGGTGCTCCTTTTTTTGAGTTTAAGGTTTCTCACTTAAAATTTTGGTTCAGATAAAAGGGGGAAGTCTGAAAGTCTGGACCCAAAAAGGTCAGTGTGAAAGCGCCCTGATAGGGAATAGCAGTTTAATATGTACTTTGCTGTATTAAACTGCAGCAATGACAGTATTTTGAAACTGGTTTGGAATAATATTTCTTCACACTTATGGAAAGATGATCTACAGATGTTATATTTAATTGTTTCTGTCGACTTTCATAATGAGGGGGTGGAAGCTTGCACCTAGCCACTTTATACTCACAGACTGTTGTAAATTCCCCCTTATTGTCATAATTTGGAGTTCTGTAGTCATTTGTACTCAGGCACTTTTCCTCCGGACAGAGGAGCTAGTGTGGGCACTTGTTTTGTGTTTATTATTGCAATGCCTTTCTTTCATTCAGCTGTACTGTGTATTAAAGCTGGGGTATATGATTTGGGGAGAAAATAGCAGTTGGGATAGAGATTCGAATCCAAATACCTCAACCGCTGTTACAGGAATTCTTTTAACAAAAACCCAAGTGTTTTTATAAAGAGATCAGTCAGGCAGGTTGGTTTTTACTTGCAAACAGCAAAGCAAGGGAATCAATCATTTGCATCACAAGTGTTGCATACATGATTGAGACAACGAAATGAACAGTAGCACAAGGCTTTATGTATGAAAAATGTGTATGCGAACCAGTCTGTTCGTGTGTCTGGTCCTTGAGTTCCTGGCAATAGGTGGATGACTTTTAATTACACTATTGACTATTCCCAGAACCTTTATCAAGCAGATGTTATTCTTCATACAATGTCTAAGAAAGACTGTGGGAGTCTCTTCTCTCCCCAAGGCCATTCAGTACTCCTCTCTTGTGAGAATGAGTAAGTTGCATATTGTGAGGTCAAACAACGATTGCAGCACAAAGCATAATGTTTTAGTATTAAAATGTTATAATATATAAGGAAACAAAGTTTTGTTAACAACCGCTCCACTTGTTCTCTTTGGTCCCTCCCCTATGGTCCCTCCCTGACACTCTCTACACCAACAACGTCGGTGCCAAAGTGAATGGACAGTCCCAACAGCCAATAAGAACGGAGAATCGGAGCCTCGCTCGGATTCGTCAAAGTGTACATGAGCAGTACACTTTGACCAATCAGAGCGAGGCTTCGATTCTCTCCCTCCCCAAATCATATACCACAGCTTTAATGCTGACATAACATTATATAAACATGTTTAAACTGTTCTCTGCCTCAGTGAGAGCTGCTCAGCTGCTGTCGTTGGTGATAATGTTCACAGCATTAAAGCATAATCTTGGTAATACAGACGTTTTCTGAGCCTTGGCTGTGTGTTAACATCGGACATTTTGTTTCAGAGCAACCCAGGTAGCGGATGGTGACTTGATATTTGATGATTTTGACAAATAGTGGTTTGGATTTCAAACTGTATAATCCACTTTTAAGACAGTACATATGAATTTTAGACCTTTTGACCAGATGCCCTCTTATTATTTCTATCCCCAGTTCTTTTCGCAGTCTCTTTATATACAGTTCACCTTTACTTGCAATATGTCGTTGGACATGGCAACCCTAGGTACTTCTTGTGTTGAATTTCCATTCTGATGGTTCTTCTTCTCTGTCTACCAGGATCCACCAGAGACCAGAGTCCCCCGAACCTGGACCCGGACCTGGACCCAGCTGTGTTTCCTTCAAGAGCGACCAGTCAAAGGCTGAACCTCTAACGTTTGATGGTAGACTTTGTTCTCTGAAACAGAGGTAATCAATCAATCATCAATCAATCAATCAATCAATCAATCAATCAATCAATCAATCAATCAATCAATCAATCAATCAATCAATCAATCAATCAATCAATCAATCAATCAATCAATCAATCAATCAATCAATAACCTTTATGTTCACTCAAAAGACACTGAAGTTTCCCTCATTTACAGTGATGACGAATCATACACAATAAACAAAATCACAAGGATAACATATAATGAACAGAGCAAACAGAAATATAACAGGATAAAAATGTATGTATATTAATTTCAATAAAGTATATAATATAAAAAAAATTGCAAGAATAAAATCTATCTATAATCTATCTATAAAGCAAGAAACGTCTGTCTGTGTGTGTGTGTGTCTGTGACTCGCATATCCCTCTCACTGTTAGTCAGATCTGACTTGATTGGCTGCTGCGACCAAAGCTTGAAATGAGTGACGAGCGGGACACACACAGCAGACCTGCTTCCTACGGGCACTGCACTAGTAAGATGAAATACGAAAATGAACAGTGAATTCAGCTAAAACAATTACAGTCAGATGTGTAAAATTCAGAAATCATAAATTTAAATAAACCAAAAGTAGGAAGAGCAGTCATTTGTCATAAAGACTTAAAGAGTACAAGACTTTAAAGCAGTTGTAAATTAATCAATATTTTTTTAATAATAACTCTATATGGCATAACCGGCAGAGTGTTGGACCAGGAGATCTCTGATGCTCCCAAACAGCTTCTACCGGACCTGGTCTCCACATTTACGGTCTGTACATGTTCAACATCTTCTTCATCTGTTCTGTTCACAATAACCTCCATGTTTGATGTTTGACTTTTTAGACCTGTGAACAGTCACTCAGTGCAGTTACATGCAGACTCATAAGCGGGTAAATAAACGAATAAGACTTCATCAGAGGGGTATACTACGAAGCGAGATTAAGGGCTGAGCGAGGTCTGTTGAGTCTAAAGCGGTCTAAAGCCAGAGTTTTCAGTATCACGAAAGGTGGCTCTCTTTCTACCTGGCTAGATCACCGTGGTAACAGAGGCTGAATGGATAACCTGCCAGACCAGTTTTTGTTCCAGAGTTTGAGTTTAAATTCGGCTCTTAGAGCGCTGCCCTTTAAGGAAACTACACCTTTTGAAATCCCGCGGAGGCGCGGACCTGACTATAGTCAATATATATATTGTCTGAGCGATACTTCTCACTGAGTAAACTAGTAAAATCAGTAAACTTATTGATCAGTAAGTTAATGAACGAAACGAAGCCGTGACATAAGGCTTACATTAGAGTGAACTGTAACATCGCGCTGCAGCTTTTTGCCACATGCATAGTTATTGATGCAGAAAATGTAAAATAGCCTAGACCTATGTATGCAGCGCCATGCTCTCACCTCAAATGATTTTACCTGGCGATCTACACACACTGGCTCTTAATGAAGCGTTCTATAAAATCACAGGTTGCAACATTATTTCACTGTAGGCTTCTTTCTTTTCATCAGTAGCGATTACAATTGGGACGTGACAGGTGACAGCTGGAGAAGGTTAAGCTTCTCACAGTAGATTCATATTTGTCCGGAAAATACAGGCTAGCCTACAGGTTTTGTATCTAGGCTATTTATTTTAATGGTGTTTATAAGATGCAAATAAAGGGCTATTAGCCTAAATCAAAATCAAAATTGTATTAATTTTGATGTGGCCCAAAACTAACGTGATTTTCCACATAGGCTACGCTATTCATTAGGGGACAGTGTCAGACTTAAATCAGATTCTTAAGTGTAGGATTATCAACTTGGCTAAATTGTGTACTGTTTAAATCCGAGTTCAACCTTTAATTGCTTTATAATGTAATTTAATGTCATTTATTTTACAGATCGTTCTCACTGCGAGAACGATCTGTAAAACAAATTAATCAATTCAGTAGCCCAATTTTCTGACAACATTCCACTCTCTCCTTATTTGCAGTATGAGTTTTTTTCGGCTCTCTGTTTTCTGCTGTTCTGTGATCATTCAGACTGACAAACTCTTGTGAAGTCAGCGAAGTCAGCTGCTCGCAATCAGTCCGTTAGTGTAAAGTTAGCGGCACAAGATCAGTCCAGTCTGTGCGGAAGCAGAGTCAAATGACGGCCAAACGCCCCCTCTTATGGGGACGCGCACAGAGCCTGAAGCTGAAACCCTCGTTCAACATAAGAGGTTGATAACTGCCTTCGTGATACCGGTTAGCTCTGAGCGAGGGTATGTGTTATGTTGAACCAGATCAAAAAAAGAGAGCCGGGCTCTGATGAGTTTGCTTTGTAGTATACCCCTCAGGACTTGTAAAATGCATGTAAACACCTTTTTTCCGATCTACTTCGCACACAAATCGGCACATTAACAGATAAGCGAAGTCTGATAAGAACACCTAGATAACTCGTTCATAGTCGGCTTTCTACCTGCATGTAAACGGGGATCGGATATCGCATATCAGAGTTTGCGTTCTGCGCTTGCTCGAGAGTTCCCTGTCGGGGATTTCACAAGGAAGTGGAAGGAGACAACGTTATAAATAGTAGGGTTGTTGCCGGAAAGGAACCGGACGTGGCTCTATAACCACTTGTTGAAAGGGCTACAGCGCCACCTAGCGTAGCGGAGTCAGCCATGCTCCGGCCATTTATCGAATATTTGAAAGGCCATGTATACTACTATATATTGTCCCTTGTAACTGCACTGACTGTGTGTAACATTGATCTGACGTCTGGTTCCATTGTTTTCCTTTGATCGAGTCGTTCATATTAAATTCATATTCATATATTCCGTTCCAGCTGCTGGAGGAAAACATTGTCACTTTTGTGAGGAATGAGCTGAAGAGGATGCAGAAGCTTCTGAGTCCAGATTACCCAGAATGCTCCGAGAGAGAGAGGGAGGACGAGGAGGTGTTGGAAGGAGAGGATGAAGAGCAAAGGAGGAGGAGCAGCAGCAGAGAGGCGTTTCTGAAGATCACACTGGACTTCCTGAGGAGAATGAAGCAGTACGAGCTGGCTGAGCTTCTGCAGAGCAGTAAGAACATTTCTTTAAAGGGTTCAATATTATAAAGAAATTAGTCACAAGTCCTGATTGGTTTGCATTAGGTTTTTTTTTTTTTCTGAAAATTAGCCTACTTAATTTTTTTCTAGGAGTGGGGTCGACATGTGCTACTGTAGGCCACTAAAGCAGATAAAACAACACATTATTGTGTTTGGTAACAATATTTATTCATTGAACTATTTAACTGCTCCACACCTTCAGTTTCACTTTTGTTTTCATCTCTGTCTCAAACAGCTGCTCCGATCAGCTGGTCAACGGCCCGACAGTGGGAGGAAACAGATGATCGCTAGGCTAGTTATGATCACTTTAAAGTCAAAAAGCAAAATGATAAAATAAAGGCCTCTCTGCCTCGCTCTGTCGGCAAAAAAATTAAATAAAAATTATTATACTTATATATACTTACGTTTATATTAAACGGTTAAACGTGTACATGTAAAAAAAGCAGCCGTGTGACCGTTTAGACATTTTTGTAAACGTTCACACCCCTAGTTTGCATAGCCTGCTATCCACGCTATATTCACTGAGGCAGTCTGAGGCCTGGAACACATCTCCTGCGTCTAACTGACATATACAGTGACGTAATGACGATGTCGAAACACAAAGTTCTGATTCAGATTAGAGGCCAGCTCTAAACCAACCCTTAAACTGCCTCAGGTGGAGGGGGGTCAGTCCCCTGAGTATTTGTCCTTTTTCTTGACATTTTTCGACATAATGAAAATAATCTTCCTTATCTGATATTTTTTTCTCTCTCCTGTGGCCCTAAAACTCTTCTGTACTTGAATAGTATGTATGTAGTAAAAAGAAATAGTATGTGATTTGGAATGCAGGGCCAGACTCTTTTTCTGTTCCAGCTCTTGCAAACCCAAAAAGTAGTCACCTCAAAAGTCCACTTCTGGTTCTACTACGGAATCCACCAACATAAATCAATACAGGAAAACAATAATAGTCAGCTTCAAGAATCAAATGACAATTAAGCAAAAAGACAAACTGTGAAACTACTTGGCAACGTATACTTTAGTTTAAAAACGTCTAGATTACAATAAGGCCTTCTTCACCTGATTGACTTTAAATATTGCTGTTACAAAGCCAAAGCTATAACCTTAAGGTAGTATTTTTTGGGGGATATGGGATAAAAATCTTAAAGGGATAGTTCATAATTTTTTAAGTGGTGTTGTATTTAGATACTAAGTAATTTACACCAAAACTACCAGGGACTTCAACCACAAACCTTTAGTTCCTGGGCTTCGGGTTCTGAAGTCCAGGAGAGGTTATGCATATCCGGCCGATGACGTATGGAGAAGCAGTAAAAGTATCCGAACTGCACATTATTTTATAATAAGCTAATATAGACAGAATCAGTGAATCAGAATCAACAGCAAATTTTTCTCTATCTATTTTAGGAGAGAGAAGCGATCGTCTAGTGAAAAGAAAAAGAGACTGTGTGATGAATAGTTGCGCTGGGGAAGTGCGCTGTGTGGGCGCTCTGATCTGTTAACACGGGCAGCAGACAAATTATTTCTCTGTATTTTTTAATGGCGAACTGAAGAAAATCATAAGATGAGCCTACTGAGCTGAAGTGTTGCATCACTGCAGAGTGCGCTGTAGAGCTGCTCCATAGACTGTATACAAACTGCTGCTATAATCTTAACAGCAGACACAAGCGCAGCAGATGCATGATAGCCCGGGTGATAGTACGGAGGACACTCATGTTCTGGGGTAATCATATTTCCGGGAACTACGGTTTAGACCCTAGTTCCTGCTGTGGAAACGCGGCTATAGTTAGTGTGTTACCATATGGAGCTGGTGGTCAGTGTTGTCATTTTTATGAGTTTAGTGGAGATGATGCTGTAGCAGAAATCAACCTAGTACTTTTGCAGAGGGACCAGAAGAAAAAAAAAGTTTACTCCACGTAAATGCTAACTTAAAACCTAAATATTCCTTCAATTGTACACTGAATTGAGATGTTTGAGACTTTAGACACTCATACTCAGTGTTGTCATTTGTACTTTCAGAATCTCCTGCCATGTGCCAGATTAACCTCAAATCTAATCTGACGGAGAAGTTTAAATTTTTGTTTGAGGGATTTCCAAAGCAGGAAACCCAACCCTTCTTAATCAGATCTACACAGATATATACATCACAGAGGGAGGGACTGGAGAGGTCAATGATGAACATGAAGTCAGACAGATTGAAACGGCATCCAAGAACGCTGTAAAAGTGGAAAGAAAAATCAGATGTGAAGACATCTTTAAAGCCCCACCTGGAAGAGACAAACCAATCAGAACAGTGATGACAAAGGGAGTGGCTGGCATTGGGAAAACAGTGTTAACACATAAGTTCACTCTGGACTGGGCTGAAGACAAAACCAACCGGGACATACAGTTCACTTTTCCTTTAACGTTCAGAGAGCTGAATGTGCTGAAAGAGAAAAAGTACAGCTTGGTGGAACTTGTTCATCACTTCTTTGCTGAAACCAAAGCAGCAGGAATCTGCAACTTTGAAGAGTTCCAGGTTGTGTTCATCTTTGACGGTCTGGATGAGTATCGACTTCCTCTCGATTTCCACAACACTGAGATCCTGACTGATGTTACAGAGTCCACCTCAGTGGATGTGCTGCTGACAAACCTCATCAGGGGGAAACTGCTTCCCTCTGCTCACCTCTGGATAACCACACGACCTGCAGCAGCCAATCAGATCCCTCCTGACTGTGTTGGCATGGTGACAGAGGTCAGAGGGTTCACAGACCCACAGAAGGAAGAGTACTTCAGGAAGAGATTCAAAGATGAGAACCAGGCAAACAGGATAATCTCCCACATTAAGACATCACGAACCCTCCACATCATGTGCCACATCCCAGTCTTCTGCTGGATCACTGCTACAGTTCTGGAGGATTTGTTGAAGACCGGAGAGGGGGGAGAGCTGCCCAAGACCCTGACTGAGATGTACATCCACTTCCTGGTGGTTCAGTCCAAACTAAAGAACATCAAGTATGATGGTGGAAATGAGGCAGACAGACACTGGAGTCCAGAGACCAGGCTAATGATCGAGTCGCTGGGAAAACTGGCTTTTGAGCAGCTGCAGAAAGGAAATCTGATCTTCTATGAATCAGACCTGACTGAGTGTGGCATAGATATCACAGCAGCCTCAGTGTACTCAGGAGTGTTCACACAGATCTTTAAAGAGGAGAGAGGACTGTACCAGGAAAGAGTGTTCTGCTTCGTCCATCTGAGCGTTCAGGAGTTTCTGGCTGCTCTTCATGTCCATCTGACATTCATCAGCTCTGGAGTCAATGTGATGTCAGAAGAACAATCAACCTCCCATGAATCTGCGGAGACACACTTTTACCAGAGTGCTGTGAACAAGGCCTTACAGAGTCCAAATGGACACCTGGACCTTTTCCTCCGCTTCCTCCTGGGTCTTTCACTGCAGACCAATCAGACGCTCCTAAGAGGTTTGCTGACACCGACAGGAAGTAGCGCACAGATCAATCAGGGAGCCGTCAAGTACATCAAGAAGAAGATTGAGGAGAATCCCTCTCCAGAAAAAAGCATAAACCTGTTCCATTGTCTCAATGAGCTGAAGGATCGTTCTCTAGTGGAGGAGATCCAACAATACCTAAGATCTGGTAGCCTGGCCACTGACACACTGTCTCCTGCTCAGTGGTCAGCTCTGGTCTTCATCTTACTTACATCAGAAACAGATCTGGAGGTTTTTGACCTGAAGAAATACTCTGCTTCAGAGGAGGCTCTTCTCAAGCTGCTGCCAGTGGTCAAAGCCTCCAAGAAAGCTCTGTGAGTGTACAAACTTTAATTTATTTATTTTATTTATAATGGATTATGGTAAAAATATTATCATTGTTGGTTATTTCCTCTTCAGGTTGAGTGGCTGTAACCTTTCAGAGCGAAGTTGTGAAGCTCTGTCGTCAGTTCTCAGCTCCCAGTCCTCTAGTCTGACAGAGCTGGACCTGAGTAACAACGACCTGCAGGATTCAGGAGTGAATTTGCTGTCTACTGGACTCCAGAGTCCACACTGTAAAATGGAAGCTCTCAGGTCAGATCAGTTCTTCCTGTTTTCTGTTGTTGTTGTTTTGCATAGTTTGACTAATTCTTAAAGCTGGGGTGGAGGATTTGGGGAGAAAATGGCAGTTGGGATAGAGATTCAAATTCAAATACCTCAACCGCTCCACTTGTTCTCTTTGGTCCCTCCCCTATGGTCCCTCTCTGACACGCTCTACACCAACAAAGTCGTGCCAAAGTGAATGGACGGTCTCAACTGCCAATAAGAACAGAGAATCGGAGCCTCACTCTGGTCAAAGCGTCAGCTCATGTTAACTTTGACCAATCAGAAATCATATACTCCAGCTTTAAGGGGTCACAGTCTCAGGTTGACATAAAAAAAAAGACATACAATTAATTTTTGCAATGTAGCTTTCTCATTATTAGTCAAAGTTGAAAGATTCTAAGAGTTTATAACAGTTTCGGTGATAAACCGTAACGTATGGGTAAAACAATTTCAATCACATAATTGAGATCAGATAATCAGAGCTACTCAACGTGCAAACAAAGGGGTGCTCTGTGTCGATCAGAACACAAAACATCCCGACATTATAAAAATATAAAATAAACATGGAATCACTTGATGCCAAGAAGGTGTTTCAAGTGTTCATCATTTATAGAGGAATTCTGCATAATGAAACACCTTTCCCTGTTAGTAGGTTAGTTAACCCTCTGAGGTCTAGGGGTATTTTCTCCGATTTTACATACTTCTATAAATACCTATTTCAAATGTGCAAGAAGATAAATTATATATTATATATATATAAGTGTTTTATATAGAAATGTTCAGAACACATTAGGCCTTTGTTTTCTGAGGTCTACTTATGTCCTAGACCATTGTGTATATAAATAATTGGCTTAAATGCTGAAAAATGTATTGCGATTTTTGAAAAACCTGGAAATTTGTGTGAAAGAAGAACCTTTAGTCATCCTGTTGAGTTGTTTTGGCTCTTGAAATTGCTTCTCCTAAGCCTTAGCTTCAAAAATGCAGTGGAAATTTTCCAAAACACAGTAGGGGAGTGCACAAAACATGACTAATATAAAATTTGGTCCAGACGCTTTTTGGTAGAAATGTTGTCTCTACTTTCAAAAAACATAAGGAAATTAGACTGAATGAAGACTTTGAACCACATATGATGATTCATGGGATGTACACTAATAAAAGAGGAAGCATCACAAAACATGTTTCAAACAAACCATTAAGTAAATATAAAAACAATAATAACAAACTACTGTCACACTATGTATATACTCTATGCACTATTTACAAGCTAAGTGGTAGCTGGGGAGCTTCTGGGTCTTGCTTCTCATGGTGTTTTCTAAGCCTGTAAGGGACTGGCAGTATCACAAGAACATTCCGTGGAAACAGGAGAGCCTCTAGTTTGAGATGATGTTTTCATTTTTTGTTTCAGTCATATCTTCAGGGAGATATTAATAAAGATATGCGCGCAGGCGCCAGCGCGTGAATAGACCTCAGAGGGTCTAGTTAATGCTTATTTATCATTAACTAAGAAGTATTGCTTGGTTATAAACAGTTAGTTAATGCTTAATTTAGCACAAACTATGCTAAGTTAACTAATGTTACGACACACTTGAAGTGAATCTAGTGGTATTATCGGATCAGCGCAGAGACAACACAACCACCAGTTTCCTCCACTACATACACCAACAATATTTCTCGCAGTGAAGTGTACTCGCAAAGATACAATGATCCCACCTCTAAGAACAACTTCAAGGTGGTGCTCAGCCATTTGTATCCCCATACCCACCCTGGGCAAATCCAGAAAAAGAATCTCTATCCATCTAGTTAACACAACTCAACCTCATGCACTAGCTCAAGTTCCATACCTACTTACTTCGAGGGGGGTTTCGAGGGGGCGGGGACACAAATCTGTTTGGTGTGTGCCGTGAAATCGGTCGACGTAGATGTCGTCGGGCTTCTTTTGAGCCGATTGAACATGACCAATCGGCGGCGGGCAGTCTTTCAGTTGGAGCAATTTGATTTGTGGAGGGCTAGCGAATCAGTGAAGCCCGGAAGTGAGGCGGGTAGCACAAACGGCTAACAACAGTTAGCCATTGTTTTAATGTGTTTGTTTGTTTCGTTCAGCGAGTACTCACATGCATCAACCCTTGTTGACTGCTCGACACCATGCTCAACACTCTCTGCTAAAAATGGTGCTCTTTATGGTCCATAAATATAAATACGTTTTTCTATCTATGTTTATGGTCTAGAGAGCCGTCCCATCATTTCCGGCTTCCGTATTTTTTCGGGCCACACTACAGATTAGCACCGCCTGCTGTTATGGAGACATTACGTCCCGCGCAGAGCGTACGGAAAGTCAGCAGTCGGCTTGGTGTGTTCTTTGCACTTTTTTGGCCGCGACGGGAAGAATGGAGCTGCCTGAATCGTCAAACTCCATTTTCGGGTAGTCGGACTGGTGTGTCCTGGCCTTTACTGGCACACACACACACACACACACACACACACACACACACACACACACCCACCCACACACACACACACACACACACACACACACACACACACACACACACACACACACACACACACACACACCACACAACACACACACACACACACACAATGAGGTGTGCAATGTAAATACAAGAGCGTGCGAGAGGCAGCAGTTTAGTGAGGTAGTTGCAGCATGGCAGTTTTTCCCATATAATGTGAACAAGGGGTCATGTAAAAGAAGTATCTGTTTTGAGTCTATGTTACATCGTGAAAAATCATAATTTAGACCCGTATGTCCCCGAGTACTTCAAGGACTTTTCTTTATTATTTCATTGCAATAACAACACTATCTGCTGTGTGTGTGTGTTTTGCAGGCTGTCAGGTTGCCTGATCACAGAGGAAGGCTGTATTTCTCTGGCCTCAGCTCTGAGCTCCAACCCCTCCCGTCTGAGAGAGCTGGACCTGAGCTACAACCATCCAGGAGGCTCGGGAGTGGAGCTACTGTCAGCTGGACGGGACGATCCGCTCTGGAGACTGAACACACTCAGGTATGGAGGGACACTATCATTAACTGTCTTGACACATTATTGAGCATAATAAATGATTTAAATATGATAGCGCCGGTACATTAATCCCCTTTTTTTTCTATTTAGTGTGGAGCCTGGTGGAGACCGGTGGTTGCGACCAGGTTTGAGGAAATGTAAGTGCGTTTTTGTAAGATTTATGAAAACAACAACTAATATGAAGCAGATTTCTTAAAGAAAAACTGTTTCTGTGAACCTTCCAGACTCAAAAAGATTGAAACCACCTGCAATTTTACATGTTTCACACTACTTGGAAACGGAATTCAAATTAAAACACGGAAATATCTGAATAAAAAACTACTTGTCACAAACACAAAATGACCCAGAGACAATGTAATGGATACCAATTAAATCCCAACTAACACAATGGACGTTGAATGCTGAATATAATGCATCAATTAAGCTATTGGGCTCAAATAAAGCGAATTAAACATTAAAACTAAATTGTAAATGAATACACCTATTTTTATGAATCATATTTCACTTGGCTTTAAAAAATATATGTATTCCATATGATAATACAACTCTCTATGTCTTTATCTCCGTCAGATTTCTGTGCATTCACTCTGGACCCAAACACAGCCCACAAATT
Source organism: Ammodytes dubius (assembly GCA_026122265.1). Taxonomy (NCBI): domain Eukaryota; kingdom Metazoa; phylum Chordata; class Actinopteri; order Uranoscopiformes; family Ammodytidae; genus Ammodytes; species Ammodytes dubius. The sequence goes on along the minus strand of CM047528.1, from coordinate 697,803 downwards.
CCTCCAACTGTCTGAAAACAACAGAAAGGTGACCGACCTGAGGAAGGAGCACCCTTATCCCGGACGCCCGGAGCGATTTGACTACTGGCCCCAGGTGCTGTGTGTGAAGGGGGTGAGCGGTCGCTGTTACTGGGAGGTGGAGTGGGCGGGTAAGGTTTACATCGCGGTCAGTTACGGAGGAATCGGGAGGGACGGGGACAGCGACGGGTCAAAGTTTGGAGGGAACGACCGATCGTGGTGCCTGTGTTGCACCGATGGAGGATATAATGCCTGGCACAACAACAGTGGCACGCTCATCCCACCTCCCTCCTCCTCTGTCTCTCACAGAGTAGCAGTGTACGTGGACTGTCCTGCTGGCTCTCTGTCCTTCTACAGTGTCTCCTCTGACTCACTGCGCCACCTCCACACCTTCCACGCCACATTCACCGAACCTCTTTACCCCGGCTTTGGTTATGGGGTTAAGGTAAACTCCTCCGCGTTTCTGTGCCAGGTGTAGAGCAGAATTGTAGGCGACTTTGACTTTTCTTTTGGTTAGCCTCTTTAGCCTGCTAGTTGGCGTCCAAGAACCCATGACAGTTGCCCTGCGTTCCAATCCCCATCATTTCCTACTATTTAGTACGCGTGAAAAAGATTTAGGATGTCCCAATACATGCACATCAATTGTAGTATGCTGAAAATACATAAATGTCCAACTAACTCCAATAGCTTTTTGGAGTATTCGTCTTTATTTTTGAAATGTCTCGACATTATGAAAAAAAAAATCTTCCTTATCTAATTTTTTCTCTCTTGCTTGTGGCCCTAAAACTCTTCTGTACTTTAGTATGTAGTGTAGTAAAAAGAAAGAGTATGTGATTTGGAACGCAGGATTATTTTTTAACAGAGCATTTAACAGATTGTGTAAAATGTGTTTTACACCAATGGTCCAAAGTGCTAGAACACACACATTTTTCCAGTTTTTCAAAAGATAAATGGTAAACTTGCCAGAGGTTACAGAAAAAATGTTACCAAAATGGAAAAGAATAATGTAAATGTCGTAGTTGTGCCAAAGGTGTATTTCAGGGAAGGAAGAATACATTTAGAACGTGCGACTCTTCGGCAGCGATGGAAGTACTTGAAGCGTGGAAAGTTGATGTTAAACAATTGGTCCAGGTGTCCCAACCTTAGTTGATGACTTCCAAACCCTATGTCTGTATAACCTTTATTCATACAGGTAAATCCCATTGAGACCGAAGACTCTTTTGCAAGGGAGACCTGTTTTCCTTTCCCACGTTACCATTCACACACTCATTCATACACTGATAGCAGGCTAACTACCGACATTCACACAAGGCAAGGTGGGTGAAGTGTCTTGCCCAAGGACACAACAACCATGACACAGGTGGCAGGGCGGAGATCGAACCTCCAACCCTTTGATCATCAGCCGACCCGCTCTACCAAATGAGCCACAGTCCCCCCACAAAATAAAAGCAGTGTTTGAACAGTGTGTTACTACAACCTCTGAAGCATTATTTGGGCAATATTGACCTGTACAAAGGAATAGATTATTTTTGTTCGATAAAATGAATAGATAAGATAGATTATTTTAATATGAAAAATGGAGCTTGTCAATTAAGTCTGTGGTTATGTTTCATAGACCTGAGACCTGCTACCAAACAATGCGCAAAAATGTACAATTGTAAGGGAAAAGTTATGTTTGTATGTAGGCTATGGTTCAAATATCTATATTTTAATTTTTACTGTATTCATTATATTTGTAAGTAAACTTGAATGTACAGTCAGATGAATAGATGGTAGAAAGGTGTCTTTTTCTTCTGCTAGGAGACATCTAATATATTAATAACATAGTCATGTTAAGAATTAAGAGCCCCCTCCAGTGGTCAGACCAAGTGATACACCACTTTAAAAATCGACACATAAAGGTTGCGTTCCGAATCACATACTTTCTACTATTTAGTAAGAAAGAAAAAAGATTTCGGATGTCCCGATTCTTGAGGCCAGATTTAGGATGGTTAGAAAGACCCGGATGTCTACTACACCCGGACAAAATTGTTAGTGTTGAAAACAGCATCCTATTTGGGCGATTCTGACCCACAATCCGGTGCGCACGTGAAGTGACGCCACATCGACGAAGCCTCCATATGAAAACAAACAGGGATGCGACGGATGTAAAAGCAAGAGGCAAGATCAAGGCGCAATGTTATGATGAAATAAATAAGTAAAAGTATGTCCCAATAGTTGCCTAATGCATCCTAACTAGATTATTTTTATGGTCAGATGTAGTATGTAGAATAGAAAAAAGAAAGAGTATACGATTCGGAACGTAGGGTCTGTGTTACTTTTGAATGCATGTTTAACTCTTGGTTCGTAGCTATACAGTATATACTGATTATAAATGTGGAAGTGTTGCTGTCACAAATGTTAAGTGTCTTGCTTCTGAATCTCTCCTGTTACTATATAATATGTACAATGCAAAAAATAAAGACTTTGGAAATGAGTCATGCTCAAAAAGGTTTGTAAGATATATTCAAAACTAAGGGGAACACATTGATCTCTAACGGTTATTACAGAAGGATTTGTTCAGATGTTAATTGTCTGATTTATTTCTATATGTATCTTTATGTTCTTCTTAAAAACGTGATACAATGCATTTTAAAGACGTGTAGGTTACATAGTATTTTATGATTTTATAAAGAGATGTGAAATTACACACATTGGCCCTCATTTATCAACCTTGCGTAGACCAGAAATTTGGGTGTACGTACAGTTCCACGCAAACCTCGGCATTTATCAATATGGACGTGAGCGTAGGATACGCTCAAATCCCACGCCAGCTCTCAGCTCGTGTACGCAAGTTTGTAAACAGCATGGATTCGCAGTGCAGGCTGTGCCGGGTAGCCGATTACTTTGTTGGACAATTATTAGAAGATAATACAAATGCAGTGTTTGCTCAGACCGAAATAAAGATATTAATCACTTAAAAATGTGCAGCTTATGGTGTGCAACTGAGTAGGAGCACTGATTCAATAGTGCACACACCGGCCATGGGACTGCGTAAGGGCAGTTGTCTCCGTCTGGAGCAGCTGGGGGGACACTGAGGCACGGGGGCTGCATTCATTCAAAATGTTAGCCACAGTATTAAATATGTAGTAGGCCTACACTGCTCATATGATAAAAAATACACAGCACAACATTCAGCTTAACATTGTATTTATTTGGCGCACTTTTTAGATGTTAATTCCTCTTTTAATGTGTCATTGATCGCTTAAGCGAGCGATTTATTTCCACCGGCACGTTTTTCCGATCTGCTGGTGGAGCAGGACAGTGGGCGCTCTCACAGCTGATCGTTGCCGGGTCGGCTTGTGCAGCTGACGGCCGGGCTGACCAAGCGCATGCTGTCATGAGTAAAATGCAAAATGTGTTATTTTTAGTTTTTAAACCCCTTTTGAGTAGTGCTATCTAAAAGGGCCAATACATTGTAATCATTCTGCAGACGTGTATTTATTTTATGGGGACCATTATCGGACAGTTAGTGCGTCTTTTTCTCCTCTACCACTTATATTATGCCCGCACCCCCAGCCCAGTTGGTTGCATTTCAGAACAGCAACACGCTTTTTTTAGTGGCGATTTTTGAGTCAGACCACTTTTTCTTCGTCTATTCAAAGAAATGGCGACATATAATTGTATATGCTGTTTTATAGCATTTGAGCAATAGCCATTATGTAAACCTAAAATGCAAAATCCTCAGCTGGAGATCGTTTGTTGTCAACACCAACGCTGTTGACCGCAGCAGTTATTTTCTTCCTAACTGCTGCCTTCTGTCGTTCTTCGATGCCGCTTGTAATGCTCCGAAATGAAACTCTTTATTTTTCTACTTTCGCTGTTATTCTGTCAATTTCTACTTCAGATAAGTTCCTCTTTTGTGCCGTAATGCGCTTATCCATGTCGCAAAACTGAGAAAATATAGGGGCGTGGTACGATTGTTTTCAGTCTCCACATTTATCAATAATGGCGTGGCGTACACCGAGATTGGCGAGATACGACTGTTTGATAAATCCCACGCGATACCTGGCGTAGGGAGGTATTTGCACCAGAATCTGCACCAGTTTCCACGCAAGTTTGATAAATGAGGGCCAATGAGTTAGATATTGGCATACTTATTCAAACATTTCTGGAAAAAACACAAATAGCCATTTGCCTCAGTAGGCCCATTTGACACCCTCTGCCACTATAGTCCCTAAAAGCTCGAAATAAAACCTTCACTGGGGGGAAACATGAGGTTTGGATTATAATTCAGAGGAAGACAGAAATGTGTAATTTTTCTTTCATTGACAAAGGTGATCACAAATGAACATGTTTAATTTACACTGGATATTTTGAACCCACAGTTTACAATTTGGGTCATGGTATTTTATTGAAGAAGTTAAAAGCGCATGTACGACTTGACTGATTAAATCGGATAAAATAAATAATAATCCAAATGGAAAGAAAAAACTCCCTGAAGAGAAAGGTTCACTTGACAAACAGTGACCAGCTGCTGAGTTTGGCTCCTCCCACCGCAGGTCCGTCCCTGTCCTCTATCACGTCCGCAGAGAAGCTTTAAATACTGAGCCAGGCAGCTCTCAACTCATTCTTCTCTTTGGAGCTTAATCTAGTGAAAACAAAAATGCCTGGTCGCGGAAAAGGAGGCAAAGGGCTCGGTAAAGGAGGCGCTAAGCGTCACCGTAAAGTTCTCCGTGATAACATCCAGGGAATCACCAAACCCGCCGTCTGGCTCGCCGTGGCGGAATGAAGCGAATCTCCGGTCTGATCTACGAGGAGACCCGCGGTGTGCTCAAGGTTTTCCTGGAGAACGTCATCCGTGACGCCGTCACCTACACCGAGCACGCCAAGAGGAAGACCGTCACCGCCATGGACGTGGTGTTCGCTCTGAAGAGGCAGGGCCGCACGCTCTACGGCTTCGGAGGTTAAACAGGACCCATCATAACGACAACCTAACGGCTCTTTTAAGAGCCACACACCACGTAGAAAGAGATTATTCATAATAATAGTAATAAACATTCTGTATAGGTTTTGCACTAACGGTATGAAAATGGGCAATGTGAACATAATTTACAATATGTTCTTTTGAATGTGGCTATTTCTGCCTTCCCTCCAAGTTCAAAAAGACATGATCATATTCAATATTAATGCCAGAGGTGGAAAGAGTACACAAATATTCTACTCAAGTAAAAGTATGATTACTTGGATGAAATTTTAAGTACTGGTCTAAAAATCTACTGAAGTAAAAGTAAAAAAGTAGCTGATTTAAAATGTAATTAAAGTACAAGTTACTAGTTACTTTTGAACAGCGGGAGGGGGCAGGGGTCTCTTCAGTGTAGGGCATTATATATATAGACAAACTAGTTTTGTTTAATTAATGCAATGTCACCACACATGTATGGATGTATACTGTGTCATTATACTTTAGATAAGCAAATATGGAGCAAATAGTCTGTTAATGTGGGAATTTAACCGGTCTACAGACCTAAACAGACTGCAGCTGCAGTTCTAATAATGTAATTGTGTATAATTGATCTAAACCATGGACATTGCAAGGTTAGGCTGCTCGATTTAGACAAAAATCATAATCATGATTGACATTGTGTACTAAAGATTATTATTATTATGTCGGTATTCCCTTCACCAGATTAAACACCCCTAAATTAATATCAGGACGTTTTCATGTAAATATAGCCTGCCAAGTCTATTTGTTCCTGGTATAAACTTGTTCCACTATAAAGTATATGTGTTCATCGACCCCTACACTTTTACATGGCAAGAAAAGACCAAAAGCCGATTCACACAATTCCCAAAAGGTTTTACTTTTCACCAAAAACCTTCACACCTTTTATCACCTTAAAGGCTCTGGTTTTAAAGCATGTGACCCTTTGACCCTGGCCTATCTCCAGATCTCCCCTGTGTTGATCCCCTAATGACCCTTACAATTGTCACTTCTAATTTATCCTAGGTTAAGTCCAACATTCAGACCTTTATCCCTCAGATAAGTTTTTAGAAAAGGAGGAGATTAGAGTATAGGTTTTAATTATTCTGGTGGATGAATACCTCACAATTACCCCTGGCTTCAAAAGACTACCGTTAAGTCCTCACTAAGTTCATACACCTGGATGAGCTAGGCCAATAGATAAATGCAATTCCCCCTTTATTCATGGAGCGTGTTTATGGGATGTGTATTCTTTTAAATCAGTAGTGTAGCCGTAGTGTAGGTTTGAATTGCTTACCTCAGGAGCGCCGCGATCTCTTTAAAGAAAAAACCCTAATTAGGTCCTTTTTCCCAATACTATTCTAAAAATTCAGGCCAAAGATTTATAACGTTTTTAAGAAATTTTATTCAATCAATATAAAAAGATTATACGTTCACAATAAAAAAAAGAAAAGATAAAATAAAATGAAAGGAAGGAAAATAAGTCCCTAAACTCCCATTAAAGTGGTTTCTATATGTATATGAGAAGTATGAGTTCCCTTATGTGTTGTATGTTTTTGTTCACATTGAATTTAGTTCATGAGTTCTCCCATTTTCAATCCACAAGGGATCAGGAGTATTCTCATCTTCAGGTTTTTTTAAAGCTCTACTGTCTACACAACTTCAATAGTTCTGGGTGTTGGCCGATTCTTTCAATCTTTTCATATATGTTTGAATATCTTCAAATGATATGACAAGTTTGATTTTGCGACACAACAATCAGGAAAAGTTGGTTCAACAGTTTATTTGGTTGATCCACAAGAGATCAGGAGTAAAAGTTTGTCCACTGTCTACACAACTTCAATAGTTCTGGGTGTTGGCCGATTCTTTCAATCTTTTCATATATGTTTGAATATCTTCAAATGATATGACAAGTTTGATTTTGCGACACAACAATCAGGAAAAGTTGGTTCAACAGTTTTTCAACCTCAACTCCATGCTATTCTACAACCTGGTTCATCAATTAGTTCCCATCAATAACCCAAATGGTCCCTTACCAAACTTCTCAGAATAGAAAAGGAAGAATTGGTTCCGAGCCTCTTCCCCTTCTTGAAAAGAAAAAATAACTCTTCTAAATTCTAGTATTTTGCACTCAAAAAGATTCAGAGTGTTTCTTTCGAGTTTTTCTTCTAAGTCTTTCGTCCATGCTAAAAGAACAAAAAAGTGGAACAGTCAAAATTTCCCCAAATAAAAGCAGTCAAAAAAGCTCCTTCTTTCTCAAAACCCTGGCCTTAAATAGTCTGAAGACAGAGAGAGTGGGTGTGTGTATGAGGAGGAGAGAGGGTGGGGGAAAAGATGAGGGTGTGTGTGTCCAGCTCAAGGACCCACTGCCCCCCTTGTCTCTCTCTCACCCCTGACCTGTCCCAGGACAAGCCCAGACATGCCTTTTCAGAGAGGCCTTGTGAATTCACAATTATGTATATATTTCAGGATAAAAACTTGAATACAACACCTTTAGTGATTCTACCTTAATATTAAAGGCCACTTGTTACCTTGCCTGTGTTATTAAAAATATCATACTTTTCCCTACGAAAACAAGAAATATACATTTCACATTCTCCTAGGAACAAAATATGTACAATGAAAAGTTGCAATATTCTTGCCTATCTCAACACCCTCTCTTGTAACTTCATAATTGGACATATTCAACCATCATCAAGACAATAAATGCCTTCACAATAAAAATCATAAAAAAAATAATCTTTTTTTTTTTTTTTTTTTAACCTGATCCACAAAACATAGCAATATCTCACAGCCACAAAGCAGTAGGATACAGTATCCGTAATATGAAACTACAAATAAAGAAAAGCATAAACCCAGTAACCATAATACTAAGGTAAAACCCAGATCACCAGATCAAAAATATAAAAAGCAAGAAATAAGTGATGGATTACCAAAAACACTAGTTACTAAAAATGTATTATTAAAAAGTCAGATAAAAACAAAGGATCATAAAGGAAAAAAATAAGGAAAAAGTCATCAAGCCAAAAACATTTTAGTACTATTGTAGAAAAATCACAGCATCTTGACCCAATTTAGAGTAATGAGTCCGTTAGACAGTATAGTCAAAAGTTCTTAAGCTTTTGCAATGTCCACAAAACTAAATATAGTCCCACGACGATTCAATCATAATCCATTTTCTTCGGCCTGTTGAGGCTCTTCTTCAAACACAGAGCATGTAGATGAGTCAATATCTGAGTGTCTGCTTACACATAAGGTGGCAGCCTTTGTCCCAGGCATTCACCTTTTTATAATCTTCTCCAAGCTTAGCATATTGGACACTTTCCCTTGGCTCGCTTCGTAGAACATCTGCGTATGCCCAGCAGTGAGAGCAGGAATAAGGGCAGATGATGAAAGGCCCACTGCAGGACAAGGTAGAGTTGATGCCCCAGCAGGATAGAGTTGCCGACCTACAGCAACTGATGGAGGTGCAATGGTTCACCTCACCCAGCAGTGGATGATTCTGCAGCTCGGCACCGGGATAGCAGAAGGTCTCCGCCCTCGGCAGGAGAACTTGTCGGACCATGGATGAGCCAACGAGGAGGCACTGGAGTTCCGCTGTTTGGCCTTGCTGCGCTGCAGAGCAACCATGTGAAGGCCGGGCTGGATCACTAGCCTGCAGTGTTGATGCCCGCGGTCCAGAGCGGCAAAGCTGCGTAGGTTGAGCCGGGCGTCTGGTGGCTCCTTCTGAACGTCTGATGATGGCATCCTGCAGCATCCTACGTCGGTTCTCTCCCGTGTTGTAACGACGAGACGTCTGGGAAACACCGGCCACAGGTGGAGAGGAGACATCGGCAGCGTAGGAAGCGGCGGCGGGCAGCGTAGTGACAGCGGAGGAAGAGGAGGCAGTGTCACAGCTGAAGATGTAGCTGGCAGGTGACGCCTGTGTGTCAGCGGTGTAGTAGACCCCAGAAGCTTGTCAGCTTCTTCTGCAGACAAAAAAGTCTCCAAGCGGTTGTGATATAGTACTCCATGTTAAAGAAAAAATGCATATCAACAGCTAAAGCTGCTGAAGCTATATCTGGGATTTATAGAAAAGATCCTGTAGAGTCTTGGTAGAATATAGAGTTTAATGTTTAGTGAATAGGCAAAGGAGCCCTCTTGTCCATGAGAGGAAAAATATCTCATGATTGAAAAACAATAAAAAAAGTAGCAAATCAAATCAAAAACTGTAGTAATCCATCAATAAAAATAAAGTTAAAATAAAGGTAGCAAAGGTGTCTTTACTGGTGCTATGCTTCTATTGGTTATGTTAATGTATTTCCGGGTACTGACATAATATCAGGTAGGCAAAACAAATAAAAATGTCAATGATAGGAGTAAAAATGAGCAAATCATTCAACATTGCAGTAGTAACTTAATATAATAAAGATAAAAATCTAGGAAAATTGTGGCTATACTGGTGTTAAGCCCTCGTGATTATTGATTTATTTAAAAATAAAAATAAAATTCACAGGTTAAAAGGCAATTAGAAAAGCCTTCAGATTTTGTTTTTAAAAGAGCTGAGAGTTGCAGCAGACCTACAGTTTCTGGGAGTCTATTCCAGACATGCGATGCATAAAAACTATAAGCTGCTACTCCATAACTATGTTTTGGCCACTAAGATAAATCAAAAATTATGATTTTATTTTCCCTAAAACACTGATATAGGAAAAGATTGGATGGGCTGGCAAAAAGAAAATTAAAGGGTGCTCTGGCCAACCACACAATGGGCCGTCGGACCAGAGACTATACACTGCCTATAAGTAACTAAACTTCAAATAAAGCCGCGAAAAACAGGGTTACCAGTCCCATCCTTTTGTAGCAACATCAAATAAAATCTGAAGTCATTCTATTGGTGATTTTAGTTTTACCCTCAGCTAGGAAAACAAACAAAAAATTGTGCTGGGAGAACAACATCTTCTATGATTGAGAAGACTGAGAATATGTGAAAAGATAAAAGAAAAAATACACTAAAGTAGTAGAAAGTAAAAACTAAATATAGTTACACTAAGTGCAGGTGGTAGAGGTGAACGTCGTAAACTAAGGCCATTAGTTAAGAATGAGATGTCTCCAATGGAGACACCCAGACTAGAGACTGTCCATCCTTGCTGTTATCAGTCCCAAAAGGGTTAAAGGTCACAGGCCTAGGCCAGTGAGAAATGGCAAGTGTACACCTGCCATCCCTCTCTACCCACTTGACTGATCTTTGCACTCAGAGAGAGAAAAAAAAAAAAAAAGACAATTAAATGTAAATGTATTTACACATTTCAAATAAAAAGCGCCCCTGAGGAAGACAATACCCACACGGCTTGTGTTATGTAGATAGAGGTCATAGGGATTCAACAGCAGGACCAGGTAAAAATGGGATAAGGTGACTCAATTTAGTTTAGTTTCTTTACAGAGTAGTTTCAGTTGTTTCTTTAACCCATCAACCATAGCACCCTGTTGACCTCTGACCTCAGTTATGTTGTGTATGTAAGAAGCTTGGGTATGTGGATTAGGTTTTCTTTTAAATACCTATTGATTTTCGTAAACCCTACATGTCCCAAAGCTTTGTGCACTTTAGTCACCACTTGATAGGCTTGGCCAAGTGGAACCTCAGTGTATGCATCATTTTTCACCCATTCGGATGGAAAAAGGAAAGTAACCTTAGCCACTACGGGCCTAGTTGTTGCCAATTGGTCCTTCATGTGTGCACCTGCAGTAATTACTTAAAGAGGCTTTCTCAAGTATAACTGTGGTGTGCGATTTTCTTTGTGTTTATCTGATGGAATATCAAAGAGATGTTTAGCCATTTCCGGCCTGGCTTGGCCATTTCTACTATTTCTGTGTTACCACAATATCTATATACTAAATACCTGCTTCAACAAGCATTTTAGAACATTTTGTTCTTTTATTGAAAACTAAACTATAAAACATTAAACCTATATTAAATAGATTAATTTTCATATGAGGGCTAATTGACATTGGTTGTTTGTGGATGTTTTGGGGTAGCTATATGGTGTCTCATTTCAAACCTATTCATATATGGACTAGCACCAAAAACTTCAGTGACATCACATGTATCTGTTCTTTGCAGCTGAAATGACTGGCAGCTCCCACTAACGTTTAAGAAGCTCTTAGCGTCAGCACAGAGTCTACAACTATCCTATTTGAGAATGACAAACTTTCGGTCTTCTATTTTCACCATGTATCTAATAACACTGAAGACATACTGCTTTTATCTAGTGCCCTGCATGCATGGCTGTGAATAGCGAAATACCTGTTCTTGTTTGCTTCAAAATAAAAGTCAACTCACGTTTGGCTAGTAACAGGCTTTAATGTGAAGGTGCACTGAGATGTTCTGTTTGCACAACCAATAACTTAATTGTGGTAATGTAAAGAGCCGTGCCTCTCCCATTTACCAAGTTCAAGGTTCATTAAATGTTTAGAAACGCCAATTGCACACATCTTTCACCAGCCAAAGTGATGGTTTGACCTAATACCTTACCCGCCTAAGACTACATTTACCCTTGTTTTGCAAAAATTAAATTTTGAGCCCTCGAAGCAGTTTCATGCATTGCTCCTTTGTGTCTCACTCTCATCACTAGCAACAAGTGCAAGCAAACTTGTTTTTATCTTTGCATGTCATTTATTCTAATAGCAAATGTGATCAAAACTGTCGCACTGTACTCTGAGTCCAAAAATTTAGATTTTGGACAATTTAGAAAACCCTGGTGAATAGCTGGTATCTGTTTTATGGCTTTGGGAGCTGCAAGCACAGGCTGCAGGACGAGGGGCAATAAAACAAGAAAAGGTGGAGAGGAGAAGAGGAGGAATACCCCTTCACTACCCCCTCTTCAACTTTCAAGAATAGATTGTTGACGAATGTTACAGCTAAATTATATTATAAAAAGGTAACAGTCCTACCCAAAAGGCCCTTGATAATTATGTCTCATCCAAGTAGACTCCCTCTGCATTCCTTCCCCTGTTATTGTTAAAATTGCAGCAGCCACACCACCACCATAAGTCAGATTCCAATTCTCTGTATTTGCCATCATACAGGGTTCTGTAAAAGGAAGGCCCACAATAGTGGACTGTAATATTACTAATTTTCCTTATTGTATTGATTACAACCAAGAACTAACTAACAACTAAGAATTCCCTGTTACAGACCAAAAACAGTCTGGTTATATCATCCATATTTCCAGAATGATAGTATTTTTCTTGGAAGGTTTGTAGCCGTTTAATTCGTCTCTTCTATCCCTGAGTCTTTATAGCACTGGTTAGCTAGGCCAGCTTGACTTTCATAGAGTTACAGGTTACACCTTCGGATTCAGCTGCTGTCGACGGGAGAATGAGCTATATTTATTAGTCAAATAAGCCCTTTCGCCTGGCTGTTATTTCAACAAGTATCGGTACCTTCTGAACCATATACGCAAAGTTAAACAAAATCTACTAACTACCCTAAATGCCCTCTCTTGAAGTACGTTTAGTTTAGAGTGATTTTTTACTCAACTAGTCAAAGATGTTATCCCTATGGCAATTTTTGCTCTCCCTTTTTAAACAGACATTCCCTTCTCCAGTGAAAAGGGTGACCAGAGTTTTTAGAGGTGAGTTTTATAAGCCTTTGCCAAAGGTCTTAGCCTAGTTTAAATAAAGCAGGAAGTAATAAACACTCAATCCTAGTTTTGCCGGTACATGCGTTCTGTTTTTATTAAAGGAAACTTTGACACATCTTAAGGATATTTTGCCCCGTTTATACTTCCTGGCAGATTTCGAATACCTTTTCAGCTTGATTTCGCTGGTTGAAAAAGACCCCCACTAAGGGCTGTGGATCTTTGTATTTTAAGCTGAAAAGAATAATAGTTGCCCTATCCTCCCTGTTTTATCCTTAATATAAGTAAACAGTGATTATGGGTCTATTTATCTGATCAACCCCACGTGCTGGGCGCCATAAAGATTATTATTATTATGTCGGTATTCCCTTCACCAGATTAAACACCCTAAATTAATATCAGGACGTTTTCATGTAAATATAGCCTGCCAAGTCTATTTGTTCCTGGTATAAACTTGTTCCACTATAAAGTATATGTGTTCATCGACCCCTACACTTTTACATGGCAAGAAAAGACCAAAAGCCGATTCACACAATTCCCAAAAGGTTTTACTTTTCACCAAAAACCTTCACACCTTTTATCACCTTAAAGGCTCTGGTTTTAAAGCATGTGACCCTTTGACCCTGGCCTATCTCCAGATCTCCCCCTGTGTTGATCCCCTAATGACCCTTACAATTGTCACTTCTAATTTATCCTAGGTTAAGTCCAACATTCAGACCTTTATCCCTCAGATAAGTTTTTAGAAAAGGAGGAGATTAGAGTATAGGTTTTAATTATTCTGGTGGATGAATACCTCACAATTACCCCTGGCTTCAAAAGACTACCGTTAAGTCCTCACTAAGTTCATACACCTGGATGAGCTAGGCCAATAGATAAATGCAATTCCCCCTTTATTCATGGAGCGTGTTTATGGGATGTGTATTCTTTTAAATCAGTAGTGTAGCCGTAGTGTAGGTTTGAATTGCTTACCTCAGGAGCGCCGCGATCTCTTTAAAGAAAAAACCCTAATTAGGTCCTTTTTCCCAATACTATTCTAAAAATTCAGGCCAAAGATTTATAACGTTTTTAAGAAATTTTATTCAATCAATATAAAAAGATTATACGTTCACAATAAAAAAAAGAAAAGATAAAATAAAATGAAAGGAAGGAAAATAAGTCCCTAAACTCCCATTAAAGTGGTTTCTATATGTATATGAGAAGTATGAGTTCCCTTATGTGTTGTATGTTTTTGTTCACATTGAATTTAGTTCATGAGTTCTCCCATTTTCAATCCACAAGGGATCAGGAGTATTCTCATCTTCAGGTTTTTTTAAAGCTCTACTGTCTACACAACTTCAATAGTTCTGGGTGTTGGCCGATTCTTTCAATCTTTTCATATATGTTTGAATATCTTCAAATGATATGACAAGTTTGATTTTGCGACACAACAATCAGGAAAAGTTGGTTCAACAGTTTATTTGGTTGATCCACAAGAGATCAGGAGTAAAAGTTTGTCCACTGTCTACACAACTTCAATAGTTCTGGGTGTTGGCCGATTCTTTCAATCTTTTCATATATGTTTGAATATCTTCAAATGATATGACAAGTTTGATTTTGCGACACAACAATCAGGAAAAGTTGGTTCAACAGTTTTTCAACCTCAACTCCATGCTATTCTACAACCTGGTTCATCAATTAGTTCCCATCAATAACCCAAATGGTCCCTTACCAAACTTCTCAGAATAGAAAAGGAAGAATTGGTTCCGAGCCTCTTCCCCTTCTTGAAAAGAAAAAATAACTCTTCTAAATTTTTCTAAGTATTTTGCACTCAAAAAGATTCAGAGTGTTTCTTTCGAGTTTTTCTTCTAAGTCTTTCGTCCATGCTAAAAGAACAAAAAAGTGGAACAGTCAAAATTTCCCCAAATAAAAGCAGTCAAAAAAGCTCCTTCTTTCTCAAAACCCTGGCCTTAAATAGTCTGAAGACAGAGAGAGTGGGTGTGTGTATGAGGAGGAGAGAGGGTGGGGGAAAAGATGAGGGTGTGTGTGTCCAGCTCAAGGACCCACTGCCCCCCTTGTCTCTCTCTCACCCCTGACCTGTCCCAGGACAAGCCCAGACATGCCTTTTCAGAGAGGCCTTGTGAATTCACAATTATGTATATATTTCAGGATAAAAACTTGAATACAACACCTTTAGTGATTCTACCTTAATATTAAAGGCCACTTGTTACCTTGCCTGTGTTATTAAAAATATCATACTTTTCCCTACGAAAACAAGAAATATACATTTCACATTCTCCTAGGAACAAAATATGTACAATGAAAAGTTGCAATATTCTTGCCTATCTCAACAGTACACTGTAAACAATTGCTGTAAATTTACAGCAGGATTTCAACAGCATTAACCTGTTATTTATAAAAACAGCATTTAACTGTTAATATAAAAGGCAGGCTGCTAAATGACAGTCCTTTGCTGTTATGTTACGGAACGGTAATGTTTTTCAAAAATACTGAACTTTCCTGTTAATTTACCATCAAACGTTGAAGGGACAACTTGACATGAGCTGCCTGCACATGTGAAGCTTATACAATTTTCTTCATTAATCCTCATCCATCCACATCTTAACTAATAAGTGTTGTTTACTTTATATCCTCTGGTTAAGTTTACTTAAAGTTGAGTTATATTTACTTGGAAATGGAAAGTGCAGTTAACGTAATTAAAGCAAGTTAGTCTGAAGTTATGTTTACTCAGTAGAATGAAGGAAACGGATTGCCTTAGATAAATCAAGTAAGCACAACAAAGTGTATTGTAGAGACGCCCCCTTTCCCACAATGACTTGCACTGGACTAAACGTTTGTTATGTTGCTATTTGCACCCTCAGTAAAGGGAATGTTGCATTCCATTACCTCACCATACATTTTGTTTAAATAAAACATTTCTGTGTGAACTAACCGTTAGTTTTGGTTATAACAAAAGGTTTGTGGAAATCTTAAGCAAGATCCCGAGTTCAACTCAGGAGTCAATTTACAATAGAAATTAATCATTCCATTGAACTTGATATATTGTAACAAGTGTCTTGAAGTAACAAACAGAAGCTGCTCTCTGTGTTTAGCATTTGAACAAATAGGGGACATAGTAAACTTACATATGGAATGAAACACATCTGCCCAATGAAATATAACATCCCCTTCGCTCACGGTGCAAACAGCAACATAACAAACATTTAGTCCAGGTTCATCCCTTTTTTCATTAACAGTATAATCCTGTCAATTTTAGTGACAGTAAAATAATGTTAATTTAACAGTATTAAAATGGCAACCCTGCTGCCAGTTGATTGATGTTTTTTTCCAGGGAAATTTCTTACAGTGTAATCACAATTATTATAGACAATTATTCATTGATTTAAGAACTGCAACATGCACTTATTTAACATTTGAAACCATGACTTTAAACATAGCCTATCCTAATTGAACTGAAAACAAGGAAAATGCAAATAGCCTAAGTAAAACATATTTTTAATAATTAAATTAAATAAGTGTAAAAATCTAAATAAACCGTTGCAAATGTTGTTGATAGGGCACATCTTTGCTAGCAGGAATGTGAGGGCATATTTTATTTATATCTCATGGAGCTGGCTGGATAAGCAAGTTGCATTGTAGGCTACAGTGTTCTTAATTGATGACTGTTGTGGTGACAATAGTCAAGGAGCTTTAAACTTCCTGTGTTTTTTATTCCTTTATTGCTTGGTTATAGACCACTAGGATTAAACTTAAAGTGAGTAAATTAATTGGTCGTGATGTTTTGAGGTGCAGCTGGGTCGGATATGCCTTTTTTCTCTCTCTCTCTTCTCTCTCTCTCTCTCTTCTCTCTCTCTCTCTCTCTCTCTCTCTCTCTCTCTCGCGGTCGCGTATGTCATCTGACTCGCGTGTCCGTGCGTAACATATCTTGCACATTATTTTAGTCTATTAGTTTTACCTTTCTTCTCGACCAAAGGCTGCCTTTCTGCCGTCTTCTGGAAGTTTTTCAAAGCTCCCGGCAACACGCACCGTCTCCATCCTACTCTGCACTGTTAAACTGAAAGCTAAACTATCAGGTGAGGGAGGGACCGATCGCACGGCTGGATGAAAGGTTTGCTGCATTTAAAAGCCTTCACGTCTTCACGTGCGGTACAATGATAGTTTAACTAGGATTATTTTGTTTTAATGATAAAGGGAAGCAATGTTTGTTGTTATCATGTAGTCGCAATGTGTTCTTCTCCTCCTGTCGATCATTCACTGTGTTAGTTTCCGGTATTGTGCCGTAAAAATAAAAGCCCCCCGCGATATTTCTTTTCTTTGGTAACACTTTACAATAAGGTACACAAAAAAAAGAGTAGTTACCCTTTTAAAAAGGTTAGTTTGTAGTGATCTTACATAATTCACCTATGGAACTGAAGTTCCGGGGTTCCGGGGGAACTGTTATACTGGGGGAATTTCCTGTTTTGTCTTGTTGGCGTTTTAAGACTATCAGGAGTTTACTGTCTGCTCCGTTGTTGTTACTTGACAAGTGCATTAATGTCATTAAAGCAGTTAGCTCCGTCTTTTGACACTCCGCCTCCGACTCCCGTCTTTACACGCCACATTGGTGACCCTGACGTCAGTCCCGCTGAAGATTCCGAGACTGATTTGAATATCGATCGCAACAGCATGGCGCTTTCCATCGTTCTCAAACTGCCAGAGTTCTGGGAGACGTCCGCGGCAACGTGGTTCGCACAGGCAGAGGCTCAGTTCACCCTCCGTGGGATTACAGATGATGCCACACGCTATTACCACGTCGTCTCAGCACTGGGGAGCTCCACTGCAGCCAGGACAGTAAGCTTTATTACATCTCCTCCTGCCCAAAATAAATATGCAGGGCTCAAGGCTTACCTCCTCAAAATCTTTGAACTGTCAAGATCGGAAAGAGCCCGGCGTCTTCTTGCCATTCAAGGCCTGGGGGACAGCAAACCCTCCGAACATATGGAAATGATGTTAAACCTGCTGGGCACGGAGGTACCAAATTTCCTTTTCATCGAACTCTTCCTGCGACACATGCCACCACACGTCCAGACAGCGCTCGCGAATACATCCATCACGGAGCCACGAGCTCTAGCGGAGGAGGCAGACAGGTTCTTTCTGGCCACCCAGCGTTTCGCCCCGGATGTGCTGGCCCCGACACGCAGTTACACTCGTCCGGGCAGCAGCGCTCCCCTTGGCGGAGGGCACGCGTCCACCGACAGCCTTGCCGCTGCGGGCTTATGCTTTTTCCATGCACGTTTCGGGCCAAGGCAAAAAGGTGCCGCTCTCCGTGCACTTTCAACGCGGCGGGAAACGCCAAGGCCTGCGCTCAGTAGTGGCCGTGAGCGCAGGCACAAAGGGCCGGCTGCTGTTCATCGTGGACACCCTCTCCAGGCGTAAATTCCTTTGCGACACCGGTGCACAGAGGAGCGTGGTGCCGGCTACGGTGGACGACGCCGCCGGCGGGTTGCACGGCCCTCCCTTAACATCTGCCAACGACACCCCGATCCGAACGTATGGCACGAAGTCTGTGGATTTATGTTTTGGAGGTCAACGGTTCACATGGGATTTTGTTACAGCCGACGTCTCCTTCCCCCTCTCGGCGCAGATTTTCTGTGCGCACACGGGCTGCTGGTTGATGTCAAGAACGAGCGCCTGGTGGACGCATTGACCTTCTCCTCGTTCGCATGTGTCTGCGATGAGGGGACATACGACGGCCTTTCTAGCTCGCTCTCTGAGGGTGACAAGTACCAGCGGCTGCTCAGAGAGTTCTCTAGCCTGCTGCAACCGACCTTCTCGTCCACGTCGACGAAACACGGTGTGGAGCACCATATTGAGACGAAAGGGCCCCCCGTCCATGCCAGGGCCCGACGGCTTGCTCCGGAGAGACTGGCGGTTGCTAAGGCTGAATTCGCCAACATGGAGCGCCTGGGCATCATTCGCCGTTCCGACAGTCCGTGGTCCTCGCCACTCCACATGGTTCCGAAGCAGGATGGCGGCTGGCGCCCGTGTGGAGACTACCGCCGCCTAAATGATGCCACCACGCCCGACCGCTATCCAGTGCCCCATATTCAGGACTTCTCCGTGCATCTGGCGGGGAAGCTCCTGTTTTCCAAAGTCGACCTTGTGCGGGGCTACCACCAGGTTCCGGTGCACCCTGCGGATGTCCCGAAGACAGCTGTGGTCACTCCGTTTGGGTTGTTTGAGTTCCTCAGGATGCCATTCGGCCTGAAAAACGCGGCCCAGTCCTTCCAGCGGCTGATGGACTCGGCGCTGAGGGACATGCCTTTCATCTTCGTCTACTTGGACGATGTCCTGGTCGCCAGTTCCTCGGAGGAGGAGCACCTCACACACCTCCGGGCCCTCTTCACAAGGCTCGACCGCCACGGCTTGATCATTAACCCGGCGAAGTGTGTTTTTGGGGTGCCGTCCATCCAGTTCCTCGGGCACCTCATCAACAGGGATGGTGCCGTCCCCCTTCCGTCGAAGGTGGAGGCTGTTTCCAACTTTCCCCGCCCACGTTCGGCCCGGGGGCTCCGGGAGTTCCTGGGGATGGTCACCTTCTATCACCGATTCATACACCGGGCGGCCCACACTATGCGCCCGCTGTATGAGGCCCTCAAGGACAAGACGCCCGGCCAAGACGTCGACTGGACTGCAGAGAGGGACAGAGCGTTCGAGGACACTAAGACTGCATTGAGCCGGGCCGCATTGTTGGTCCACCCGTTGCCCGGAGCTCAGGTGGCCCTCACAACTGACGCGTCCGACTACGCGGTTGGCGCGGTGTTAGAGCAGTGGGACGGTGGCGCCTGGCAACCGCTCGCCTTTTTCAGCCGCCAGCTGGTGCCCCGGGGGCGCAAATACAGTACTTTCGACAGGGAGCTGCTCGGCGTCTGGCTGGCAATCCGCCATTTCCGCTTCGCCCTGGAGGGCCGTCAGTTTACGGTTTTTGTGGACCACAAACCCCTCACGTTCTCCATGTCCAAGGTAGCCGAGCCGTGGTCCGCCCGCCAACAGCGCCAGCTGTCATCCATCTCTGAGTATACCACGGACATCCGGCACATCGCTGGCAAATCCAACGTGGTCGCGGATTGCCTCTCCAGAGTGATCGTCGGCGCGGTGCAGCTGGGTCTCGACTACTCGCGTATGAGTGCGGAACAGGCCACGGACCACGGATTTCAGTCCCTCAATGACTCAGACACCGGGCTGCGCCTGGAAAAAGTGGCGATCGGCGACTCAGGGGTCAGGTTGTGGTGTGACCTCTCCACCGGCCAGCCCAGGCCACTGGTCCCTGCCGGCTGGCAGCGGGCTGTTTTCGAGGCAATACACGGCCTGTCCCATCCCGGTAGGAGGGCGTCCGTGAGGCTGGTCTCTCAGAAGTTCGTCTGGAAAGGACTGAAGAAGGACATACGGGCCTGGGTCGACTCGTGTGTGTCCTGTCAGCGTGCAAAAGTGCACCGCCACACCAAGGCCCCGTTGGAGCCATTCGTCGTCCCCGGTAGGAGGTTCGACCATGTCAACATCGACCTGGTGGGGCCACTCCCCCCTTCGCATGGTTTCACCCACCTCCTCACGATGGTGGACAGGACGACGCGTTGGCCTGAAGCTGTGCCACTCACCTCGACATCGTCTTCCGATGTGGCCCGTGCGTTTATCGGCACGTGGGTCGCGCGCTTTGGGACACCTTCGGACCTCACCTCCGACCGGGGTGCACAGTTTACCTCGGAGATCTGGAATGTGGTTGCCAGGGATCTGGGGGTTAAACTGCATCGCACTACCGCATACCATCCTCAGGCTAATGGGTTGTGCGAGCGGTTCCATCGCTCCATGAAGGCGGCCTTGCGTGCCAGTTTGACGGACGGCAACTGGTTGGACAAACTTCCCTGGGTGATGCTGGGGCTCCGGACGGCGCCTAAGGAGGACCTGCAGTCCTCGTCTGCCGAGTTAGTCTACGGTCAGGTGCTGCGAGTTCCAGGGGATTTCATTCCGAACGCCACGACACCCTGGTCGGCGGCCAGGCGGCGGTCCTCTCTGCTGGAGGTCGCCAAGCAGTTCGCACCCGTCCCCACTTCGCAGCACTGCACCCCCGTTTCCCTGGTGCCACCCAATCTGCACACGGCGGAGTTTGTGTTCATCCGCCACGACGCCCACCGTGGACCGTTGCGCCCCCCCTATGACGGGCCGTTTAGGGTCTTGCGACACGGGGATAAGAGCCTGGTCGTGGACGTCGGTGGTAGGCCCGAGACTGTCTCTGTCGACAGGATCAAGCCTGCCCACGTGGACATTTCCAGACCGTTGGAGTTGGCCCAGGCTCCGCGCCGTGGACGCCCCCCGTTGCCACGCCCCGCTGGGCTCCCTGCCGCCTTGTCGGTGCCGTTGCCGCCCAGTCCTGGGCTTGGTCCGGCCGCACCCACCACGCCCCTCCCCTCTTCGGCCCCTGCCACTCGTTCTAGTCGCGGCCGGGCCATCGTGCCTTTCCGGCGCGGGGACTTTGACTATGGGTGAATTCTGGGGGGGCTTGTGTAGTGATCTTACATAATTCACCTATGGAACTGAAGTTCCGGGGTTCTGGGGGAACTGTTATACTGGGGGAATTTCCTGTTTTGTCTTGTTGGCGTTTTAAGACTATCAGGAGTTTACTGTCTGCTCCGTTGTTGTTACTTGACAAGTGCATTAATGTCATTAAAGCAGTTAGCTCCGTCTTTTGACACTCCGCCTCCGACTCCCGTCTTTACACGCCACAAGTTTACCTTTTAAACAGGTAAACTAACCTCTTTAAAAGGTAAACTTACCTTTTTTGAAAGGTAAACTTACCTTTTTAAAAGGTAAACTTACTTTTTTTGAAAGGTAAACTTACCTTTTTGAAAGGTAAACTAACCTTTTTTGAAAGGTAAACTTACCTTTTTAAAAGGGTAACTAATCTTTTTTTGTGTACTTTATTGTAAAGTGTTACCAAAGAAAATAAATATGCCCTCACATTCCTGCTAGCAAAAGATGTGCCCTATCAACAACATTTGCAATGGTTTATTTAGATTTTGACACTTATTTAATTTAATTATTAAAAATATGTTTTACTTAGGCTATTTGCATTTTCCTTGTTTTCAGTTCAATTAGGATAGGCTATGTTTAAAGTCATGGTTTCAAATGTTAAATAAGTGCATGTTGCAGTTCTTAAATCAATGAATAATTGTCTATAATAATTGTGATTACACAATGTCAATCATGATTATTGTCTAAATCGAGCAGCCTAACCTTGCAATGTCCATGGTTTAGATCAATTATACACAATTACATTATTAGAACTGCAGCTGCAGTCTGTTTAGGTCTGTAGACCGATTAAATTCCCACATTAACAGACTATTTGCTCCATATTTGCTTATCTAGAGTATAATGACACAGTATAGTATTATTTGCATTGAAATATGAAGCAAATTTCAGAATCAGCTTTCATAAGATTTGTATTTCTTTTTTGGACTTTTCACAGTGAGAAAATGCATGTTTTCAATTATGTTCAAATGTAATCTAACTTTTTCCACAAATGGTTTTCAATAGTGTTTTACAGCTTCCCAAACAGAGCTCAGGATGCCAAACCAGTTGTACATAGTATTTGCATTGAAATATGAAGTAAATTTCAGAATCAGCTTTCATAAGGTTTTTATTGCTTTTTTGGACCTTTCACAGTGAGAAAATGCATGTTTTCAATTATGTTCAAATGTAATCTAACTTTTTCCCCAAATGGTTTTCAAGAGTGTTTCACAGCTTGCCAAACAGAGCTCAGGATGCCAAACCAGTTGTACATAGTATTTGCATTGAAATATGAAGCAAATTTCAGAATCAGCTTTCATAAGGTTTTTATTGCTTTTTTGGACTTTTCACAGTGAGAAAATGCATGTTTTCAATTATGTTCAAATGTAATCTAACTTTTTCCCCAAATGGTTTTCAAGAGTGTTTCACAGCTTGCCAAGCATATCTCAGGATGCAAAACTAGTTGTACATAGTATTTGCATTGAAATATGAAGCAAATTTCAGAATCAGCTTTCATAAGAGTTTTTATTGCTTTTTTGGACTTTTCACAGTGAGAAAATGCATGTTTTCAACTATGTTCAAATTTGCTCTTACTTTTTTTCCAAATGGTTTTCAATAGTGTTACATAGCTTCACAAGCAGCTCTCAGGATGCCAAACCAGTTGTACATAGTATTTGCATTGAAATATGAAGCAAATTTCAGAATCAGCTTTCATAAGATTTTGTATTGCTTTTTTCAACTTTTCACAGTGGGAAAAAGCATGTTTTCAACTATGTTCAAATGTAATCTAACTTTTTCCCCAAATGGTTTTCAAGAGTGTTTCACAGCTTGCCAAGCAGATCTCAGGATGCCAAACCAGTTGTACATAGTATTTGCATTGAAATATGAAGCAAATTTCAGAATCAGCTTTCATAAGGTTTTTATTGCTTTTTTGGACTTTTCACAGTGAGAAAATGCATGTTTTCAATTATGTTCAAATGTAATCTAACTATTCCCCCAAATGGTTTTCAAGAGTGTTTCACAGCTTGCCAAGCAGATCTCAGGATGCCAAACCAGTTGTACATAGTATTTGTATTGAAATATGAAGAAAAATTTCAGAATCAGCTTTCATAAGGTTTTTATTGCTTTTTTGGACCTTTCACAGTGAGAAAATGCATGTTTTCAATTATGTTCAAACGTAATCTAACTTTTTCCCCAAATGGTTTTCAAGAGTGTTTCACAGCTTGCCAAGCAGATCTCAGGATTGCCAAACCAGTGTGTACATAGTATTTGCATTGAAATATGAAGCAAATTTCAGAATCAGCTTTTCATAAGGTTTTTATTGCTTTTTTGGACTTTTCACAGTGAGAAAATGCATGTTTTCAATTATGTTCAAATGTAATCTAACTTTTTCCCCAAATGGTTTTCAAGAGTGTTTCACAGCTTGCCAAGCAGATCTCAGGATGCCAAACCAGTTGTACATAGTATTTGCATTGAAATATGAAGCAAATTTCAGAATCAGCTTTCATAAGGTTTTTATTGCTTTTTTGGACTTTTCACAGTGAGAAAATGCATGTTTTCAATTATGTTCAAATGTAATCTAACTTTTCCCCAAATGGTTTTCAAGAGTGTTTCACAGCTTGCAAGCAGATTCAGGATGCCAAACCAGTTGTACATAGTATTTGCATTGGAAATATGAAGCAAATTTCGAATCAGCTTCATAGGTTTGTATTGCTTTTGGACTTTCACAGTGAGAAAATGCATGTTTCAACTATTTCAAATGTAATCTAACTTTTCCCCAAATGGTTTTCAGAGAGTGTTTCACAGCTCAGGATGCCAAAACCAGAGGCTGATTGAACCCGGGTCCGCTGCTGGCCGAGGCCCATGGGGGTGGACGCCTTACCAACTGAGCTAAAGGCGCCCCCCACCACACACACGTCATTTTGAGTGAAAAAAACAACAGTGTCGTTTTGAGTGAAAAAAAAACGACAGTGTTACTTACCTATGTCGTTTTTTTCTAAATTTCACCAAATTTTTTAAGGTATTTTTTTGCATTTTTATGCTTAATTGATAGTGTAGAGACAGAGTTGAAATGGGGCAGAGAGGGGAGTGACATGCAGAGAACCACCGCGGGCTGGAATCGAACGCGGGTCCGGGGGGGGGGGGGGAAAAAGCCTTACCAACTGAGCTAAAGCGCCCCCACACACAAACACGTCATTTTGAGTGAAAAAAACAACATTGTCGTTTTGAGTGAAAAAAACGACAGTGTTACTCTATGTCATTTTTTTCTAAATTTCACCAAATTTTTTAAGGTATTTTTTTTGCATTTTTATGCTTAATTGATAGTGTAGAGACAGAGTTGAAATGGGGCAGAGAGGGGAGTGACATGCAGAGAACCACCGCGGGCTGGAATCGAACGCGGGTCGCTGCTGGCCGAGGCCCATGGGGGGGACGCCTTACCAACTGAGCTAAAGGCGCCCCCACACACACACACGCTTTTTGAGTGAAAAAAAAAACATTGTCGTTTTGAGTGAAAAAAAACGACAGTATGTCGTTTTTTTCGAAATTTCACCAATTATTTAAGTATTTTTTTTATTTTTATCTAAATTGTTGTAGAGACAAGTTGAAATGGGCAAGAGGGGAGTGATGCAGAGACACCGCGGCTGGAATCGAACGGGCTGCGCTGGCGAGCCCAGGGGGACGCTTACAATGAGCTAAAGGAGCCCACACACACACAGTCATTTTAGTGACGTCGTTTTGATAAAAAACCAGTGTTACTATTCGTTTTTTTCTAAATTTCACCAAATTTTTAAGGTATTTTTTTGCATTTTTATGCTTAATTGATAGTGTAGAGACAGAGTTGAAATGGGGCAGAGAGGGGGGACATGCAGAGAACCACCGCTGGCTGGAATCGAACCCGGGTCCGCATGCTGGCCGAGGCCCATGGGGGGGACGCCTTACCAACTGAGCTAAAGGGCCCCCACACACACACACGTCATTTTGAGTGAAAAAAACAAACATTGTCGTTTTGAGTGAAAAAAAACGACAGTAATGTCGTTTTTTTCGAAATTTCACAAATTTTTTAAGGTATTTTTTTTGCATTTTTATGCTTAATTGATAGTGTAGAGACAGAGTTGAAATGGGGCAGAGAGGGGAGTGACATGCAGAGAACCACCGCGGGCTGGAATCGAACGCGGGTCGCTGCTGGCCGAGGCCCATGGGGGGGACGCCTTACCAACTGAGCTAAAGGAGCCCCCACACACACACACGTCATTTTGAGTGAAAAAAACAACATTGTCGTTTTGAGTGAAAAATAACGACAGTGTTACCTATGTCGTTTTTTTCTAAATTTCACCAAATTTTTTAAGTATTTTTTTTGCATTTTTATGCTTAATTGATAGTTAGAGACAGAGTTGAAATGGGGCAGAGAGGGGAGTGACATGCAGAGAACCACCGCGGGCTGGAATCGAACGCGGGTCTCGTGCTGGCCGAGGCCCATGGGGGGGACGCCTTACCAACTGAGCTAAAGGCGCCCCACACACACACACGTCATTTTGAGTGAAAAAAAAAACATTGTCGTTTTGAGTGAAAAAAAACGACAGTGTTACCTATGTTTTTTTTCGAAATTTCACCAAATTTTTTAAGGTATTTTTTTGCATTTTTATGCTTAATTGATAGTGTAGAGACAGAGTTGAAATGGGGCAGAGAGGGGTAGTGACATGCAGAGAACCACCGCGGGCTGGAATCGAACGGGGTCCGCTGCTGGCCGAGGCCCATGGGGGGGACGCCTTACCAACTGAGCTAAAGGGCCCCCACACACACACACGTCATTTTGAGTGAAAAAAAACAACATTGTCGTTTTGAGTGAAAAAAAACGACAGTGTTACCTATGTCGTTTTTTTTTTTCGAAATTTCACCAATTTTTTTTTCGCATTTTTATGCTTTATTGATAGTGTAGAGACAGAGTTGAAATGGGGCAGAGAGGGGAGTGACATGCAGAGATATGTGTTTTTTCTCGAAATTTCACCAATTTTTTTCGCATTTTTATGCTTTATTGATAGTGTAGAGACAGAGTTGAAATGGGGCAGAGAGGGGAGTGACATGCAGAGAACCACCGCGGGCTGGAATCAAACCCGGGTCAGCTGCTGGCCGAGGCCCATGGGGGGGACGCCTTACCAACTGAGCTAAAGGCGCCCCCACACACACACACGTCATTTTGAGTGAAAAACACACATTGTCGTTTTAGTGAAAAAAAACGACAGTGTTACCTATGTCGTTTTTTTCTAAATTTCACCAAATTTTTTAAGGTATTTTTTTTGCATTTTTATGCTTAATTGATAGTGTAGAGACAGAGTTGAAATGGGGCAGAGAGGGGAGTGACATGCAGAGAACCACCGCGGGCTGGAATCGAACGCGGGTCGCTGCTGGCCGAGGCCATGGGGGGGACGCCTTACCAACTGAGCTAAAGGGCCCCCACACACACACACGTCATTTTGAGTGAAAAAAAACAACATCTGTCGTTTTGAGTGAAAAAAAACGACAGTGTTACTATGTCTTTTTTTCTAAATTTCACCAAATTTTTTAAGGTATTTTTTTTGCATTTTTATGCTTAATTGATAGTGTAGAGACAGAGTTGAAATGGGGCAGAGAGGGGAGTGACATGCAGAGAACCACCGCGGGCTGGAATCGAACGCGGGTCCGCTGCTGGCCGAGGCCCATGGGGGGGACGCCTTACCAACTGAGCTAAAGGCGCCCCCACACACACACACGTCATTTTGAGTGAAAAAAACAACATTGTCGTTTTGAGTGAAAAAAAACGACAGTGTTACCATGTCGTTTTTTTCTAAATTTCACCAAATTTTTTAAAGTATTTTTTTTGCATTTTTATGCTTAATTGATAGTGTAGAGACAGAGTTGAAATGGGGCAGAGAGGGGAGTGACATGCAGAGAACCACCGCGGGCTGGAATCGAACCCGGGTCGCTGCTGGCCGAGGCCCATGGGAGGGACGCCTTACCAACTGAGCTAAAGGCGCCCCACACACACACACGTCATTTTGAGTGTAAAAAACAACATTGTCGTTTTGAGTGAAAAAAAACGACAGTGTTACCTATGTCGTTTTTTTCTAAATTTCACCAAATTTTTTAAGATATTTTTTTTTGCATTTTTATCTTTAATTGATAGTGTAGAGACAGAGTTGAAATGGGGCAGAGAGTGGAGTGACATGCAGAGAACCACCGCGGGCTGGAATCGAACCCGGGTCCGCTGCTGGCCGAGGCCCATGGGGGGGACGCCTTACCAACTGAGCTAAAGGCGCCCCCACACACACACACGTCATTTTGAGTGAAAAAAACAACATCGTCGTTTTGAGTGAAAAAAAACGACAGTGTTACCATGTCGTTTTTTTCTAAATTTCACCAAATTTTTTAAAGTATTTTTTTTGCATTTTTATCCTTAATTGATAGTGTAGAGACAGAGTTGAAATGGGGCAGAGAGTGGAGTGACATGCAGAGAACCACCGCGGGCTGGAATCGAACCCGGGTCCGCTGCTGGCCGAGGCCCATGGGGGGGACGCCTTACCAACTGAGCTAAAGGCGCCCCCACACACACACACGTCATTTTGAGTGAAAAAAACAACATTGTCGTTTTGAGTGAAAAAAAACGACAGTGTTACCTATGTCGTTTTTTTCGAAATTTCACCAAATTTTTTAAGGTATTTTTTTTGCATTTTTATGCTTAATTGATAGTGTAGAGACAGAGTTGAAATGGGGCATAGAGGGGAGTGACATGCACAGAACCACCGCGGGCTGGAATCGAACGTGGGTCCGCTGCTGGCCGAGGCCCATTGGGGGGACGCCTTACCAACTGAGCTAAAGGCGCCCCCACACACAACACACGTCATTTTGAGTGAAAAAAACAACATTGTCGTTTTGAGTGAAAAAAAACGACAGTGTTACCTATGTCTTTTTTTTTCTCGAAATTTCACCATTTTTTTCTCGCATTTTTATGCTTAATTGATAGTGTAGAGACAGAGTTGAAATGGGGCAGAGAGGGGAGTGACATGCAGAGAACCACCGCGGGCTGGAATCGAACCCGGGTCCGCTGCTGGCCGAGGCCCATACCAATTTCGTTTTTTTCGAAATTTCACCAAATTTTTTAAGGTATTTTTTTTGCATTTTTATGCTTAATTGATAGTGTAGAGACAGAGTTGAAATGGGGCAGAGAGGGGAGTGACATGCAGAGAACCACCGCGGGCTGGAATCGAACCCGGGTCCGCTGCTTGCCGAGGCCCATGGGGGGGACGCCTTACCAACTGAGCTAAAGGCGCCCCCCACACACACACACGTCATTTTGAGTGAAAAAAACAACATCGTCGTTTTGAGTGAAAAAAACGACAGTGTTACCATGTCGTTTTTTTCTAAATTTCACCAAATTTTTTAAAGTATTTTTTTTGCATTTTTATGCTTAATTGATAGTGTAGAGCAGGGGTGGGCAATATGTTTTTCCAGTGGGCCATACTGACTCCGTTAAAGTAAGTGAAGGGCCACACAATTGGAAATAAAATTTAAACATGAAATATTTAGTGCAGAATTACTTTAAACTACCGGTACATAGATTTGGTGGGCTTGATTGTGTTATTCACTAGCCCTTTTTAAATATTACAATTAACATCTCTGCAACAATTAACTATGATTCAGTGAGACTGTTATATTTGTGTAACAGACCTGCATCACTCAATGAAGAAAATATTAGGCTTTTTATATGATTTTATTTATGGAGAAACACACAACTCCTTTAAATTACAACTGTGAGAAATTACTCACATTGCAAAAACAGTGCAAAAACATTGCATAGACAGTGGTTTTTAATACTCACACTTAAGGCCGCCCCTGTGATAATGACAGAACTGGACTCCTACAGTACTAAGACGACAGGCCAGTCATTTTCAACAATGAACATTGTGTGCACTGCCTCACACACCAAGTCCACAAACAAAAATATAACAATTTACAATAGCGTTTTTCTCTTACTATGCATGTTGCTTAGTGGGACTTACTTTTAGCATGGAGTGAGCTGAAGTGGCGCTGAAGATTTGAAGCCTTGAAATGCGCTTATGACGCCTGGCATATAAGGCAGAATGGCTTGGTATAACGTTCAACAAAAAATATAAACTCTCCCACTCTGTTTCGGAGCGAACTTGACACAAATTGTTTACTCACGGAAAACCTCCCTCCAAGCTGAGCGGGCAGTTTTAGGTTGCGTCCACACCAAACGTTTGCAAACGTTATGTTGGGTCCTCAATTAAACATTTGCGAACAGGCATACACATACACATTAACAAAATAAAAAATGAAATAATAAACAACATGTAAAACGAACGTAAGAGCCGCATGAAACGTTTGCGAACTCACACTGTTTGAACAACTCTGGCAGTTATCTTGCTGCCGATTGATAGTGCACACATTGTCTCTGTATCCGTGAATCTCCAAAAAGTCCGAATGGACCCGTGTATGTGTCCACTGTCTGTGTACATGTCCACAGCTTTGTGCACACGCGGAGTAAGGGTTGTCAGTTAATGGGAACAATGCAGACGGTCACCTCCCTTTGCAAGATCATCAAAGTCTGGCGTCATGTGTGATGTTGCAATACGCAACACAGAGGACAGATGTTCATCCGTCAGACGTGATCTGTAACGTGACTTATTGCAGTTCATCACGGAAAATGTTTGTTCGCAGACATAGGTGGAGCCAAACAAAACGAGCATCATCCGTGCATGCCTGCGTAGGTTCGGGAAGTGCGTTTCGTCCAGTGAGCCATAGAAGCTGTCCAGTGTGGAGGTGCTGAACTTCTCTTTCAGTGTCAGATCGCACTGGATGTCAATCAGTTCGAGTTGCACATCTGGGGGCGCTTTCTCGCTGTCGAATGAGAAGGGAGTGGACACCAGCTCCAGTTCTGGTTCAATCTTCTCAAAGTCAGAGAAACGGCGGTTGAACTCATTGTGGAGGTGTGTCAGAGTAGTGGAGTATCTGTCAGTGTGGCGCGGTGGCACATCCAGTGTAGCCAGTGTTGGGAAATGTGTGAAACACTTGTTGCTCATATGTCGAGAAAACAGGATCAGCTTGGCTTTGAACGCTGTCACGTGTGAATACAGCTCATGCACAAATGCGTTCTTCCCCTGTAACTTCACATTTAGGTCGTTTAGATGGCTCAGTACATCCACCCCAAATGCAAAGTCACACATCCAATCCAAGTCTTGCAACTCTGTAAACTCGTCTGCTTTACCTACATTCCCCAGAAACGTCACGATCTCTCCTTTCAACTCCCACACACGCTGCAGCACCTTTCCCAGGCTCAGCCAGCGAACACTGGAGTGGTACAGCACGTCCGTGTGCTCTGCTCCACTTTCCTCCAGCAGCTGAATAAACTGGCGGTGGTTGAGCCCTCGGGCCCGGATTAAGTTTACGAGTTTTACCACCGTTTTGGTGACATGATCCAGTTGCAACACAGATTTACACAGGGATTCTTGGTGGATGATGCAGTGTAGGAAAATCAAATGTGAGTTGGGATTGTCATCTTTCACCCGGTCCTGTATCCTCCGCAAAAGCCCGACGTTTTTACCAGTGAGGTTCGGAGATCCATCAGTGGTCACCAGTGTTGGGAACGTTACTTTAAAAAAGTAATTAGTTATAGTTACTCACTACTTGTTCCAAAGAGTTACTAACTGAATTACTTTATAATAGAAGTAACTAGTTACCAGGGAAAGTAACTATTTGCGTTAGCCTACTGTAAAAAAAAAGTTGCTATATGTCAAAATTAGGATTTTTCGGAGCAGTTTTCACAAGTCAGTTGAAATGAGTAGAACAGACAGGTAGGCCTACTTGTAGGCTACATCACCTTCAATACTTATTGCACATCAACAGACAGCAAGAGGTTTATCCTGCACCTGCAGTATTTTGTTCTCAACTAAAGTAGTAGAGGAAACTGCTGAATGTACCGTGCTGATCTGCTATATCACTGGATTCACTTCAGGGGTGTCGGCTAAAACACCACTTCAGGCCAAAAACGTCAGACTATGAAGCATGAGACGATGAGAGGCGGAGTCATGGACATATAAAGAAAGTGAGGATTTATCCGCTGTTTATTTCCTTCTTTAACATGCACAGCAGCATACAGATCCCAGGAAAAGAACAATAGAAATATTCGGCTCGTGATGACACGCTAAACAGCTGTTGCAACCGGCGAATCGCGGCCGTTTAATAGCGTGCATAAATTATAATTTATAGAGATCGGGAAACTCAATGCATTTACTCACAAGGGCGATGCAAACAAACTCAGGGAGAGCACGTTTCAACCGTGGATTGATAGGTGGTTACTGCGCCAACGTGCACACTCGTCGCTCACACAACAGAGAGAGAAAGAAAAATAAACTTCACCAAACAGGCGCTCCGGCTGACTGACGTGACGGCGCTAACTGACAGTTATAATGTCATCCACACTGAATAAAACACATCTTAAAACACACCGGTCTCCTCACTAGCAGTTTGTGTAGTATGGAGCCAGGGGTGCGTTCGGATTTACAATCGGTTTATTCAATCAATTCACAGTAACGCACCGCATTTAACGTTCAGTAACGATAACGGCGTTGTAACGGTGGAAAAAGTAATTAGTTAGATTACCCCGTTACTGAGAAAAGAACGGCGTTACGTAACGCCGTTCTTTTAAACGGCGTTATTCCCAACACTGGTGGTCACGTTCAGTAATTTAGTCCATGGCAGGTTGTATCTCTGCAAACATCCTGACACGCATTCGTAGAGGTCACAGCCCCGCGTTGTCCCTCTCATCGATTCCATGGCCAGAAATTCCTCCACGATTTCAAACTCATCAGTGATCCCTCTTATGAAAATAAGTAGCTGGGCGGTGTCTTTGATATCGGTGCTCTCATCCAGAGCTATGGAAAAATAGGTGAAGTCGGCTGCTCTCTTTAGCAGTTTATCAGACAAGTCTTTATCAATCACTTCCACACGCCTGGTAACGGTCCGACGAGACAGACTGATTTTTTCAAACTGACTTTTATTGTCAGGGCACAGGATGCTAGCAGTCTCAACCATACAGTCTTTCACAAACTCGCCCTCTGAGAACGACCTGCTGTGTTTGGCTAGCTTATGAGCCAGCATGTAGCTTACTTTTGTGACTGTCTCTTGTATGGCCGTCTGCTTCACAAAAGTATTCTGACGGGCGGTTAAATCGGAGGACAATTTCAGGGCCTTTTGTTCTCTCTCCTGCGACGATAGGTTGGTGGCATAGTTGGCATGCTTGGTCGAAAAATGTCTCTTAATATTATACTCTTTGAAAACAGAAATTGCATTTTGGCATATTAGGCATACAGCCTTTGAACCCACATGAGTAACAAAATATTTAGAAGTCCACTCGGTGTTAAAAACACGACATTCCGAATCAACTTTCCTCTTTTTCACAGCACTCATCCTGATGATCATCTAACGGTCTATGCAAGAGAAATGCAAGAGAAAAGGAAGCGCATTTTCACCCATTCCAAATTAAAATAGCGCCCTCTGTTGCAATCAGATTGTATAGCAGTTCAAACTCATATGCCTCTATAATGCGGGATTTTTTCTTCTTCTTCTTCTTCTTTTCTCCGTGGATGTCGCGGGCCGGACTGAGACAGCCCACGGGCCGGGTCTGGCCCGCGGGCCGTAAAATGCCCATGTGTGGTGTAGAGACAGAGTTGAAATGGGGCAGAGAGGGGAGTGACATGCAGAGAACCACCGCGGGCTGGAATCGAACGCGGGTCCGCTGCTGGCCGAGGCCCATGGGGGGGACGCCTTACCAACTGAGCTAAAGGCGCCCCCACACACACACACGTCATTTTGAGTGAAAAAAACAACATTGTCGTTTTGAGTGAAAAAAAACGACAGACACACGTCATTTTGAGTGAAAAAAACAACATTGTCGTTTTGAGTGAAAAAAAACGACAGTGTTACCTATGTCGTTTTTTTCTAAATTCCACCAAATTTTTTAAGGCATTTTTTTTGCATTTTTATGCTTAATTGATAATAATAATAATAATAATAATAAATTTTATTTAGAGGCGCCTTTCAAGGCTCTCAAGGTCGCCTTACAAAAATAATTCAATAACATACTGTTTAAAAGCAAGGTACACAAAATAAAATTTTAAAAAACAGTTTAAAATCAATACACAGTGGGTGGTGAGGTGATGAGGAAGGCAGGATCAGGGGGGGTATGCAGATTTAAAAAGGTGGGTTTTGAGTTTTGATTTGAACTGGGTTATGGATTCAGTGTTGCGGATGTCGGGGGGTAGTGCATTCCAGAGCAGGGGAGCAGAGCGGCTGAAGGCTCTGCTCCCCATCGTCTTGAGACGGGCAGAGGGGACAGTGAGGTGAACAGAGGAGGAGGAGCGGAGTGCACGGGAGGGAGTGACAATTCGGATAAGGTCTGTTAGGTATGGGGGGGCAATGTTGTGGATGGCTTTGAAGGTATGGAGGAGGACTTTGAATTGAATGCGGAAGTGAACCGGGAGCCAATGAAGCTGGTGCAGGACAGGGTGATGTGGTGAGAGGATGGGGTTCTGGTGATGATTCTTGCTGCGGAGTTTTGGACCAGTTGTAGTTTATGGAGGGTTTTTTGGGGGAGACCGAAGAGGAGGGAGTTGCAGTAGTCTAGTCTTGAGGTGACTAGACTGTGGACCAGGATGGCAGTGGAGTGAGGGGTGAGGGAGGGCCGGAGACGGTTGATATTGCGGAGGTGGAAATAGGCAGTGCGGGTGATATTGTTTATGTGAGATTGAAAAGACAGTGTGCTATCGAGGATGACACCCAGACTCTTAACCTGAGGGGAGGGGAAAACGGGAGTGTTATTGATGGGGATAGAGAAACTGCTGAATTTGGTGAGTGTGGATTTAGTACCAGTGAGAAGAAACTCAGTTTTATTGCAGTTGAGTTGTAGGAAATTGGAGGAAAACCAGGTTTTTAAATCAGAGAGACATTGAGAGAGGTGTGATGGTGGAAGGGCGGAGTCAGGTTTGGTGGAGAGATAGAGCTGGGTGTCATCCGCGTACAGGTGGAAGTGGATGTTGTAATGACGGAAGATATTGCCAATGGGGAGGAGGTAGATGATAAAAAGCAGGGGCCCCAGGACTGAGCCCTGGGGAACACCTGTGGTGACGGGGGAGGGTTGGGAAGTGAAGGACTTGAGTTTGATGAACTGAGTGCGGCCTGAGAGGTATGATTGGAACCAGTTGAAGGTGGTGTGGTGAATGCCTATGGATGCCAGTCTATTGAGGAGTGTGGTGTGGGAGATGGTGTCGAAGGCCGCAGTCAGATCTAACAGGATGAGGATGGTGAGGAGTCCGGAGTCAGCTGCCATGAGGAGTGCATCGGTGATCTTGATGAGGGCTGTTTCAGTACTGTGGAGGGGGCGGAAACCAGATTGAAAGTGTTCATACAGATTGTGGTGGGATAGGTGGGAATGGAGCTGAGAGGCGACTATTTTTTCTAATATTTTGGAAATGAATGGAAGGTTGGAAATGGGACGGAAATTGTTGAGGTTGTTGGGGTCAGCTCCAGGTTTTTTAAGGATAGGGGTTATTGCAGCAGTTTTGAAGGGGGTGGGAACAATTCCAGTGGTGAGGGAGGAGTGAATGATATCCAATATGAGGGGGAGCAGAGAGGGAAGGCAGGCTTTGACGAGGACTGTGGGGAGGGGGTCGAGGTGACAGGAGGAAGATTTAGATTTACAAATGAGGTCCTTGATTTCAGAGGGAGACGGGAGTGTGAAGGCAGAGAGAGACTGGGTTGGCAGTTGGAGATCACAGGGTATGTGAGGGAGGGGGTTGGTGGCGAGGTGGGGGTCACTGGTGAGTTGGCGGTGGATTTGGCTGATTTTGCTATTGAAAAATGACATTAAGGAGTCGCAGAAGGAAGTACAGTAGAGATGGGGGGGTAAGGAGTCCGGGGGTCTGAGAGTTGTGTTGATGAATTTGAATAGGAATTTGGAGTTGCCTTCTTGTGAGCTGATGATGGATGAAAAGTAGTTTGATTTGGTGCGGTTGATGGAGTCCTTGTAGAGTGTGATGTGGTTGTAATACATGTCCTTGTGAATGGTTAATCCGGTTTTATTGTAGAGTCGTTCCAGCTGCCGTGCTTTGGTTTTAATTTGCCTCAGTTCCGGGGTGTACCAGGGTGCAGAGTGGGTAAATGAGACAGTTTTTGTTATTTGAGGTGCAACAGTATTGAGTATAGAATGGAGACCGAGGTTGTAGTGTGTGATCAATCATCAGTGTGTGAGAAGGTGTGTGGGTACAGAAGGCTATTGATATGTGAGGAGACAGTGTCCGGGTTGACGTT
Organism: Ammodytes dubius; assembly: GCA_026122265.1. Taxonomy (NCBI): domain Eukaryota; kingdom Metazoa; phylum Chordata; class Actinopteri; order Uranoscopiformes; family Ammodytidae; genus Ammodytes; species Ammodytes dubius. The sequence goes on along the minus strand of CM047528.1, from coordinate 662,307 downwards.
CTTAATGTTGCGAAATATGATGGTGCGTGGATGCTTGGTAACAGAAAGGGTGAGATTGACATGGAATGATAACAGCAAATGGTCCGAAAATGGCAGTTCAGTGGCGGAGAAATTGTGTGGGAGAAGACCAGTGCTGCAAACCAAGTCTAAAATATGTCCTTTGGAATGAGTTGGAAAGTGGATGTGTTGTTGAAAACCAGCGCTGTCCAGACAAGAGGTGAAGTTTTTGGTGAGTGGGTTATTAATATTGTCCATGTGAATATTAAAATCTCCAAGAGTAATGATGTTGGGTGAGAGAGCAGTCAGATGAGAAAGGAAGGCAGCAAAGTCATTCATAAAATCAGAATTAGGTTTGGGGGGGCGATAGATGGTGGCAATGATAGTGGGAATAGGTCCAGAAAGTTGACAGACAGTTGATTCAAATGAGCTGTAGACAGGGGCAGTCACAGGCTGAACTTTCCAGCTCTCGCGATAGATCAGCGCTAGACCACCCCCACGGCCGGTGTCACGTGGTTTTGATTTGTAAACAAACCCGGGAGGAGTGGATGCGTTGAGTTGTGATGAATCGTTAGGCTGTTGCCACGTTTCGGATAAACATAAAAAGTCAAGCTTACGGTCTGAGATGAGATCCTGGATGAGTTGGCCCTTGTTGGTGAGAGATCGGACGTTCAGCAGAGCGAAGTGAGCGGTGGCGTTGGACTTAGCCGTAGCCTTAGCGGTAGCCACACGGGCTAAATTGGCTAGCACGCTGCGGTCCACAGCTCTGCCGGTGATCCTCTTGGACCTGCGTGAGGTGGACCAGAATGACTGTATGGGTTTGGACGAGTCAGTGTGATGAGTCCGGCGGGAACCACGGTGGATGTATCTGGGTGGAGGGATGTAGAGGATGCTCGGGTGGAGGAGAAGTCCTGATGGAGGATCTGACAGGCGAGACCGGAGCCGGAGGAGTTCTTCAGCGGAGTACTGGAACAGTCCAGCCACAGGTCGGAGAACAGCCGACAGAAGGATCCAGACGAGCACCGACCAGAGGTAAATCCTTGTGGACCACATTGTGTCCCGTGGTCGGGAGGTTCAGACAGCGGCAAGACAGGTAGGCTAATCCGTGCAGAGCCGCAGGCGAAATGTTTGTAAGGTCAATTATGGTGTAGCGTGAGGCAGTCGACTATACTCTCCGCCAGAGAGCAAGCTCAGAACCAAGATAAAAACCCAGATACAATATAACATTTAAAAAACAAGGTAAAAAGGTACAAAGGTAAAAAAGGTACCGGTGAGCAGCGGCAGCCAGACGCGCCAGCGTTCACTCAACCGGCGAAATCTGCCCTGTCACTCAACCGAAAGATAGTGTAGAGACAGAGTTGAAATGGGGCAGAGAGGGGAGTGACATGCAGAGAACCACCGCGGGTTGGAATCGAACGCGGGTCTGCTGCTGGCCGAGGCCCATGGGGGGGACGCCTTACCAACTGAGCTAAAGGCGCCCCCCACACACACACACGTCATTTTGAGTGAAAAAAACAACATTGTCGTTTTGAGTGAAAAAAAACGACAGTGTTACCTATGTCGTTTTTTTTTCCGAAATTTCACCAATTTTTTTTCGCATTTTTATGCTTAATTGATAGTGTAGAGACAGAGTTGAAATGGGGCAGAGAGGGGAGTGACATGCAGAGAACCACCGCGGGCTGGAATTGAACGCGGGTCCGCTGCTGGCCGAGGCCCATGGGGGGGACGCCTTACCAACTGAGCTAAAAGCACCCCCACACACACACACGTCATTTTGAGTGAAAAAGACAACATTGTCGTTTTCACCAAATTTCTTAAGGTATTTTTTTTTGCATTTTTATGCTTAATTGATAGTGTAGAGACAGAGTTGAAATGGGGCAGAGAGGGGAGTGACATGCAGAGATATGTCGTTTTTCTCTCTCGAAATTTCACCAATTTTTTTTTCGCATTTTTATGCTTTATTGATAGTGTAGAGACAGAGTTGAAATGGGGCAGAGAGGGGAGTGACATGCAGAGATATGTCGTTTTTCTCTCTCAAAATTTCACCAATTTTTTTTTGCATTTTTATGCTTTATTGATAGTGTAGAGACAGAGTTGAAATGGGGCAGAGAGGGGAGTGACATGCAGAGAACCACCGCGGGCTGGAATCAAACCCGGGTCAGCTGCTGGCCGAGGCCCATGGGGGGGACGCCTTACCAACTGAGCTAAAGGCGCCCCACACACACACACAACGTCATTTTGAGTGAAAAAAACAACATTGTCGTTTTCAGTGAAAAAAAACGACAGTGTTACCTATGTCGTTTTTTTCTAAATTTCACCAAATTTTTTAAGGTATTTTTTTTGCATTTTTATGCTTAATTGATAGTGTAGAGACAGAGTTGAAATGGGGCAGAGAGGGGAGTGACATGCAGAGAACCACTGCGGGCTGGAATCGAACGCGGGTCTGCTGCTGGCCGAGGCCCATGGGGGGGACGCCTTACCAACTGAGCTAAAGGCGCCCCCACACACACACACGTCATTTTGAGTGAAAAAAAACAACATTGTCGTTTTGAGTGAAAAAAAACGACAGTGTTACCTATGTCGTTTTTTTTCTCGAAATTTCACCATTTTTTTTTTCGCTTTTTTATGCTTTATTGATAGTGTAGAGACAGAGTTGAAATGGGGCAGAGAGGGGAGTGACATGCAGAGATATGTCGTTTTTCTCTCTCGAAATTTCACCAATTTTTTTTCGCATTTTTATGCTTTATTGATAGTGTAGAGACAGAGTTGAAATGGGGCAGAGAGGGGAGTGACATGCAGAGAACCACTGCGGGCTGGAATCGAACGCGGGTCTGCTGCTGGCCGAGGCCCATGGGGGGGACGCCTTACCAACTGAGCTAAAGGCGCCCCCACACACACACACGTCATTTTGAGTGAAAAAAACAACATTGTCGTTTTGAGTGAAAAAAAACGACAGTGTTACCTATGTCGTTTTTTTTTTCCGAAATTTCACCAATTTTTTTTCGCATTTTTATGCTTAATTGATAGTGTAGAGACAGAGTTGAAATGGGGCAGAGAGGGGAGTGACATGCAGAGAACCACCGCGGGCTGGAATTGAACGCGGGTCCGCTGCTGGCCGAGGCCCATGGGGGGGACGCCTTACCAACTGAGCTAAAAGCGCCCCCACACACACACACGTCATTTTGAGTGAAAAAGACAACATTGTCGTTTTCACCAAATTTTTTAAGGTATTTTTTTTGCATTTTTATGCTTAATTGATAGTGTAGAGACAGAGTTGAAATGGGGCAGAGAGGGGAGTGACATGCAGAGATATGTCGTTTTTCTCTCTCGAAATTTCACCAATTTTTTTTCGCATTTTTATGCTTTATTGATAGTGTAGAGACAGAGTTGAAATGGGGCAGAGAGGGGAGTGACATGCAGAGATATGTCGTTTTTCTCTCTCGAAATTTCACCAATTTTTTTTTTGCATTTTTATGCTTTATTGATAGTGTAGAGACAGAGTTGAAATGGGGCAGAGAGGGGAGTGACATGCAGAGAACCACCGCGGGCTGGAATCAAACCCGGGTCAGCTGCTGGCCGAGGCCCATGGGGGGGACGCCTTACCAACTGAGCTAAAGGCGCCCCCACACACACACACGTCATTTTGAGTGAAAAAAACAACATTGTCGTTTTCAGTGAAAAAAAACGACAGTGTTACCTATGTCGTTTTTTTCTCGAAATTTCACCAAATTTTTTTTCTTTTTTTGCTTTTTATGCTATTGATGTAGAGACAGAGTTGAAATGGGGCAGAGAGGGGAGTGACATGCAGAGAACACCGCGGGCTGGAATCAACGCGGGTCTGCTGCTGGCCGAGGCCCATGGGGGGACGCCTTACCAACTGAGCTAAAGCGCCCCCCTTTTTACACTTTTCGAAACTTTACCTACTTTTTTTTTTTTAGATTTTGATATGCTTAATTGATAGTGTGAGACAGAGTTGAAATGGGGCAGAGAGGGGAGTGACATGCAGAGAACCACCGCGGGCTGAATCGAACCGGGTCGCTGCTGGCGAGGCCCATGGGGGGACACTTTACCAATGAGCTAAGCTGCCCCACAAACCTCACTTTCATTTTGATGTGAAAAAAACAACATTGTCGTTTTGAGTGAAAAAAAAACGACAGTGTTACCTATGTCGTTTTTTTCCGAAATTTCACCAATTTTTTTTTCGCATTTTTATGCTTTATTGATAGTGTAGAGACAGAGTTGAAATGGGGCAGAGAGGGGAGTGACATGCAGAGAACCACCGCGGGCTGGAATCAAACCGGGTCGCTGCTGGCCGAGGCCCATGGGGGGACGCCTTACCAACTGAGCTAAAGGCGCCCCCACACACACACACGTCATTTGAGTGAAAAAAAAAATTGCGTTATGAAAAAAACACATGTCGTTTTTTTAATTTCACCAAATTTTTTAAGGTATTTTTTTGCATTTTTATGCTTAATTGATAGTGTAGAGACAGAGTTGAAATGGGGCAGAGAGGGAGTGACATCAGAGAACCACGCGGGCTGGATCAACCGGTCTGCTGCTGGCGAGCCATTGTGGGACGCCTTTCCATGACTAAATCGCACCTATCCTTTGAGTGAAACAAGTGATTTTGAGTGCAAAAGAAAGACATGAGATATGTCGTTTTTCTCTCTCGAAATTTCACCAATTTTTTTTTGCATTTTTATGCTTTATTGATAGTGTAGAGACAGAGTTGAAATGGGGCAGAGAGGGGAGTGACATGCAGAGAACCACGCGGGCTGGAATCGAACCGCGGTCGCTGCTGGCCGAGGCCCATGGGGGGGACGCCTTACCAACTGAGCTAAAGGCGCCCCCCACACACACACACGTCATTTTGAGTGAAAAAAACAACATTGTCGTTTTCAGTGAAAAAAACGACAGTGTTACCTATGTCGTTTTTTTCAAATTTCACCAAATTTTTAGTATTTTTTGCATTTTTATGCTTAATTGATAGTGTAGAGACAGAGTTGAAATGGGGCAGAGAGGGGAGTGACATGCAGAGAACCACTGCGGGCTGGAATCGAACGCGGGTCTGCTGCTGGCCGAGGCCCATGGGGGGGACGCCTTACCAACTGAGCTAAAGGCGCCCCCACACACACACACGTCATTTTGAGTGAAAAAAACAACATTGTCGTTTTGAGTGAAAAAAAACGACAGTGTTACCTATGTCGTTTTTTTTCCGAAATGTCACCAATTTTTTTTCGCATTTTTATGCTTTATTGATAGTGTAGAGACAGAGTTGAAATGGGGCAGAGAGGGGAGTGACATGCAGAGATATGTCGTTTTTTCTCTCGAAATTTCACCAATTTTTTTTCACATTTTTATGCTTTATTGATAGTGTAGAGACAGAGTTGAAATGGGGCAGAGAGGGGAGTGACATGCAGAGAACCACCGCGGGCTGGAATCAAACCCGGGTCAGCTGCTGGCCGAGGCCCATGGGGGGGACGCCTTACCAACTGAGCTAAAGGCGCCCCCACACACACATACGTCATTTTGAGTGAAAAAAACAACATTGTCGTTTTCACCAAATTTTTTAAGGTATTTTTTTTGCTTAATTGATAGTGTAGAGACAGAGTTGAAATGGGGCAGAGAGGGGAGTGACATGCAGAGAACCACCGCGGGCTGGAATCGAACCCGGGTCCGCTGCTGGCCGAGGCCCATGGGGGGGACGCCTTACCAACTGAGCTAAAGGCGCCCCCACACACACACACGATCATTTTGAGTGAAAAAAACAACATTGTCGTGTTGTGGGAAATATTGCATATGACATATCTCTGAACTCATATATTGAAATGCTTACTTAACCATTGTTTTATATAGACTTATAAGTGTAATTGGATATACTGCATGTTTGTTTGTGACTGAAACTGAGATGTAGATTGCCCAACGACCACTCGGACAGCCACGCCTATGTTTAACTTATTCACAATTACTCCTATTGTCCTATGCTCAAACTCCTCCCATGGTTAAGATATGTACAATTAGTCTGTCTGCCTGCCTGAAACAATGTGCTTAAATATCCGTCTCTCCTACGAAACGAAGCTCACTCTTTCATTCACTTTCCCTGTGTTTGAATTAGTGGCCTCTCCGCGGAGAATTCTTGCTATTCTTGATTGAAAATAAACCTGATGCTATACACAATATCACTGTTTGCTTGACTTTTCTTACCACAGTTTTGGCGAGCTAATTCCAGGAAGGAGAACACCGGCAGAGGGTCCACGGGACCGGACAGCAGACTCCAAAAGGCTGATCACCTTTCTCACAGAAAGCCTTCCATTTTGGGACAGAGAGGACCTCTGTTGGCCGTCCCGTGGAAACTCTTGTCATCTCCTCCGAATCGGTATGTGAGAATATGTTTTGTTTTAAAGCAACAACAATTGGGTTAAAGGATTACTTCTAAGAACATCTCTGTAGGAACTTTTACACTACAGTCGGAGCGAAACTCTACCGTTTAAATTTACTTGGAAGTGAGCATGAACATTAATTAACCATTACTGTAATAAAGCTAGAACGCCAAAGTAAACAGCCACGAGTTGGCTTCGGCCCGGGTGCAGGTGTGACTGTTAGTGCATTTGAATGACCTCCGGCCAAGCATGGGACTGGAATTGACGAATTAGTCTTATTTGTTCAAATTGAGCTGAGCGGGTCGAGGAAGGTTGGTTGTTTTCTAATGTTTACTTGTTTCGGTTGACGGACGGGCAAGCATTCGGCTTTGGGAAGCCTTAGTTATTAAACAAACTTTTGGGGAGATTAAACTAGAATTGTTAACCCTTTTACAGACCAAGATATTTGTGTTGGTGGGGCTTGTTTTCGATCAAATAGCAAGAATATTGAAATTTCACAAGTGTTTTATGTTTTGTCCTGTTGTTTTGTGTTGTCTTGTTGTTCTTTCACTGTTTTGCTTTGTGTTAACTAGCCACGGTACCACAAGGAAAAGGTAAGGAAAATTGTGTAGTGGCCTTATTCCTGTGTTTTTAACAATGGGGATGACTTCTAGCAAACGGGCAAATGAATGGCAGCCAGCCATAAACGTTGCCAGAAGCCCCGGTTTGCTCCGGGGGACAGTGGAGGTTATGCCCGCAAGCCTCATACCAGTGGCCACAGGAATTGCACCGGTCCACCCTGTTCCCCCAGCGGTTGCCCCTACCACTGCATTTGCTCTTCCTGTGATTCAGCCTCGGCGTTTATTACTGGCACCGATTGGTAGTGTTTGTGCTACCCCTTCTAACACATACGATCACGATTCTAACGCGCTCTACATTACAGAGTTAACCGATTTGGCCCAGCATTGCATTCCTGCTTCTCCGCCCAAAGTAGACTTGGTGAAAATCTCTCTATGTAAACAGACCGATGGCGAGACTACTGCCTCTTATCTTGCTCGTCTAACTATAGTCCATAAGGAATTCTGTGGGCTTCCCACCCCGGAAAATCTGAACGAAGGCCCCGTTACAGCTTACGAAACACATTTATGTTACTCTTACTTTAACGGCATGCATAGGAAAAATGCTGATATGATTAAACAATTGTGTTTTTCATGGGCTTCTGCCAAGCTTCAGTTGATCGAGGTGTATGCTGCCCACGTGGAGAAACTCCTGAAAAAGCAAGAAACGGAGGCGTTGGAGGCGAAGGCAGCAGAGCTGCACCAGGATAACCTCGCGTTGGCTTCTTCCCTCGTGATGTTAGCAGAGCTGCACCAGGCTAACCTCGCGTTGGCTTCTTCCCTCGCGATGTTTCAGGACACGCAGAACGAGAGAGGGCGGGAACAAAATGACCGCTTCAGACAAAATAATCACAGTAAGAACTACGATTCGAACAACTACAAATCTCGTAATAACAACGCCGACCGCGATACTTGTTTCCATTGTAAGAAATCCGGGCACTGGAGGCGCGATTGTCCCATCCGTAACGGTGACAAATCTCGTAATAACAACGTCGACCGCGATACTTGTTTCCATTGTAAGAAATCCGGGCACTGGCAGCGCGATTGTCCCAAACGCCACTAATGCATGGTCTCAGGCAAATACAACTCCCATTTCATTCAGGCCTGTAACCTTAGGAGTTAAGGCATCATATGTCTTTTAGCAGTTTTACTGTTAGTATCTTAGATGGCCTACCCTGTATACATGCATGTGTCACTTTTGCCACGTTTCTAGCATTAATTTTGGTTACATCTTGCCTCCTTTTAGAAAGGGGACTAGTTCTTCTGCTTTAAAAACTACTTTTCCTGGTTCAAGCTAAACTCCCTCATTTACATCTCTTTAAACCACAGATAAACATGTACAGCCACTCTTGAAGAAGCTGTATTGTTTTCTTGATTGCTCATTTCTTTTAGATCCACCTTATTCTGGGCCCCTCCCCCTCTCCCTCCCTCCCTCCCTCCAGGCATCTCTTTGGCTTTGGCTTTGTTTCCCAGATGCACCGACACCTTTTGCATAAGCACTCAAGCTATTGCCCACTGATAGCCCACTTACTGTTTAGCAAATTCCCTCCAAGATTGTCCTACATTGCATTCATTTGTACTAATTTCTCTTTTCTCCAGCAGGTTTTAACTCCTCTAAAACTTTTCCTTTCTCGTGAACAAAGCATAAGGGCAGAGTTGGCCCTCTATTTTGGTTGTTTTTGTTGACAGTGGGGAGTTCTGTGTTTAAAAAAAAAAAAAAAAAAAAAGAGAGAGAGAGAGAGAGAGATTTTAGTTCTTTGTTGCAGGATGTTGTGTGCTTCACAGCACATGTGAGACAGTGAGAGGGTTGTTGTTGTTATAGTTTGGTTGAGTTTGAGGTGTTTTATGTGTCAGAGCACAGAGTTCTGATCTCTGATTTTGCCAAAATCAGTCAGTTGGCTTGTTTTTCTCTCCTTTTCTCTCTCTGTGCTTTGTGTGGAATCTCTGGCATCTGCCTGACAATTTGGTCACGTTGTTGCCAGCATCTTTGAATGCTTGACTTTTGATTTTGTTTGAATTAACTCTGTGCACTTGGGTGTGCATTTCAGTTGATTTATTGCGCGCAGCGATCGTTTAAGTTTTACTTAAACTTGTTTCTTGTTTTGCTACTAACTTCATTTTTGCTTCCAGACTCTTAGGTGCTGGATATTTCCCTGGAAATATGCTCATCTCATTCTACTCCCATACCTGTTTTTCTTTTATGTTTCTTTGTACTGTTTCTCGCATTCTGTGGTTTTCCTAAATCCTAACACAACTCATTTTAACACAACTAACTTTGCAATTTGTTTTGTTTTATTTGCTGCACATTATCAACATTTTGCTGCAAACTTGTTGATGTTTCACCACAGTTTACATTGTTGGCCTTGCAGGTCCAATCGGTAAGTTTAGTATGGTTACGTTTTGCTTGATGACTGCATCCAAAAGGTAAGATCACTTTGTTTATTTGACAAGTCAACATTGTTGTTCTTTATGGTTTTGACTTTCTGCTATAAGTGTTATCTTCTTTCCTTTTTAAAACTAATTTAGTGGGCCTTTTCTCAATTTGCAATGTTGATACCTCATGTCGCTGTCTCTTTGATTATACTTGAACAATATCCTTCTCTCCTGCAAGATGCGTCACCGTGTCCCCCCTGTCCTGGTCTGAAGGCGCCTCCACTGTCCCATCCAGACCTGGAGCTTTGGTGGATGTCTCTGCTTCACGACACTTGGCCTCAGAGCAAGGCCAAGTTGGCTTCACGGTGATTTCTGCATCCGACACACACATTAGTGACAACCCTTTTGATGCTATTTGCTCCTACCCTAAGTAATTGCAGAGCGCATATGTGATACCTTTACAAACTGTTTCTTTTGGCTGCCATAGCGGCTATGACTGCCGTTAAACAAAATACTTGAGTTTTCCCACAAACAACTTTTCTAAGCACGCCTGCTGTCAACTGTCACTGTCACTGTCACTCCCCTGTCCTCTCTTTCTGCTCTCCACAGACTGGTGAAAGATGCACTACCACGACCAGCCACCACCCGAGGATCGGATTTGTGGTCAAGGCTCCCAGACGAAGGTTCTGACTAAGCAAGCGATGGACGGGACCCTTTCAACTCCTCCTCTCCTCCATGACGGCCGTGAAGGTTGCAGAAACGGACCACCTGGATCCATGCCAGTCACAGCGAACGGAACGAGAGGCACCTACAGGACTACAGCCCACCAGCCTGGACCAGACGACATCAGCGGAACCAGCAACGACAAGAAGACGGGCAAACACCTCGCTCCAGTGAGAGCCAGACGACACCCTTCCTCCCCTGGCCTTACATTTGTGCTTTGGGCACTAGTCTGGATGTGTCTGGCCAGGCCCCCGCCCTCATCCGGTTGTGAAACGCAGCCCTGGAAATCTGGCGTCATCTCCTTCTCTTGCCCTGCCACCAAATGTAATGAAGATTACTGCCCCATCCACGGCATCATTACCAACGGCAGAAACGCCGCTTTCCTGATGGCTGTCAAAAGGAGCCTCATCACCGTCTCCTGCGACAATCAGCCACCAAGCTCCCAGCTGTGCACCGTGGAAACCCACAAAGTTTTCAACTCCAACATCGACTCTCCCCTCTGGTGTAACCGTCCTAAAAGCTGTATGGACACACCTGCATACCAGGGCAACAGGGACTGGCGGTCCCTCTGCACCCGTACAGACCTAAAGGACGATCTGCCCCTCGCTCCGCAAGCCCCCCCCTCCCTATCAACAAACCCCAACCCTCCACATCCCCACCCCTCTGACAACACAGCCATCACCCTGATGACCGAGTTTGCCCAGCAAAGACAACTTTCTAACTGCTGGATTTGCCAACAGCTGCCCACATCCTCCACAGCTCCGATGCTGACCCCCATTCCTTTCACCCTGGCAGATTGGACTGTTATGTCATGGCCTTCCGTTCAAAATCACCTTACCCATGATGATGAAGCTTGCTACACTCCTCCTTCACACACCACCCATAATATTGACACCACCGATAAGCAACACATTGTTTCTTTTGCTATTGACACTTTTAATCAAAAACACAAACCTCCCTGCACTAATTGGACCGTCCTCTATCGATTGACTTTTTTTAGACGCTACATTCAACAGGGTTTAAGATATAAACTACAATTGACTTTGGCTGAGACAAATTGCACATCCAATCATGTTTTCCCTAGCCCTGACTGCATTGTTACTCCTAACACTGCCTCCATCAGACTCGAAGTTGGCATTCTTAGTATCCCTTCATTTAGTCACCTCTCTATTTCCCATTTCACTTGGACCAAACATTCTTGTTCCAAACCTTTACTCCCTAAACAGCCTGTCATCAGAGCATGCACCTCTTTGACCCCTCCCATCCCCATTCATCCTCTAACTAATGTTAGCCACTGCATTAGTTTTCTCTCTAGCAATGGTCTTTTCCTTGGTAATAGCAGCTGCAACCATAATGTAATCCCCCTATATAATTCATCTGATAACCTTACCCTACCAGAGCGAGTTTATTTAGTCTGCGGCAACCTAGCTTATGCTTGCATTCCTTCACCCCTTAGCCAGCATCGACAACACATCACTGGGATTTGTTATCTAGCCTACCTCATACCCCTAATTAGAGTTGCGGACCCATTGGAACTAGCCCCCTTTCATACACTCACTAAACGTAGCATTTCTTTGGCCTCTAGAATTCTGAGTGTTTTCATCCCTGCTTATGGAACATACCGGAGCCAAGTGGAGATTGAGGCTCTGTCGACGGTGCTGGAACGCCACCTGAATAAAACATCTGTCGCCTTTTCCGCAATGCAAACCGAGATTGACGAAATTAAACGTATGGTCATCCAAAATAGGATGGCACTGGACTTGATTTTAGCCTCTAGTGGAGGCGTTTGCAAAGTGATTAAGTCTGAGTGCTGCAGTTTCATCTCTGACTCTAGTGGCCCTGTTCATGACGTCATTGCTGACAATGACCTTGGTGTCACACAACTACACGACTCTCACGGCTGGAACCCCCTCAATGATCTCCAGACATGGACTGGTGCTTGGGGATCTCTGATCTTTAAAGGTGTACTGGGACTTTTTTGCCTTATCGTGTTGTTCTCCATTTTCTTTTGTCTCATCAAGGCCATTCTAAAATGTTGTATTAGTCACTCCACCTTAACAATGCCAAGCGGCAACCTGGTTGAACCAATCCCCCTCGAAATTTGGGTTCCCCCCTTTGCCGAGTGCCTTGACCCTATTGACCCCCCTTCTGCTGACTGCTTTGAGTACTTCCACATGGGCGACTCTCTGTAATGGGTTCCTTTCTTACTGTTCTGGGATTGTTTTGTTTTGCCTTTTGTTTGTTTTTTTTTTTTTTTTTGGTTTAATGTTTTTCCTCTTTGGAATTCTATTTGAGGTTTTTTCACATTAAACTCACTTCTTGATCTTTTGGCCTTATCCTTTGATTATTGGCCTGTCCTGGGTTTATATTGTTTCCTTACGAGGTTTTTATTATTCCCTGTTATTCCTTTTGCCTTACCTTTTGACTGTTTTGGGGTTTAAATTTTTTTCTCCCCTTGTGTATATTTTGCCTTACTGTGGTTTGCTATCTTTTATGTTATCATAATATGATAAAAAGAGTGAAGTGTTGTGGGAAATATTGCATATGACATATCTCTGAACTCATATATTGAAATGCTTACTTAACCATTGTTTTATATAGACTTATAAGTGTAATTGGATATACTGCATGTTTGTTTGTGACTGAAACTGAGATGTAGATTGCCCAACGACCACTCGGACAGCCACGCCTATGTTTAACTTATTCACAATTACTCCTATTGTCCTATGCTCAAACTCCTCCCATGAGCGGGCTGGAATCGAACCCGGGTCCGCTGCTGGCCGAGGCCCATGGGGACGCCTTACAACTGAGCTAAAGGCGACCCACCACACACTCACACGTCATTTTGAAGTGAAAAAAACAACATTGTCGTTTTGAGTGAAAAAAAACGACAGTGTTACCTATGTCGTTTTTTTCTAAATTTCACCAAATTGTTTAAGGTATTTTTTTTGCATTTTTATGCTTAATTGATAGTGTAGAGACAGAGTTGAAATGGGGCAAGAGAGGGAGTGACATGCAGAGAACCACCACGGGCTGGAATCGAACCCGGGTCCGCTGCTGGCCGAGGCCAATGGGGGGGACGCCTTACCAACTGAGCTAAAGGCGCCCCCACACACAACAAACACGTCATTTTGAGTGAAAAAAAACGACAGTGTTACCTATGTCGTTTTTTTCTAAATTTCACATGTATTTTTTTTGCATTTTTATGCTTTAATTGATAGTGTAGAGACAGAGTTGAAATGGGGCAGAGAGGGGAGTGACATGCAGAGAACCACGCGGGCTGGAATCGAACCCGGGTCCGCTGCTGGCCGAGGCCCATGGGGGGGACGCCTTACCAACTGAGCTAAAGGGCCCCACACACACACACACGTCATTTTGAGTGAAAAAAACAACATTGTCGTTTTGATTGAAAAAAAACGAGTGTTACCTATGTCGTTTTTTTTTTGAAATTTCACCAATTTTTTTTCGCATTTTTATGCTTAATTGATAGTGTAGAGACAGAGTTGAAATGGGGCAGAGAGGGGAGTGACATGCAGAGAACCACCGCGGGCTGGAATCGAACCCGGGTCGCTGCTGGCCGAGGCCCATGGGGGGGACGCCTTACCAACTGAGCTAAAGGCGCCCCACACACACACACACGTCATTTTGAGTGAAAAAAACAACATTGTCGTTTTGAGTGAAAAAAAACGACAGTCGTTTTTTTCGAAATTTCACCATATTTTTTAAGGTATTTTTTTTGCATTTCTATGCTTAATTGATAGTGTAGAGACAGAGTTGAAATGGGGCAGAGAGGGGAGTGACATGCAGAGAACCACCGCGGGCTGGAATCAAACCCGGGTCAGCTGCTGGCCGAGGCCCATGGGGGGGACGCCTTACCAACTGAGCTAAAGGCGCCCCCACACACACACACGTCATTTTGAGTGAAAAAAACACACATTGTCGTTTTGAGTGAAAAAAAACGACAGTGTTACCTATGTCTTTTTTTTTTCTCGAAATTTCACCATTTTTTTTCGCATTTTTATGCTTAATTGATAGTGTAGAGACAGAGTTGAAATGGGGCAGAGAGGGGAGTGACATGCAGAGAACCACCGCGGGCTGGAATCGAACCCGGGTCCGCTGCTTGCCGAGGCCCATGGGGGGGACGCCTTACCAACTGAGCTAAAGGCGCCCCCACACACACACACACACGTCATTTTGAGTGAAAAAAACAACATCGTCGTTTTGAGTGAAAAAAAACGACAGTGTTACCATGTCGTTTTTTTCTAAATTTCACCAAATTTTTTAAAGTATTTTTTTTGCATTTTTATGCTTAATTGATAGTGTAGAGACAGAGTTGAAATGGGGCAGAGAGGGGAGTGACATGCAGAGAACCACCGCGGGCTGGAATCGAACGCGGGTCCGCTGCTGGCCGAGGCCCATGGGGGGGACGCCTTACCAACTGAGCTAAAGGCGCCCCCACACACACACACGTCATTTTGAGTGAAAAAAACAACATTGTCGTTTTGAGTGAAAAAAAACGACAGACACACGTCATTTTGAGTGAAAAAAAACAACATTGTCGTTTTGAGTGAAAAAAAACGACAGTGTTACCTATGTCGTTTTTTTCTAAATTCCACCAAATTTTTTTAAGGCATTTTTTTGGCATTTTTATGCTTAATTGATAATAATAATAATAATAATAATAAATTTTATTTAGAGGCGCCTTTCAAGGCTCTCAAGGTCGCCTTACAAAAATAATTCAATAACATACTGTTTAAAAGCAAGGTACACAAAATAAAATTTTAAAAAACAGTTTAAAATCAATACACAGTGGGTGGTGAGGTGATGAGGAAGGCAGGATCAGGGGGGGTATGCAGATTTAAAAAGGTGGGTTTTGAGTTTTGATTTGAACTGGGTTATGGATTCAGTGTTGCGGATGTCGGGGGGTAGTGCATTCCAGAGCAGGGGAGCAGAGCGGCTGAAGGCTCTGCTCCCCATCGTCTTGAGACGGGCAGAGGGGACAGTGAGGTGAACAGAGGAGGAGGAGCGGAGTGCACGGGAGGGAGTGACAATTCGGATAAGGTCTGTTAGGTATGGGGGGGCAATGTTGTGGATGGCTTTGAAGGTATGGAGGAGGACTTTGAATTGAATGCGGAAGTGAACCGGGAGCCAATGAAGCTGGTGCAGGACAGGGGTGATGTGGTGAGAGGATGGGGTTCTGGTGATGATTCTTGCTGCGGAGTTTTGGACCAGTTGTAGTTTATGGAGGGTTTTTTGGGGGAGACCGAAGAGGAGGGAGTTGCAGTAGTCTAGTCTTGAGGTGACTAGACTGTGGACCAGGATGGCAGTGGAGTGAGGGGTGAGGGAGGGCCGGAGACGGTTGATATTGCGGAGGTGGAAATAGGCAGTGCGGGTGATATTGTTTATGTGAGATTGAAAAGACAGTGTGCTATCGAGGATGACACCCAGACTCTTAACCTGAGGGGAGGGGAAAACGGGAGTGTTATTGATGGGGATAGAGAAACTGCTGAATTTGGTGAGTGTGGATTTAGTACCAGTGAGAAGAAACTCAGTTTTATTGCAGTTGAGTTGTAGGAAATTGGAGGAAAACCAGGTTTTTAAATCAGAGAGACATTGAGAGAGGTGTGATGGTGGAAGGGCGGAGTCAGGTTTGGTGGAGAGATAGAGCTGGGTGTCATCCGCGTACAGGTGGAAGTGGATGTTGTAATGACGGAAGATATTGCCAATGGGGAGGAGGTAGATGATAAAAAGCAGGGGCCCCAGGACTGAGCCCTGGGGAACACCTGTGGTGACGGGGGAGGGTTGGGAAGTGAAGGACTTGAGTTTGATGAACTGAGTGCGGCCTGAGAGGTATGATTGGAACCAGTTGAAGGTGGTGTGGTGAATGCCTATGGATGCCAGTCTATTGAGGAGTGTGGTGTGGGAGATGGTGTCGAAGGCCGCAGTCAGATCTAACAGGATGAGGATGGTGAGGAGTCCGGAGTCAGCTGCCATGAGGAGTGCATCGGTGATCTTGATGAGGGCTGTTTCAGTACTGTGGAGGGGGCGGAAACCAGATTGAAAGTGTTCATACAGATTGTGGTGGGATAGGTGGGAATGGAGCTGAGAGGCGACTATTTTTTCTAATATTTTGGAAATGAATGGAAGGTTGGAAATGGGACGGAAATTGTTGAGGTTGTTGGGGTCAGCTCCAGGTTTTTTAAGGATAGGGGTTATTGCAGCAGTTTTGAAGGGGGTGGGAACAATTCCAGTGGTGAGGGAGGAGTGAATGATATCCAATATGAGGGGGAGCAGAGAGGGAAGGCAGGCTTTGACGAGGACTGTGGGGAGGGGGTCGAGGTGACAGGAGGAAGATTTAGATTTACAAATGAGGTCCTTGATTTCAGAGGGAGACGGGAGTGTGAAGGCAGAGAGAGACTGGGTTGGCAGTTGGAGATCACAGGGTATGTGAGGGAGGGGGTTGGTGGCGAGGTGGGGGTCACTGGTGAGTTGGCGGTGGATTTGGCTGATTTTGCTATTGAAAAATGACATTAAGGAGTCGCAGAAGGAAGTACAGTAGAGATGGGGGGGTAAGGAGTCCGGGGGTCTGAGAGTTGTGTTGATGAATTTGAATAGGAATTTGGAGTTGCCTTCTTGTGAGCTGATGATGGATGAAAAGTAGTTTGATTTGGTGCGGTTGATGGAGTCCTTGTAGAGTGTGATGTGGTTGTAATACATGTCCTTGTGAATGGTTAATCCGGTTTTATTGTAGAGTCGTTCCAGCTGCCGTGCTTTGGTTTTAATTTGCCTCAGTTCCGGGGTGTACCAGGGTGCAGAGTGGGTAAATGAGACAGTTTTTGTTATTTGAGGTGCAACAGTATTGAGTATAGAATGGAGACCGAGGTTGTAGTGTGTGATCAAATCATCAGTGTGTGAGAAGGTGTGTGGGTACAGAAGGCTATTGATATGTGAGGAGACAGTGTCCGGGTTGACGTTCTTAATGTTGCGAAATATGATGGTGCGTGGATGCTTGGTAACAGAAAGGGTGAGATTGACATGGAATGATAACAGCAAATGGTCCGAAAATGGCAGTTCAGTGGCGGAGAAATTGTGTGGGAGAAGACCAGTGCTGCAAACCAAGTCTAAAATATGTCCTTTGGAATGAGTTGGAAAGTGGATGTGTTGTTGAAAACCAGCGCTGTCCAGACAAGAGGTGAAGTTTTTGGTGAGTGGGTTATTAATATTGTCCATGTGAATATTAAAATCTCCAAGAGTAATGATGTTGGGTGAGAGAGCAGTCAGATGAGAAAGGAAGGCAGCAAAGTCATTCATAAAATCAGAATTAGGTTTGGGGGGGCGATAGATGGTGGCAATGATAGTGGGAATAGGTCCAGAAAGTTGACAGACAGTTGATTCAAATGAGCTGTAGACAGGGGCAGTCACAGGCTGAACTTTCCAGCTCTCGCGATAGATCAGCGCTAGACCACCCCCACGGCCGGTGTCACGTGGTTTTGATTTGTAAACAAACCCGGGAGGAGTGGATGCGTTGAGTTGTGATGAATCGTTAGGCTGTTGCCACGTTTCGGATAAACATAAAAAGTCAAGCTTACGGTCTGAGATGAGATCCTGGATGAGTTGGCCCTTGTTGGTGAGAGATCGGACGTTCAGCAGAGCGAAGTGAGCGGTGGCGTTGGACTTAGCCGTAGCCTTAGCGGTAGCCACACGGGCTAAATTGGCTAGCACGCTGCGGTCCACAGCTCTGCCGGTGATCCTCTTGGACCTGCGTGAGGTGGACCAGAATGACTGTATGGGTTTGGACGAGTCAGTGTGATGAGTCCGGCGGGAACCACGGTGGATGTATCTGGGTGGAGGGATGTAGAGGATGCTCGGGTGGAGGAGAAGTCCTGATGGAGGATCTGACAGGCGAGGACCGGAGCCGGAGGAGTTCTTCAGCGGAGTACTGGAACAGTCCAGCCACAGGTCGGAGAACAGCCGACAGAAGGATCCAGACGAGCACCGACCAGAGGTAAATCCTTGTGGACCACATTGTGTCCCGTGGTCGGGAGGTTCAGACAGCGGCAAGACAGGTAGGCTAATCCGTGCAGAGCCGCAGGCGAAATGTTTGTTAGGTCAATTATGGTGTAGCGTGAGGCAGTCGACTATACTCTCCGCCAGAGAGCAAGCTCAGAACCAAGATAAAAACCCAGATACAATATAACATTTAAAAAACAAGGTAAAAAGGTACAAAGGTACAAAAGGTACCGGTGAGCAGCGGCAGCCAGACGCGCCAGCGTTCACTCAACCGGCGAAATCTGCCCTGTCACTCAACCGAAAGATAGTGTAGAGACAGAGTTGAAATGGGGCAGAGAGGGGAGTGACATGCAGAGAACCACCGCGGGTTGGAATCGAACCCGGGTCCGCTGCTGGCCGAGGCCCATGGGGGGGACGCCTTACCAACTGAGCTAAAGGCGCCCCCACACACACACACGTCATTTTGAGTGAAAAAAACAACATTGTCGTTTTGAGTGAAAAAAACAACATTGTCGTTTTGAGTGAAAAAAAACGACAGTGTTACCTATGTCGTTTTTTTTCGAAATTTCACCAAATTTTTTATGTATTTTTTTTGCATTTTTATGCTTAATTGATAGTGTAGAGACAGAGTTGAAATGGGGCAGAGAGGGGAGTGACATGCAGAGAACCACCGCGGGCTGGAATCGAACCCGGGTCCGCTGCTGGCCGAGGCCCATGGGGGGGACGCCTTACCAACTGAGCTAAAGGCGCCCCCACACACACACACACACGTCATTTTGAGTGAAAAAAACAACATTGTCGTTTTGAGTGAAAAAAAACGACCTATGTTGTTTTTTTTCGAAATTTCACCAAATTTTTTAAGGTATTTTTTTTGCATTTTGATGCTTAATTGATAGTGTAGAGACAGAGTTGAAATGGGGCAGAGAGGGGAGGGAAATGCAGAAAACCACCGCGGGCTGGAATAAAACCCGGGTCCGCTGCTGGCCGAGGCCCATGGGGGGGACGCCTTACCAACTGAGCTAAAGGCGCCCCCACACACACACACACACGTCATTTTGAGTGAAAAAAACAACATTGTCGTTTTGAGTGAAAAAAAACGACCTATGTTGTTTTTTTCGAAATTTCACCAAATTTTTTAAGGTATTTTTTTTGCATTTTTATGCTTAATTGATAGTGTAGAGACAGAGTTGAAATGGGGCAGAGAGGGGAGTGACATGCAGAGATATGTCGTTTTTCTCTCTCGAAATTTCACCAATTTTTTTTTCGCATTTTTATGCTTTATTGATAGTGTAGAGACAGAGTTGAAATGGGGCAGAGAGGGGAGTGACATGCAGAGAACCACTGCGGGCTGGAATCAAACCCGGGTCAGCTGCTGGCCGAGGCCCATGGGGGGGACGCCTTACCAACTGAGCTAAAGGCGCCCCACACACACACACACGTCATTTTGAGTGAAAAAAACAACATTGTCGTTTTCAGTGAAAAAAAACGACAGTGTTACCTATGTCGTTTTTTTCTAAATTTCACCAAATTTTTTAAGGTATTTTTTTTGCATTTTTATGCTTAATTGATAGTGTAGAGACAGAGTTGAAATGGGGCAGAGAGGGGAGTGACATGCAGAGAACCACTGCGGGCTGGAATCGAACGCGGGTCTGCTGCTGGCCGAGGCCCATGGGGGGGACGCCTTACCAACTGAGCTAAAGGCGCCCCCACACACACACACGTCATTTTGAGTGAAAAAAACAACATTGTCGTTTTGAGTGAAAAAAAACGACAGTGTTACCTATGTCGTTTTTTTTTCCCGAAATTTCACCAATTTTTTTTTCGCAAATTTTATGCTTAATTGATAGTGTAGAGACAGAGTTGAAATGGGGCAGAGAGGGGAGTGACATGCAGAGATATGTCGTTTTTCTCTCTCGAAATTTCACCAATTTTTTTTTCGCATTTTTATGCTTTATTGATAGTGTAGAGACAGAGTTGAAATGGGGCAGAGAGGGGAGTGACATGCAGAGATATGTCGTTTTTTCTCTCTCGAAATTTCACCAATTTTTTTTTGCATTTTTATGCTTTATTGATAGTGTAGAGACAGAGTTGAAATGGGGCAGAGAGGGGAGTGACATGCAGAGAACCACCGCGGGCTGGAATCAAACCCGGGTCAGCTGCTGGCCGAGGCCCATGGGGGGGACGCCTTACCAACTGAGCTAAAGGCGCCCCCACACACACACACACGTCATTTTGAGTGAAAAAAACAACATTGTCGTTTTCAGTGAAAAAAAACGACAGTGTTACCTATGTCGTTTTTTTCTAAATTTCACCAAATTTTTTAAGGTATTTTTTTTTGCATTTTTATGCTTAATTGATAGTGTAGAGACAGAGTTGAAATGGGGCAGAGAGGGGAGTGACATGCAGAGAACCACTGCGGGCTGGAATCGAACGCGGGTCTGCTGCTGGCCGAGGCCCATGGGGGGGACGCCTTACCAACTGAGCTAAAGGCGCCCCCACACACACACACGTCATTTTGAGTGAAAAAAACAACATTGTCGTTTTGAGTGAAAAAAAACGACAGTGTTACCTATGTCGTTTTTTTCTAAATTTCACCAAATTTTTTAAGGTATTTTTTTTGCATTTTTATGCTTAATTGATAGTGTAGAGACAGAGTTGAAATGGGGCAGAGAGGGGAGTGACATGCAGAGAACCACTGCGGGCTGGAATCGAACGCGGGTCTGCTGCTGGCCGAGGCCCATGGGGGGGACGCCTTACCAACTGAGCTAAAGGCGCCCCCACACACACACACCGTCATTTTGAGTGAAAAAAACAACATTGTCGTTTTGAGTGAAAAAAAACGACAGTGTTACCTATGTCGTTTTTTTTTTCGAAATTTCACCATTTTTTTTTTCGCTTTTTTATGCTTTATTGATAGTGTAGAGACAGAGTTGAAATGGGGCAGAGAGGGGAGTGACATGCAGAGAACCACTGCGGGCTGGAATCGAACGCGGGTCTGCTGCTGGCCGAGGCCCATGGGGGGGACGCCTTACCAACTGAGCTAAAGGCGCCCCCACACACACACGCGTCATTTTGAGTGAAAAAAACAACATTGTCGTTTTGAGTGAAAAAAACGACAGTGTTACCTATGTCGTTTTTTTCTAAATTTCACCAAATTTTTTAAGGTATTTTTTTTGCATTTTTATGCTTAATTGATAGTGTAGAGACAGAGTTGAAATGGGGCAGAGAGGGGAGTGACATGCAGAGAACCACCGCGGGCTGGAATCGAACCCGGGTCCGCTGCTGGCCGAGGCCCATGGGGGGACGCCTTACCAACTGAGCTAAAGGCGCCCCCACACACACACACGTCATTTTGAGTGAAAAAAACAACATTGTCGTTTTGAGTGAAAAAAAACGACAGTGTTACCTATGTCGTTTTTTTCGAAATTTCACCAAATTTTTTTCGCATTTTTATGCTTTATTGATAGTGTAGAGACAGAGTTGAAATGGGGCAGAGAGGGGAGTGACATGCAGAGATATGTCGATTTTTCTCACGAAAATTTCACCAATTTTTTTTCGCATTTTTATGCTTTTATTGATAGATGTAGAGACAGAGTTGAAATGGGGCAGAGAGGGGAGTGACATGCAGAGAACCACCGCGGGCTGGAATCGAACCCGGGTCCGCTGCTGGCTGAGGCCCATGGGGGGGACGCCTTACCAACTGAGCTAAAGGCGCCCCCACACACACACACGTCATTTTGAGTGAAAAAAACATTGTCGTGTTGTGGGAAATATTGCATATGACATATCTCTGAACTCATATATTGAAATGCTTACTTAACCATTGTTTTATATAGACTTATAAGTGTAATTGGATATACTGCATGTTTGTTTGTGACTGAAACTGAGATGTAGATTGCCCAACGACCACTCGGACAGCCACGCCTATGTTTAACTTATTCACAATTACTCCTATTGTCCTATGCTCAAACTCCTCCCATGGTTAAGATATGTACAATTAGTCTGTCTGCCTGCCTGAAACAATGTGCTTAAATATCCGTCTCTCCTACGAAACGAAGCTCACTCTTTCATTCACTTTCCCTGTGTTTGAATTAGTGGCCTCTCCGCGGAGAATTCTTGCTATTCTTGATTGAAAATAAACCTGATGCTATACACAATATCACTGTTTGCTTGACTTTTCTTACCACAGTTTTGGCGAGCTAATTCCAGGAAGGAGAACACCGGCAGAGGGTCCACGGGACCGGACAGCAGACTCCAAAAGGCTGATCACCTTTCTCACAGAAAGCCTTCCATTTCGGGACAGAGAGGACCTCTGTTGGCCGTCCCGTGGAAACTCTTGTCATCTCCTCCGAATCGGTATGTGAGAATATGTTTTGTTTTAAAGCAACAACAATTGGGTTAAAGGATTACTTCTAAGGACATCTCTGTAGGAACTTTTTACACTACAGTCGGAGCGAAACTCTCCCGTTTAAATTTACTTGGAAGTGAGCATGAACATTAATTAACCATTACTGTAATAAAGCTAGAACGCCAAAGTAAACAGCCACGAGTTGGCTTCGGCCCGGGTGCAGGTGTGACTGTTAGTGCATTTGAATGACCTCCGGCCAAGCATGGGACTGGAATTGACGAATTAGTCTTATTTGTTCAAATTGAGCTGAGCGGGTCGAGGAAGGTTGGTTGTTTTCTAATGTTTACTTGTTTCGGTTGACGGACGGGCAAGCATTCGGCTTTGGGAAGCCTTAGTTATTAAACAAACTTTTGGGGAGATTAAACTAGAATTGTTAACCCTTTTACAGACCAAGATATTTGTGTTGGTGGGGCTTGTTTTCGATCAAATAGCAAGAATATTGAAATTTCACAAGTGTTTTATTGTTTGTCCTGTTGTTTTGTGTTGTCTTGTTGTTCTTTCACTGTTTTGCTTTGTGTTAACTAGCCACGGTACCACAAGGAAAAGGTAAGGAAAATTGTGTAGTGGCCTTATTCCTGTGTTTTTAACAATGGGGATGACTTCTAGCAAACGGGCAAATGAATGGCAGCCAGCCATAAACGTTGCCAGAAGCCCCGGTTTGCTCCGGGGGACAGTGGAGGTTATGCCCGCAAGCCTCATACCAGTGGCCACAGGAATTGCACCGGTCCACCCTGTTCCCCCAGCGGTTGCCCCTACCACTGCATTTGCTCTTCCTGTGATTCAGCCTCGGCGTTTATTACTGGCACCGATTGGTAGTGTTTGTGCTACCCCTTCTAACACATACGATCACGATTCTAACGCGCTCTACATTACAGAGTTAACCGATTTGGCCCAGCATTGCATTCCTGCTTCTCCGCCCAAAGTAGACTTGGTGAAAATCTCTCTATGTAAACAGACCGATGGCGAGACTACTGCCTCTTATCTTGCTCGTCTAACTATAGTCCATAAGGAATTCTGTGGGCTTCCCACCCCGGAAAATCTGAACGAAGGCCCCGTTACAGCTTACGAAACACATTTATGTTACTCTTACTTTAACGGCATGCATAGGAAAAATGCTGATATGATTAAACAATTGTGTTTTTCATGGGCTTCTGCCAAGCTTCAGTTGATCGAGGTGTATGCTGCCCACGTGGAGAAACTCCTGAAAAAGCAAGAAACGGAGGCGTTGGAGGCGAAGGCAGCAGAGCTGCACCAGGATAACCTCGCGTTGGCTTCTTCCCTCGTGATGTTAGCAGAGCTGCACCAGGCTAACCTCGCGTTGGCTTCTTCCCTCGCGATGTTTCAGGACACGCAGAACGAGAGAGGGCGGGAACAAAATGACCGCTTCAGACAAAATAATCACAGTAAGAACTACGATTCGAACAACTACAAATCTCGTAATAACAACGCCGACCGCGATACTTGTTTCCATTGTAAGAAATCCGGGCACTGGAGGCGCGATTGTCCCATCCGTAACGGTGACAAATCTCGTAATAACAACGTCGACCGCGATACTTGTTTCCATTGTAAGAAATCCGGGCACTGGCAGCGCGATTGTCCCAAACGCCACTAATGCATGGTCTCAGGCAAATACAACTCCCATTTCATTCAGGCCTGTAACCTTAGGAGTTAAGGCATCATATGTCTTTTAGCAGTTTTACTGTTAGTATCTTAGATGGCCTACCCTGTATACATGCATGTGTCACTTTTGCCACGTTTCTAGCATTAATTTTGGTTACATCTTGCCTCCTTTTAGAAAGGGGACTAGTTCTTCTGCTTTAAAAACTACTTTTCCTGGTTCAAGCTAAACTCCCTCATTTACATCTCTTTAAACCACAGATAAACATGTACAGCCACTCTTGAAGAAGCTGTATTGTTTTCTTGATTGCTCATTTCTTTTAGATCCACCTTATTCTGGGCCCCTCCCCCTCTCCCTCCCTCCCTCCAGGCATCTCTTTGGCTTTGGCTTTGTTTCCCAGATGCACCGACACCTTTTGCATAAGCACTCAAGCTATTGCCCACTGATAGCCCACTTACTGTTTAGCAAATTCCCTCCAAGATTGTCCTACATTGCATTCATTTGTACTAATTTCTCTTTTCTCCAGCAGGTTTTAACTCCTCTAAAACTTTTCCTTTCTCGTGAACAAAGCATAAGGGCAGAGTTGGCCCTCTATTTTGGTTGTTTTTGTTGACAGTGGGGAGTTCTGTGTTTAAAAAAAAAAAAAAAAAAAAAAAAGAGAGAGAGAGAGAGAGAGATTTTAGTTCTTTGTTGCAGGATGTTGTGTGCTTCACAGCACATGTGAGACAGTGAGAGGGTTGTTGTTGTTATAGTTTGGTTGAGTTTGAGGTGTTTTATGTGTCAGAGCACAGAGTTCTGATCTCTGATTTCGCCAAAATCAGTCAGTTGGCTTGTTTTTCTCTCCTTTTCTCTCTCTGTGCTTTGTGTGGAATCTCTGGCATCTGCCTGACAATTTGGTCACGTTGTTGCCAGCATCTTTGAATGCTTGACTTTTGATTTTGTTTGAATTAACTCTGTGCACTTGGGTGTGCATTTCAGTTGATTTATTGCGCGCAGCGATCGTTTAAGTTTTACTTAAACTTGTTTCTTGTTTTGCTACTAACTTCATTTTTGCTTCCAGACTCTTAGGTGCTGGATATTTCCCTGGAAATATGCTCATCTCATTCTACTCCCATACCTGTTTTTCTTTTATGTTTCTTTGTACTGTTTCTCGCATTCTGTGGTTTTCCTAAATCCTAACACAACTCATTTTAACACAACTAACTTTGCAATTTGTTTTGTTTTATTTGCTGCACATTATCAACATTTTGCTGCAAACTTGTTGATGTTTCACCACAGTTTACATTGTTGGCCTTGCAGGTCCAATCGGTAAGTTTAGTATGGTTACGTTTTGCTTGATGACTGCATCCAAAAGGTAAGATCACTTTGTTTATTTGACAAGTCAACATTGTTGTTCTTTATGGTTTTGACTTTCTGCTATAAGTGTTATCTTCTTTCCTTTTTAAAACTAATTTAGTGGGCCTTTTCTCAATTTGCAATGTTGATACCTCATGTCGCTGTCTCTTTGATTATACTTGAACAATATCCTTCTCTCCTGCAAGATGCGTCACCGTGTCCCCCCTGTCCTGGTCTGAAGGCGCCTCCACTGTCCCATCCAGACCTGGAGCTTTGGTGGATGTCTCTGCTTCACGACACTTGGCCTCAGAGCAAGGCCAAGTTGGCTTCACGGTGATTTCTGCATCCGACACACACATTAGTGACAACCCTTTTGATGCTATTTGCTCCTACCCTAAGTAATTGCAGAGCGCATATGTGATACCTTTACAAACTGTTTCTTTTGGCTGCCATAGCGGCTATGACTGCCGTTAAACAAAATACTTGAGTTTTCCCACAAACAACTTTTCTAAGCACGCCTGCTGTCAACTGTCACTGTCACTGTCACTCCCCTGTCCTCTCTTTCTGCTCTCCACAGACTGGTGAAAGATGCACTACCACGACCAGCCACCACCCGAGGATCGGATTTGTGGTCAAGGCTCCCAGACGAAGGTTCTGACTAAGCAAGCGATGGACGGGACCCTTTCAACTCCTCCTCTCCTCCATGACGGCCGTGAAGGTTGCAGAAACGGACCACCTGGATCCATGCCAGTCACAGCGAACGGAACGAGAGGCACCTACAGGACTACAGCCCACCAGCCTGGACCAGACGACATCAGCGGAACCAGCAACGACAAGAAGACGGGCAAACACCTCGCTCCAGTGAGAGCCAGACGACACCCTTCCTCCCCTGGCCTTACATTTGTGCTTTGGGCACTAGTCTGGATGTGTCTGGCCAGGCCCCCGCCCTCATCCGGTTGTGAAACGCAGCCCTGGAAATCTGGCGTCATCTCCTTCTCTTGCCCTGCCACCAAATGTAATGAAGATTACTGCCCCATCCACGGCATCATTACCAACGGCAGAAACGCCGCTTTCCTGATGGCTGTCAAAAGGAGCCTCATCACCGTCTCCTGCGACAATCAGCCACCAAGCTCCCAGCTGTGCACCGTGGAAACCCACAAAGTTTTCAACTCCAACATCGACTCTCCCCTCTGGTGTAACCGTCCTAAAAGCTGTATGGACACACCTGCATACCAGGGCAACAGGGACTGGGGGTCCCTCTGCACCCGTACAGACCTAAAGGACGATCTGCCCCTCGCTCCGCAAGCCCCCCCCTCCCTATCAACAAACCCCAACCCTCCACATCCCCACCCCTCTGACAACACAGCCATCACCCTGATGACCGAGTTTGCCCAGCAAAGACAACTTTCTAACTGCTGGATTTGCCAACAGCTGCCCACATCCTCCACAGCTCCGATGCTGACCCCCATTCCTTTCACCCTGGCAGATTGGACTGTTATGTCATGGCCTTCCGTTCAAAATCACCTTACCCATGATGATGAAGCTTGCTACACTCCTCCTTCACACACCACCCATAATATTGACACCACCGATAAGCAACACATTGTTTCTTTTGCTATTGACACTTTTAATCAAAAACACAAACCTCCCTGCACTAATTGGACCGTCCTCTATCGATTGACTTTTTTTAGACCTACATTCAACAGGGTTTAAGATATAAACTACAATTGACTTTGGCTGAGACAAATTGCACATCCAATCATGTTTTCCCTAGCCCTGACTGCATTGTTACTCCTAACACTGCCTCCATCAGACTCGAAGTTGGCATTCTTAGTATCCCTTCATTTAGTCACCTCTCTATTTCCCATTTCACTTGGACCAAACATTCTTGTTCCAAACCTTTACTCCCTAAACAGCCTGTCATCAGAGCATGCACCTCTTTGACCCCTCCCATCCCCATTCATCCTCTAACTAATGTTAGCCACTGCATTAGTTTTCTCTCTAGCAATGGTCTTTTCCTTGGTAATAGCAGCTGCAACCATAATGTAATCCCCCTAATAATTCATCTGATAACCTTACCCTACCAGAGCGAGTTTATTTAGTCTGCGGCAACCTAGCTTATGCTTGCATTCCTTCACCCCTTAGCCAGCATCGACAACACATCACTGGGATTTGTTATCTAGCCTACCTCATACCCCTAATTAGAGTTGCGGACCCATTGGAACTAGCCCCCTTTCATACACTCACTAAACGTAGCATTTCTTTGGCCTCTAGAATTCTGAGTGTTTTCATCCCTGCTTATGGAACATACCGGAGCCAAGTGGAGATTGAGGCTCTGTCGACGGTGCTGGAACGCCACCTGAATAAAACATCTGTCGCCTTTTCCGCAATGCAAACCGAGATTGACGAAATTAAACGTATGGTCATCCAAAATAGGATGGCACTGGACTTGATTTTAGCCTCTAGTGGAGGCGTTTGCAAAGTGATTAAGTCTGAGTGCTGCAGTTTCATCTCTGACTCTAGTGGCCCTGTTCATGACGTCATTGCTGACAATGACCTTGGTGTCACACAACTACACGACTCTCACGGCTGGAACCCCCTCAATGATCTCCAGACATGGACTGGTGCTTGGGGATCTCTGATCTTTAAAGGTGTACTGGGACTTTTTTGCCTTATCGTGTTGTTCTCCATTTTCTTTTGTCTCATCAAGGCCATTCTAAAATGTTGTATTAGTCACTCCACCTTAACAATGCCAAGCGGCAACCTGGTTGAACCAATCCCCCTCGAAATTTGGGTTCCCCCCTTTGCCGAGTGCCTTGACCCTATTGACCCCCCTTCTGCTGACTGCTTTGAGTACTTCCACATGGGCGACTCTCTGTAATGGGTTCCTTTCTTACTGTTCTGGGATTGTTTTGTTTTGCCTTTTGTTTGTTTTTTTTTTTTTTTTTGGTTTAATGTTTTTCCTCTTTGGAATTCTATTTGAGGTTTTTTCACATTAAACTCACTTCTTGATCTTTTGGCCTTATCCTTTGATTATTGGCCTGTCCTGGGTTTATATTGTTTCCTTACGAGGTTTTTATTATTCCCTGTTATTCCTTTTGCCTTACCTTTTGACTGTTTTGGGGTTTAAATTTTTTTCTCCCCTTGTGTATATTTTGCCTTACTGTGGTTTGCTATCTTTTATGTTATCATAATATGATAAAAAGAGTGAAGTGTTGTGGGAAATATTGCATATGACATATCTCTGAACTCATATATTGAAATGCTTACTTAACCATTGTTTTATATAGACTTATAAGTGTAATTGGATATACTGCATGTTTGTTTGTGACTGAAACTGAGATGTAGATTGCCCAACGACCACTCGGACAGCCACGCCTATGTTTAACTTATTCACAATTACTCCTATTGTCCTATGCTCAAACTCCTCCCATGAAGATGGAATCGAAGTCGCTGCTGGCCGAACAGGCCCATAGAGAAGGCACTCTCATTCACTCCCTGAGTTTGAATAGGCGCCCCCCGCAAACACTGCTATTTTGAGTGAAAAAAACCTTGTCGTTTAGTAAACAATATCACTGTTGCTATGTACGTTTTTTCCAATTTTCACCAAATTTTTTAAGGTATTTTTTTTGCATTTTTATGCTTAATTGATAGTGTAGAGACAGAGTTGAAATGGGGCAGAGGGAGTGACATGCAGAGAACCACCGCGGGCTGGAATCGAACGGGGTCTGCTGCTGGCCGAGGCCCAGGGGGGGACGCCTTACCACTGAGCAAAGGCCCCCCACACAACACAACGTCTTTTGAGTGAAAAAAACAACATTGTCTTTTGAGTGAAAAAAAAAACAGTGTTACCTATGTCGTTTTTTTCAATTTCACCAAATTTTTAAGGTATTTTTTTTGCATTTTTTAATTAAGTTAATGATTTGAAATGGGGCAAGATGGGGAGTGAATGGAGAACACCCGGCGAATCGAACCGGTCGGCTGGACGAGCCCATGGGCGGGCGCCGCCAATTGAGCTAAAGGCCCCACCCAACACATTTGTAAAGACCACAAAATTCTTTTGAGTGAAAAAAAACGACAGTGTTACCATGTCTTTTTTGTCTAAATTTCAAATTCAAGTATTTTTTTGCATTTTTGCTTAATTGTAGTTAGAGACAGAGTGAAAGGGGCAGAGAGGAGGAATGCAGAGAACCACCGCGGCTGGAATCGAACCCGGTCCGCTGCTGCCGAGGCCCATGGGGGGGACGCCTTACCAACTGAGCTAAAGGCCCCCACACACACACAAACGCATTTTGAGTGAAAAAAAAACATTGTCGTTTTGATTGAAAAAAAACGGTGTTACCTATGTCGTTTTTTTTCAAATTTTTTTCACAATTTTTTTTCGCTTTTATTTAATGATAGTGTAGAGAGAGTTGAAATGGGGCAGAGAGGGAGAGTGAACCCGGCTGGAAACCACCCGGGTGGAATCCGAAGCCCAGGGGTGGCGAGCCCATGGAGGCCCCTTACAACAACCCCATTCAGAAAACAAAACACATTTTGAGTGAAAAAAAAACATGTCGTTTTTGAAAAAAAAAAACAGTTTTTTAGTAAATTTTTACATATTTTTATGGTATTTTTTTGATTTATGCTAATTGAATGGTAGAGAAGAGTTGAAATGGGGCAGGGGAGACATCGCGGAACCACCCGGGTGGAACACCGGCGCTCTGGCCGAGGCCCATGGGGGACGCCTTACCAACTGAGCTAAAGGCCCCCCACACACACACACGTCATTTGAGTGAAAAAAACAACATTGTCGTTTTGAGTGAAAAAAAACGACAGGTTACCTAGTCGTTTTTTTCCGAAATTTCACCAATTTTTTTCCATTTTTATGCTTCAATTGATGGTGAGAACGATTAAATGGGCAAGAGGGTACATGCAAACACGCAATCACCGGTCCTGCTGGCAGCCAACATTTCTTTTTTCAAATTTCACCAATTTTTTAGTATTTTTTTTATTTTTATGTTACAGAGTTTATGGCAGAGTTGATGAATGAGAGAACATGAAATGGGAACGAGGGAGTGAATGCAGGACCTCGCGGCGGCACTGGGGCTTGCCCGAGCCACGACCCTACCACACTAAAGTCTTTTAAAAAAACAACATTTGAGTGAAAAAAAACACATTGTTTTTTTGAAAATTCAATTTCTTATTGCATTTTTTCTAATTGAATAATAGTTGAAATTTGAAGATTGAATGAGAACAGGTGAATGAGCGGGGGAGGCCATGGAACCCTCACTGGATAACGGCACCGCCAGGCCATGGGAAACACCAATGGAGTAAAACACAACCACGTCAAATTAATTTAAGAATTTCTTTTGTAAAAGACAGGTTATGGCGGTTTCTCAAACCACTGGTAATGACATGTGTGCGAGCAGGGGAGCAAAGAGTAAAGCGCCCCACCCGCATCAATTGGTGAAACCGGCCTTGGTGAAAACCATGACAAGGCCCGCAAATTTATAAATTTTTGCATTTTATGCTTAATTGATAGTGTAAGACAGAGTTGAAATGGGCAGAGAGGGAGTGACATGCAGAGAACCACCGCGGCTGGAATCGAACGCGGTCGCTGCTGGCCGAGGCCCATGGGGGGACGCCTTACCAACTGAGCTAAAGCGCCCCCACACACACACACGTCATTTTGATGAAAAAAACAACATTGTCTTTGAGTGAAAAAAAACGACAGTTTACCTATGTCGTTTTTTCAAATTTCACCAAATTTTTTAAGGTATTTTTTTGCATTTTTATGCTTATTGATAGTGTAGAGACAGAGTTGAAATGGGGCAGAGAGGGGAGTGACATGCAGAGAACCACCGCGGCTGGAATCGAACCCGGTCGCTGCTGGCCGAGGCCCATGGGGGACGCCTTACCAACTGAGCTAAAGGCGCCCCAACACACACTCATTAGTGAAAAACAACATGTCGTTTGAGTGAAAAAAAACGACCTATGTCGTTTTTTCAAATTTCACAATTATTTTTTTGCATTTTTATGCTTAATTGATAGTGTAGAGACAGAGTTGAAATGGGCAGAGAGGGAGTGACATGCAGAGAACCACCGCGGCTGGAATCGAACCGGTCGCTGCTGGCCGAGGCCCATGGGGACGCCTTACCACTGAGCTAAAGGCCCCCCACACACACACAAAGTCATTTGAGTGAAAAAAACAACATTGTCGTTTGAGTGAAAAAAAACGACAGTGTACATGTGTTTTTCTATTTCCAAATTAAATTTTTTTTGCATTTTATGCTTATTGATATGTAGAGACAGAGTTGAAATGGGGCAGAGAGGGAGTGACATGCAGAGAACCACCGCGGCTGGAATCAACCGGTCTGCTGCTGCCGAGCCCATGGGGGGGACGCCTTACCAACTGAGCTAAAGGCGCCCCCACACAACACACACCATTTGAGTGAAAAAAAACAACATTGTCGTTTTGAGTGAAAAAAAAACGACATGTCGTTTTTTTCGAAATTTCACCAAATAATATTTTTTGCATTTTTATGCTTAATTGATAGTTAGAGACAGAGTTGAAATGGGCAGAGAGGGAGTGACATGCAGAAACCACCGCGGCTGAATCGAACCGGTCGCTGCTGGCCGAGGCCCATGGGGGGACGCCTTACCAACTGAGCTAAAGGCGCCCCCACACACACACACTCATTTTGAGTGAAAAAAACAACATTGTCGTTTTGAGTGAAAAAAACGACAGGTTACATGTCTTTTTTTCAATTCACCATTTTTTGCATTTTATGCTTATTGATAGTGTAAGACAGAGTTGAAATGGCAAGAGGAGTGACATGCAAGAACCACCCGGGCTGAATCAACCGTCGCTGCTGGCCGAGGCCCATGGGACCCTCCACGCTAAAGCACAACAATATTTTAGGAAAAAAAACATGTTTTTGAGTGAAAAAAAACGAATGTATAGTGTTGAAATACCAAATATTGCTTGCTAATGTTTTATGCTTAATTGATAGTGTAGAGAAAAAAAAAAAAAAAAAAAAAAAAAAAAAAAAAAAAAAAAAAAAAAAAAAAAAAAAAAAAAAATTTTTTTTTTTTTTTTTTTTTTTTTTTTTTTTTTTTTTTTTTTTTTTTTTAGGAATTTTTATGCTTTATTGATAGTGTAGAGACAGAGTTGAAATGGGGCAGAGAGGGGAGTGACATGCAGAGAACCACCGCGGGCTGGAATCGAAACGCGGGTCGCTGCTGGCCGAGGCCCATGGGGGGGACGCCTTACCAACTGAGCTAAAGGCGCCCCCACACACACACAACGTCATTTTGAGTGAAAAAAACAACATTGTCGTTTTGAGTGAAAAAAAACGACAGTGTTACCTCTGTCGTTTTTTTTCTCAATTTCACCAAATTTTTAAGGTATTTTTTTTGCATTTTTATGCTTAATTGATAGTGTAGAGACAGAGTTGAAATGGGGCAGAGAGGGGAGTGACATGCAGAGAACCACAGCGGGCAGGAATCGAACCCGGGTCCGCTGCTGGCCGAGGCCCATGGGGGGGACGCCTTACCAACTGAGCTAAAGGCGCCCCCACACACACACACACACGTCATTTTGAGTGAAAAAAACAACATTGTCGTTTTGAGTGAAAAAAAACGACAGTGTCTATGTCGTTTTTTTCTAAATTTCACCAAATTTTTTAAGGTATTTTTTTTGCATTTTTATGCTTTATTGATAGTGTAGAGACAGAGTTGAAATGGGGCAGAGAGGGGAGTGACATGCAGAGAACCACCGCGGGCTGGAATCGAACGCGGGTCTGCTGCTGGCCGAGGCCCATGGGGGGGACGCCTTACCAACTGAGCTAAAGGCGCCCCCACACACACACACGTCATTTTGAGTGAAAAAAACAACATTGTCGTTTTGAGTGAAAAAAAACGACAGTGTTACCTATGTCGTTTTTTTTCGAAATTTCACCAAATATTTTTTGCATTTTTATGCTTAATTGATAGTTTAGAGACAGAGTTGAAATGGGGCAGAGAGGGGAGTGACATGCAGAGAACCACCGCGGGCTGGAATCGAACGCGGGTCTGCTGCTGGCCGAGGCCCATGGGGGGGACGCCTTACCAACTGAGCTAAAGGCGCCCCCACACACACACACGTCATTTTGAGTGAAAAAAAACGACTGTCGTTTTTTTCGAAATTTCACCAAATTTTTTAAGGTATTTTTTTGCATTTTTATGCTTAATTGATAGTGTAGAGACAGAGTTGAAATGGGGCAGAGAGGGGAGTGACATGCAGAGAACCACCGCGGGCTGGAATCGAACCCGGGTCCGCTGCTGGCCGAGGCCCATGGGGGGGACGCCTTACCAACTGAGCTAAAGGCGCCCCCACACACACACGTCATTTTGAGTGAAAAAAACAACATTGTCGTTTTGAGTGAAAAAAAACGACAGTGTTACATGTGTTACTATGTCGTTTTTTTCCGAAATTTAACCAATTTTTTTTCGCATTTTTATGCTTTATTGATAGTGTAGAGACAGAGTTGAAATGGGGCAGAGAGGGGAGTGACATGCAGAGAACCACCGCGGGCTGGAATCGAACCCGGGTCCGCTGCTGGCCGAGGCCCATGGGGGGGACGCCTTACCAACTGAGCTAAAGGGCCCCCACACACACACACGTCATTTTCTTTCAAAGGTTTTTTTATTAAATGTTTGTAACAAAGAAATTGTAGCACGATTAGTACAAATTTTTTTCCCCTTTTTTTCCCCGAACATACCCCACCCACATCCCACCCTCACACCCAACAACACGAAATATACACTACAAGAAACAAAAATAAACAATCAATATGAAAAAAAAAAAAAAAAAAAAAAAAAACATAAAGAAATAAAATTAAATCAAATAAAAAGGGGGGGGGGAGTAGCTACTCTTCTATAGTTATTATTGTTTTTTTTAAATAATTTAGGAAGGGGCGCCAAATTCGGACAAATTTATTCTCGGATCCCTGGGTTGTGTAACGTATTTTCTCTAAATTCATACATGCCATAATGTCTCGAATCCAATGTGAGTGGGAAGGAGGAGCAGGATCTTTCCACTTGAGTAGGATAGCCCTGCGAGCAAGTAGTGAGGTGAAGGCCAGTACTCTCAGCTTCACTTTAGGTAAGCCTGAATTTGGTGCAATGCCAAAAATTGCAGTGAAAGGGTTCGGCTTAATTTGATGCTGAAGTACTTCAGAAATTGTTTGGAAAACTGATGTCCAGAACTGAGTCAAGGTGGGACACAACCAGTACATGTGAAAGAGTGATGCCGGTGCGCTCTTACAGCTGTCACAGGTCGGGTCTACATCGGGGAACATACGAGCTAATTTAGTTTTAGATATGTGGATACGATGTACTACTTTAAATTGCACAAGAGCGTGTCGGGCGCACATGGAGGTAGAGTGTATCCGATCCAGGACTGAATCCCACATGTGATCTGTGAAGGCAGAGCCTAGGTCCTGCTCCCACAGGGTTCTTATAGCTGCTAAAGAGGGGCTATGCAACTTTGAAATAAGGTTGAAAAACACAGAAATTGAGCCTTTTAATGTGGGGTTTACAGAAAGAAACAAATCAACATGATTGGCTGGCGGTTTATAAGGGAATTGGGGAATTAACTTCTGCGTAAAATGCCTGATTTGCAGAAATCGGAAAAAATTGTTCTTTTCGATACCAAAATGTTTTGTCAATTGGGAAAAACTAGCAAATAGATCATTAATAAATAAATCACCAATGCATTTTAAGCCTTTTTTATGCCAGATCTTGAATGCACCATCCACCGTCGAGGGAATAAATAAATGATTAGCTGCAATTGGGCTGAAAAGTGAAAAATTCTGCATTCCAAAATTCTTCCTAAATTGGGTCCAGATTCGAAGGGAGTGCTTAATCACGGGATTACTATTGGGAATAGCCAAAGAGAGTGGAAGTGCGGCGCTTAAGAGGGCAGATAGAGACAATGGGCTAACAGCGCTGGACTCCATTGTTACCCAAACTGGGGCTGAGTCATCAAGGTGAAAATGCACCCAATACACTAAAGAACGGATATTAGCAGCCCAGTAATAGTATTGGAAATTAGGGAGGGCCATTCCGCCTGTTTGTTTTGGTCTTTGAAGAAATGCTTTCCTTAACCGAGGGTGTTTACCATTCCAAATATAATTTATCATTAAAGAGTCAAGGGCCTGAAAAAAGGATTTGGGGAGAAAGATGGGGAGACATTGGAATAGATATAGGAACTTTGGGAGTAATGTCATTTTGATTGAATTTATTCTACCTATGAGAGAGAAAGCCAGAGGAGACCACTTCGATAATATTTGCTTCGCCTGATCCAATAATTTGAGGAAGTTCGATTTAAATAGGTTTTTAAAATTTCTGGTAAAACATACCCCAAGGTAACTCAGATGGTCTGTCACCACTTTGAGTGGGAGAGCTGTATAATCAAGTTTAAGAGCTTCTTTATTAATCGGAAAGAGTTCGCTCTTGCTCAAGTTAAGTTTATAGCCAGAAAACTGACTAAAGACCTCCAACACAGAAATTGCCTCCGGTAAAGAGGTGGCTGGCTTGGCGACAAACAAAAGTAAGTCATCGGCGTATAATGATACCTTATGTTCAATTCCTCCTCTCCATATCCCCTGAATCTGTTTGTTACCTCTGATGGCAATCGCAAGTGGTTCGATTGCAATAGCAAAAAGGAGCGGGCTCAAAGGACAACCCTGTCGGGTCCCACGGTGCAGATCAAAACTACTTGAGTAACGGCCGTTTGTTAATACTGAGGCAGAAGGGCATGCATATAATAATTTAACCCAAGAAGTGAAAACAGGACCCAAACCGAATTTCTCAAGGGTGAAAAACAAATAATTCCATTCTACTCTATCAAATGCTTTTTCAGCATCCATAGAAGCGAGGCATTCTGATTCAATATTTTTGGGGGAATATAAAATGTTCATTAGTCGGCGGATATTATAAAATGATTGGCGTCCCTTTATAAACCCAGTTTGGTCGGGGGATATGATAGAGGGGAGAACATCCTCCAATCTGTGGGCGAGAATTTTAGCAAGTATCTTCACATCCGTATTTAATAGTGAAATTGGTCGGTATGATGCACAATCTAGAGGATCTTTATCCTTTTTTAACAACAGGGAAATACAGGCCTGGTAGAACGAAGGCGGGAGTTTACCTGAGTCAAATGAGTCTGAGAATACTGAACATAAAAAAGGCGATAATTCGGCTGAAAATTTCTTAAAAAAGTCAGATGGAAGTCCGTCTGGACCAGGAGATTTGCCTGATTGCATAGATGTTATTGCTGCAATAATTTCCCTCTGAGTAATAGGTGCCTCAAGGCTATGTCTCAGGTCTTGAGAAAGGGAAGGCATGTTTAGGTTACTGAAAAAGCTTTCCATCACCGTTGCGTCTACTGTACAATCAGAACTATACAAATTTGAATAGAATGTTTTGAACTTTTCGTTTATCAATTTCTGATCTGATGTTGTACACCCACTGTCTGTCCGTGTTCCAGGGATGAGTTGCTTCGCTCTAAATCCGCGCAGTTGATTGGCCAGGAGTTTACCAATCTTGTCACCATGCTCGTAAAAAGTACTTCTGCTCCTAAGCAACTGGTCTGCAACCTGACGAGAGGAAAGAAGGTTGAATTCTGTCTGAAGTTTTAAACGTTCTTTGTAAAGTTCAGATGAAGGTGAATTAGCATACTGTCTGTCTATGTTCAGAATCTGATCAGCTATTTCAGTTTGTTTCTGTTTTGTACACTTATTTTTGTATGCTGCAAATGATATAATTTCACCTCTCAAATAGGCTTTCAGGGCTTCCCAAATTGTTGCATTGGACACATCTGGTGTTTTATTTATACTCAAAAAAGTTTTAATATGTGTAGAGATGTGTGAAAGAAAACTCTCATCTGTGAGCAACAATGGATCCAGTCTCCACTGCCTTCTTGTATACTCAACGTCAGAGAAAGCCAGTTGAAGGAGCAGAGGAGCATGATCTGAGATCACAATACTTTCATAACTGCATGACTTTAGGTCTGACATCAATGAATTATCAACAAAAAAATAATCAATTCGGGTGTAAGTGTGGTGGACATGTGAAAAGAATGAATATTCTCTTCCTGTGGGGTATAAAAACCTGTATGAATCAGAGAGGCTATAATCAGCAAGGAATGATTTGATATAACCTGCAGATCTGCTAAGAGTGGCAGGTTTGGGGGAAGAGCGATCTAAGACTGGATCTAGATAACAATTAAAATCCCCACCAAGAATAAGAGAATGGGAATTGAGATCGGGGAGTTGAGAAAAAAATCTCTTAAAGAATTCTACATCATCGACGTTAGGCGCGTAGACGTTGGCCAAGATGACTGACTTATTGTAAAGTTTGCCTGAAACAATAATAAAACGTCCGTTTTTGTCTGATATAATGTTTGAGGACTCGAAAGGAATATTACTATCAATAAGGATAGCTGCGCCCCTGGCCTTAGCCCTGAAATTAGAGTGAAAAAATTGTCCACGCCAGCATTTACTTAGTCGCACATGGTCAGAGTCATGTAAGTGGGTTTCTTGAAGGAAAAACTATTCCAGCCCTGAGCCGTTTTAGGTGAGTTAAGACCTTACCCCTTTTCACTTGGTGATTTAGCCCCTTGACATTCCAACTAATTAAATTAAGATTGCCCTTCATCTAGCTCAGTTATAGTGAGAGTAAAAAGAGTTGCTCCGATAACAAAAAGAGTAGCAAAATACAGAGGAAAAAAAAAAAAAAAAAAAAAAAAAAAAAAACACACAAAAAAAAAGGAAAACACAGATAACTGAAAACACAGCAGGTGATAACCCATCTGCTAAACCCCCAGTTGACACCACCCCATCCCACCCGGAACCCACCCCATATATTGCTTTAAACAGCAAACCCCGAAAGACCCTTACTAGTCTCACAACAAACATTCCAAGCCTTAACTTTCTAGCCTGTGCTAGCTTCCCACATAAGTCTTGTACAATTCACCCCATAACAGCTAGTAACACTATGAACAATTCAGCAAACTGTCAAAATGACAACACACGAAACAAACATACCGTGCTCAACCAACAGATTCGAAATACAAGAAAAAAAGAACAAGGCGTGAGTTAGACAATCTGTCCAAATGGCAAAAAAATAAAAATAAAAATAAAATAAACAGACACGCTTATCTAGCCGTTTTAAAATAGAGATACAAATAAAAAAAAAAGCGAATGAGCTAGACAATGCGTCAAAATGACAAGCAACAAAAATGTCACGTTCACCCAGCCAATTTACTCATTTAAAAAAATGAAAAATAAATGCGTATAGTACCAACAGTCTGAGAGTTTGGCTGGGGATATGAAAAGAGCATTTGTCCACATTGTATACTCACAGCAGGCAATCGTATTTACTACGGACTCACACCCAGTGTAGATATGTAGTTGGATGCTTCAGAGACAGACCGCAGCCACTTTCTCTCGCCGCTCTGGAGAGTAATGCGAAGCCTCGCAGGGAAGAGGAGAGAGGGACGGAGTCCGCGCTGATAAAGCTCAGTCATGACCCGCTTGTATTCAGCCCGCTGCTTCACGACCTCCGCGCTGTAGTCCTCGTAGAACCGGAGCTTGTGGCCGTGGTACTCCAGCTCGCCCTGTTTACGTGCCTCCCTCATGATCAGGTCTTTGGTCTGGTATCGGTGAAAGCGGATAACGACGGATCGCGGCCTCTCATGCGGGCCCGGTTTGGGTGCCAGAGTGCGGTGAGCTCTGTCCAGTTCCGGGGGAGAAGGGAGAACTTGACCACCAAACACTTCGACGAGGAGCCCGGAGAAAAAGGCGGTGGGGCGCGCACCCTCAAGTGACTCTGGTAAGCCCACGATGCGAACGTTTTGTCTCCTGCTCCTCCCTTCCAAATCCGATAGTTTAGCTTTCAACAGCGTGTTATCTTCCTGCAGTGAGGAGCACGTAGCCTCAAGTTGCTCCAGGCGTCCGCAAACAGTTTCTGCATTCTCCTCGAGATCGGTTATACGTTTCCCCTGGCTTGAGACCACGGCCTGGATGCTGTCCAGCTTAGCGTCCATGCTTGCGAAAGATGATTTAAACTCAGCGGCTATCGCTGCTCTATGCTGTTCAAGCAGGTCCGAAATGGAAGCCATTGAGCTAGCACCAACGTCCATGCTAACCACGCTGTCCGAAGACCTATCTGACTCTGCCGAATCTCTTTTTGCGTTTTTCTTGCTTCTAGGCATTTCTCCAAAACAGTATCAGTGTTACCGGCAACACAAGCACAACAAAAATCGACGAAAATGGGGTTTAATCAGTTAGGTCTGAAATATTTTGTGGGAGCTCTAGAGCGATCGTGCCTACCCCATGCTCTGTAACCCGGAAGTGACACACACGTCATTTTGAGTGAAAAAAACAACATTGTCTTTTTGAGTGAAAAAAAACGACAGTGTTATCTATGTCGTTTTTTTTCTCGAAATTTCACCAAATTTTTTTCGCATTTTTATGCTTTATTGATATTGTAGAGACAGAGTTGAAATGGGGCAGAGAGGGGAGTGACATGCAGAGAACCTGTCGTTTTTTTCTAAATTTCACCAAATTTTTTAAGGTATTTCTTTTGCATTTTTATGCTTAATTGATAGTGTAGAGACAGAGTTGAAATGGGGCAGAGAGGGGAGTGACATGCAGAGAACCACCGCGGGCTGGAATCGAACCCGGGTCCGCTGCTGGCCGAGGCCCATGGGGGGGACGCCTTACCAACTGAGCTAAAGGCGCCCCCACACACACACACACGTCATTTTGAGTGAAAAAAACAACATTGTCGTTTTGAGTGAAAAAAAACGACAGTGTTACCTATGTCGTTTTTTTCTAAATTTCACCAAATTTTTTAAGGTATTTTTTTTGCATTTTTATGCTTAATTGATAGTGTAGAGACAGAGTTGAAATGGGGCAGAGAGGGGAGTGACATGCAGAGAACCACCGCGGGCTGGAATCGAACGCGGGTCTGCTGCTGGCCGAGGCCCATGGGGGGGACGCCTTACCAACTGAGCTAAAGGCGCCCCCACACACACACACACGTCATTTTGAGTGAAAAAAACAACATTGTCGTTTTGAGTGAAAAAAAACGACAGTGTTACCTATGTCGTTTTTTTCGAAATTTCACCAAATTTTTTAAGGTATTTTTTTTGCATTTTTATGCTTAATTGATAGTGTAGAGACAGAGTTGAAATGGGGCAGAGAGGGGAGTGACATGCAGAGAACCACCGCGGGCTGGAATCGAACCCGGGTCCGCTGCTGGCCGAGGCCCATGGGGGGGACGCCTTACCAACTGAGCTAAAGGCGCCCCACACACACACACACGTCATTTTGAGTGAAAAAAACAACATTGTCGTTTTGAGTGAAAAAAAACGACAGTGTTACATGTGTTACTATGTCGTTTTTTTTCGAAATTTCACCAAATTTTTTTCGCATTTTTATGCTTTATTGATAGTGTAGAGACAGAGTTGAAATGGGGCAGAGAGGGAGTGACATGCAGAGAACCACCGCGGGCTGGAATCGAACGCGGTTCTGCTGCTGGCCGAGGCCCATGGGGGGGACGCCTTACCAACTGAGCTAAAGGCGCCCCCACACACACACACGTCATTTTGAGTGAAAAAAACAACATTGTCGTTTTGAGTGAAAAAAAACGACAGTGTTACCTATGTCGTTTTTTTCGAAATTTCACCAAATTTTTTAAGGTATTTTTTTTGCATTTTTATGCTTAATTGATAGTGTAGAGACAGAGTTGAAATGGGGCAGAGAGGGGAGTGACATGCAGAGAACCACCGCGGGCTGGAATCGAACCCGGGTCTGCTGCTGGCCAAGGCCCATGGGGGGGACGCCTTACCAACTGAGCTAAAGGCGCCCCCACACACACACACGTCATTTTGAGTGAAAAAAACAACATTGTCGTTTTGAGTGAAAAAAAACGACAGTGTTAACTATGTCCTTTTTTTCGAAATTTCACCAAATTTTTTAATGTATTTTTTTTGCATTTTTATGCTTAATTGATAGTGTAGAGACAGAGTTGAAATGGGGCAGAGAGGGGAGTGACATGCAGAGATATGTCGTTTTTTCTCTCGAAATTTCACCAAATTGTTTTCGCATTTTTATGCTTAATTGATAGTGTAGAGACAGAGTTGAAATGGGGCAGAGAGGGGAGTGACATGCAGAGAACCACCGCGGGCTGGAATCGAACCCGGGTCCGCTGCTGGCCGAGGCCCATGGGAGGGACGCCTTACCAACTGAGCTAAAGGCGCCCCCACACATACACACGTCATTTTGAGTGAAAAAAACAACATTGTCGTTTTGAGTGAAAAAAAACGACAGTGTTACCTATGTTGTTTTTTTCTAAATTTCACCAAATTTTTTAAGGTATTTTTTTTGCATTTTTATGCTTAATTGATAGTGTAGAGACAGAGTTGAAATGGGGCAGAGAGGGGAGTGACATGCAGAGAACCACCGCGGGCTGGAATCAAACCCGGGTCAACTGCTGGCCGAGGCCCATGGGGGGGACGCCTTACCAACTGAGCTAAAGGCGCCCCCACACACACACACGTCATTTTGAGTGAAAAAAACAACATTGTCGTTTTGAGTGAAAAAAACGACAGTGTTACCGATAGTTACGTATGTAACTACGGTTCTATGAGTTCCGGATGACCGCCAGAGGCGGTGCTTGTAGCACTGGATATTCCATTGCGCGCATGCGCAGGTCGAGATCTTTATACCAACAAAGTCACCTGTGACACCCGGGTGACTCCGGGAATGTCTATATATTCCGGAAGTCACCAGAGGTACTGTTCCAACTGGATCTTCTCGCGGTGTCTGAGAAGTCTGAGTGACAGAGAACTCTGGCGGTCATCCGGAACTCATAGAACCGTAGTTACATACGTAACTATCGTTCTATTTCGTTCCTACTGACCGCCAGAGGCGGTGCTTGTAGCACTGGATGACTTATACCAAAAAGGTCACGAAGAGTACTCATCAATTAAGGGCTTGCAGCCATCAACAAGACAGCTGTCATCCCACCGGATGAGGTGCAGCAACATTTACTCTGTAGAGCCGCGCAACGTACATGATGAAGACCATGTAGCCGTGGCGCAAATGTCCTGCCGTGAAATCCGCTTCAAGGCAGCCCATGATGTAGCCATACTCCTGGTAGAGTGGCACTCAACGGCCAAGGCATGGGGAGCCCCTGTGCTCTATATGCATTCAGGACCACATCCACAAGTCAGTGGGAGTGTCTCTGTTTGGGCAGGGCAGCCCCCTTCCTGCGGCTCCCATAAAAAAGGTCGTAGGTCGATGATGGCTGCCGGTTGAGTGAACGCTGGCGCGACTAGCTGCCGCTGCTCTCCGGTTATTTTTAAAGTTTTTATGTTTCTATGCCTCGCTTTCAGCAGACTTCCTACCCATGGTGATAGTGCTACTGTTGTTTCCTACCATGGGCCTAGTATAATGCAATTTGTTTTCTATCGGCCTTGTTTTTGAACGTTCGGTTTTACGTACCTGGAATACCTGGCTACTGCTACCGCTGCTCGGTCCAACAGCCCGTGGATCATGATGTGGATCTACAACCTTGCTGTGAGCTCTGTGCTCTTGTGGACTGTTCTGTCTCTTCTAATAAATCCAGCGTCAACCTTGATCCAGTACATGAGTGCGGAGCTCCTCCAACTGCGGTCTCACTACCGTTCTGCTCCCCCGTCAGTACTGCACCGCTTTCCCTACATCGCTCGCCGGAGGTACATCCACCGCGGAGCCGGACGGAGTTATAACATCGATGACTCCACTGCCATACAGTCCATCTGGTCCTCCGGCCACCGCCTGCCTCCGAAAAACACCGGCAGGAGGGTGGACCACAGCGCGTTAGCTAGCCTAGCTAGGCCGGCTAACGTTGGCTTCTCCAACCAGCATTCTGACGTCAACTTTGGTCTACTCAACACCCGCTCTCTTACTGGCAAGGGACAACTACTGCAAGACCTCCTCCTCGACCGCAAACTCGACTGTCTCTGTCTTACTGAGACATGGCAAACTCCTGATGATTTTTCTCAGTTGAATGAATGTACACCACCTGGGTTTGTTTACACCGGCAAACCTCGTCTCTCCGGAAGAGGAGGAGGTCTCGCGATACTACACCGCGAGACTTGGAAGGTCGCTCATGTTACTTTGCCTGCGTCACAGTCATTCGAGGCTGTGGCTCTTCAATTAATTGGTCCTACTCCCACTGTTTTAGTTAACATTTACCGCCCACCCAAACATAACAAGGACTTCATTGATGAATTCACCACACTTCTCACTCACATCTGCTCACTCTCCTCCAATATAATTCTGCTTGGTGACATAAATATTCATTTAGACAACAACAATCTTGCATCTACTAAGGACTTCATTTCATGCCTGGACAGTTTTGGTCTCACACAGTATATTGATTTCCCCACCCACTGTAAAGGTCATATCTTGGACCTAGTCTGCTGTTCAGGCGTCACTCCTCAAAAGTGCTCTGCTGCCGACCTCCCCATCTCTGACCACAAACTTGTCTCATTTAATCTATGTTTAACATTGTCCAAAACCAAGCAGTCCCGTGTCATATCATTCCGTAACATAAAAACTATCAACCTAGCTGACCTCACGACTGGCATTGAAAATCTCTCCATTATCACCCCCCCATACACCCC
Organism: Ammodytes dubius; assembly: GCA_026122265.1. Taxonomy (NCBI): domain Eukaryota; kingdom Metazoa; phylum Chordata; class Actinopteri; order Uranoscopiformes; family Ammodytidae; genus Ammodytes; species Ammodytes dubius. Next base: position 618,161 of record CM047528.1, on the reverse strand, counting down.
GGATCAGTTGGTTGATTTGTACAATCATGGTCTCAAATCTCTGCTCAACTCACTTGCCCCTGTTAAAACCCGGTCTGTCTCATTCCCCCACTCTGCCCCTTGGTTTTCCCCCCATCTGCGCCAGTTGAAGGCCAAAGGTCGTCAGCTGGAGCGTCTTTTCAATCGCACTGGACTCACTATACATAAACAAATGCACTATGCTCACATCCTCCAGTATAAAGACGCCATTTCATCTGCCAAATCCCAATACTTTGCAGACATTATCAGTTCTGGTGCTGGGAATACCAGGGCCCTGTTCTCAGTGGTCAACAATTCTCTCCGCCCCCCTGATGTCCTTCCACCACACTTCTACTCCACTGACCACTGTAACTCCATAATGGCATTTTTTGACTCAAAAATATCCACCATCCACCAGCAACTGACCCCTCACACGTCTAGTCATCCGCATCCGCCTCCCTTTGTTCCCAATCCCCCCCCCTCCGTACCTCTCTCCTGCTTTCAACTCCCCTCAGCGACTGACTTAACAAAACTCATCCGGACTTCCAAACCATCTACCTGCCAACTTGACCCCCTGCCATCCTCCCTGGTTATAGCCTCCCTTCCCTCTCTTCTACCCCTGATAACAGTCATTATTCATTCCTCTCTCACCTCTGGTTCCGTCCCATCCCAGTTTAAATCTGCTGCCGTTACACCGCTTCTGAAGAAACCTGGTTTAGACCCCAACATTTTCAATAACCTCCGCCCCATCTCCAATCTGCCATTTCTCTCAAAAATTCTGGAAAAAGTAGTCACATCACAGATTCAGGCCCACCTCTCCAACAATAACCTCTATGAACAGTTTCAATCCGGTTTCCGCCCCCGTCACAGCACAGAAACAGCACTCATAAAAATCACTAACGACCTCCTGATGGCAGCAGACTCTGGACATTTATCCATACTCATCCTCCTTGATCTGACAGCAGCTTTTGACACCATTTCTCATTCCATCCTCCTCGACCGACTTGCCTCCATTGGTATATCCGACACACCCCTAGACTGGTTCCACTCATATCTCTCTGGCCGCACTCAATTCATTCAGTTAAAATCATTCTCATCCCATACCTCCCCCTCTCCTCCGGTGTTCCCCAGGGCTCTGTCCTTGGCCCCATTCTATTCATCATCTATCTCCTCCCACTTGGTCAAATATTCCGTCACCATAACATTAATTTTCACTGCTACGCGGACGACACCCAGCTCTATGTCTCCTCCAAACCTTCATCCACCCTCCCACCCCCCTCCCTCTGTGCCTGCCTACAGGAAATCAAATCCTGGTTCTCCTCCCATTTTCTCAAACTTAACAGCAACAAAACAGAGATAGCCATCATTGGCTCCAAATTTACACTCACCAAGCAACCCAGTTTCACCCTCTCCATTGACAACTCCTCAGTTTCCCCCTCCCCTCAGGTCAAGAGTCTGGGTGTCGTCCTCGACAGCACCCTATCATTCCATACCCATATCAATAACTCCATCCGGTCCGCCTACTTTCACATTCGAAATATCAACCGCCTCCGCCCGTCACTCACTCCCAACAGCGCCGCTATCTTGGTCCACTCTCTAGTCACCTCACGCCTGGATTACTGCAACTCCCTTCTGTTTGGTCTCCCCCACAAACTCCTTCATAAACTCCAACTGGTCCAAAACGCTGCTGCACGTATCATCACCAAAACCCCTGCCATCTGTCACATCACCCCCATCCTGCACCAACTTCACTGGCTCCCGATCAAACACCGTATCGAATACAAGATCCTCCTCAATACATTCAACGCCATACACAACCTCGCCCCCCCATATCTGTCTGACCTCATCCAAATCAATAATCCCACCCGGTCACTTAGATCCGCCTCCTCCATCAACCTGCACGTCCCCCCAGCTCGTCTGTCCACCATGGGGGCTCGAGCTTTCAGCCGCTCCGCCCCACGCCTCTGGAACAGCCTTCCCCCGGACATTCGAAATATGGACTCACCTCTCACCTTCAAATCCCACCTCAAAACACACTTATTTAGGCAGGCATACTCACCCATGGACTGAAAATCTGCTGCAAGCTCTGTGCTTTTTAAAGTTGTTTTAATTGTGTTTTGCCTTGTTCTATGCATGTTAGGCGACCTTGAGTGCCTTGAAAGGCGCCATATAAAATAAATGTATTATTATTATTATTATTATTATTATAGCAGACAAAGAGGTATTTGTCTTACGCAAGCTGGTTGTTGCCACAACCTATGCCCTAAGCGCCCGCACCGGGCACCGTGGGTCTGACATTCTTTCTGCACCCCCTGGTGAGCCCAGGGGATTGAAAGCAGCCAACTCGATCGATTGGTCTACATGGGGGAAGACAATCGTTTGTACAGGAAGGATGGATTTGGCGAGAGCACCACTCCTGACCCTTTTACACGCCAGCGCCAGCACGCCTGGCTTACTGACAAGGCATGGAGTTCACCGACCGATTGCAGTCGCAATGGCAAGGACGAACGCCCTATTCATAGACAGCCGCGTCAGGTCTGCCTGACTCAGCGGCCCAAATGGGGGTAGACCTAAGGCCCTCAGGACTACTTGCAAGTCCCATGAGGGTGCCCTCAGGGGTCATGGTGGCTGAATGAAGCCTCTGGCCTCCCTTCAGAAAACTACCTGACTAGGTAGTGGGACCCTACCGTCTGGTTATCCACCCCTGCATGTGCGGCCGATATCGCAGCCACATAGACGCACAGGGTGGAAGCAGCTCTCCTGCTGCCCAACACAGACTGCAGAAAGTGTGGTATCACTATCACTGAGCAAGTCCATGGGACTTCGCCATGTGCCATGCACCACCGTGAAACAGCTTCCACCTGTTTGCATAGTGCCATGTAGTGGAGAGTGCCCCTGAAGTCAAAAACGTATGGACCTCTGACTGGTCGCAATACGTCACAGCGGGTCCTGGCTACCAGGAGCCCCACGCACAGCTGCAGGCGCCCCGAGTTCGGGTGCCACATGTGTCCGCCTACCTGAGACAGAAGGTCCTGTCTCCCTGGAAGGCACCAAGGCTCTCCTTGAGGAGTTTAGTAACGCTGGGATCCATGGCCTTCCTGGCCAATGTGGAGCCACCAAACGTAGGCTGTAACTGCAATGCTGGACCCCATCCAGTGTTGTCAGTAACAAAAGAATTGTAGGAAATGCATAAAGCAGGCTGACTGGCCAATCGTTAGCCAGAGCATCCTGCCTTAGGGGACTGGTCCTCTCCATCTAGGAGAACCCAGGGGAACAGTGGGTCATCTCTTCGGAAGCAAAGAGATACGCCACTGCCCTGCCATACTTGTCCCAATCATGCCCACCACCTCCGGATGGAGTCTCCACTCCCCGGGGGTGGCCCTTTCCTATCGCTGTGTTCCGGACACCTGGAACTTGGACAGCTTAGATAATGATAATTAGATAATGCTGAGGTCAGCATATCTATCAATCGAAGGAAGAGGCTGTACTCCAGCAGCCTCCATTGCCTGAAGTGCTGTAGTAGCCGCTGAACGGTAGCTACGCGCTATGGAGAAAGGCAGGCTCGCATGGCCGCCGACTCGAGCACCAGCTGAGCTGTAATGGTGGCAGGGATGCTGCCACACACTGTTTAATATACGCAGAGCCAGGGACGCCCAACGGAAGAACCCTGACTGGTACACCTTGCCCAGAAATGCAAAAGGGGAGGACCACCTGTGACATTGGGCAGTAGGGACTTGAAAGTAGCATCTTTCAGGCTATGACACAACCCAGTCCGCCTGAGCGATAGATTGGAGGACCCCTGCAACACGCAGCATGGGGAAAGGAAGAATCGTGAGGCACTGATTCCGCCGTCTTAGTCCAGAACGGGGCGACCCCGCCCCACCTCCTGGTACATAAACTTCGGTTGAGTAGAACCTACCGAGCATCGAGTAGCACCCCCAAGGACTCTGGGGGAGGGCGGAGACTGGACGCCGACCTCCTGGCGCCTGAAATGCAGCTGTAGCGCAGTGTTACGGCGCTGTACAGAATGTGCTGAGAAGCACTGGCCCCTTGATTGTCCACCTGAACGTGGATGAAGCTATTGGCACGGGGTACCACAGAGGTTCCCGGCCTGGAATCAGGCAGAGGTGCACGTCGCAGCGTGCAACTACTGTCTAGCCTGGTCAACCTGAACACTTTGCTCTGGGACCTGAAGAGCAGCTGGCCGAACGTCTGGCCTGGGATCACTGGAGAGAACGGAGGGTCTGTCGACACACCTCCGACTGGGACGACTGCGCCAGCCAACCTTGGCGGCGCGCCACGTCACAGCTGATCAACCTGCCTAGCCCTTCTCCTGTGAAGCGACCTTGGGTACCTTGAAAGGCGCTTATATAAATTCAATTATTATATTATTAGCTCCCTAAGTCATAATGCAAAGTCTGCAGTGAAGCATCACTGAGAGTCCGTGCTGAGTGACCAGCACCTGACCCCTGTATGGTTTGCGACCGAGCCAGGACTGCATGGCTGCCAGAGCTCTACTGTCACTAGTGTGATGGGAGAGAGCCCTTAAATCTGGCCAGCATCTACGGAGCCCAGCGGAATAAGGCTCAGAGGGAGGCACACAGAAACGGAGGATTGAGGGCCTGCCGAAAGAAGGCATTTGTGGGTGCAGATGAAACCAGAGCTTCATCTAACCCCATACTTGGCGAGTCACGGACAGACACTGACTTCTAGCCGAGCTGCCCACCTGTAAGAGACTACAGGACGCAGCTGTGGACAGCATGTCATCCCCCGAGTAGGAAGGATGCACAGCCGCAGGTTATTCACTGCACTGGTACCATGAACTGGTTGGAGGCTAGTAGAAGAGCCTCTACCTAGCAACCTAAGTGCCTGAGACATGAAACTACAGTTCATGCATGGGTTACCTGACAGCGCTTCCCTCAGGTGCTCAACCCTGCGACCTGCAGGGCACTTGTCACGGCCCTGTATGGAGGCCATGTAAGGCGTAAGCTGGCCACTGTTGAGCGAACGAAATATGCGTCTGACTACACAATTATGGGCGCTTGACATAATGGCAAACTTAATTACCCTATCTCAGTAACTAATTAGAAAATAGCAAATTAGTTAGTAGGCTATGCAGCCGGGCTCTAGGTGAGAGCACCGAGCACCGGTGTGCAGCCCAAATTAACCCCTTGAAGGCGACTCTGCTACCCGCAAGCCGCCTACTGGAGGCAAATTAACGCAGGCTTAGGCAATCGCGCCCTAGGCGAGAGCACCCGAGCACGACGCCCCTGCAAAACGATAATGAAGTACGCAACTGGCCTAGGCGACACAGCACCCAAGCAGCAGTGCAGCAAAGCTAGCAAATACCGCGGCGGCGGCTACTGCCCACGCCGCTCACTGATAATCAAAGTAAGCAACCGGCCCCGGCGAACTCACCACCCGAGCACAGCGCAACAGCTAGCAGAATAATTAGAACTCACCGTGGCGGCGCTATCCCAGCCGCTCACTGGCAACTAATCAAGTAGCAACTGGCCTAGGCGACACAGCACCCAAGCAGCAGTGCAGCAAAGCTAGCAAAAAGAAATTAGAACTTACCGTGGCGGCGCTAACCCCAGCCGCTCACTGGCAACTAATCAGCGCCTTAATACAGCGGCTAATACAGCGGCGGTGCAAACTATAGCGCCCCCGCTAGAATAGCACATTGGCAGTGTAACCATGCCGCCCCCTGGCGAGCAAGTTACAGTAGGCTAGGCAATCGAGCTCTGGGCGAGAGCACCCAAGCAACAACGCGACCTGTCGAGCCAATTAGAATGTGTAATCCGAATAAGGTATGCAACCGGGCTTCAGCGAGAGCACCCGAACCACGGTGAGACACCGCTAGAATAATACCGTGGAGGTGTAACTATGCCGCCCACTGGCGCTAGCAAGTTACAGTAGGCTAGGCAATCGAGCTTTACGAGAGCGCACCCACGACCCCCTAAATAACACAGTCCCTATTCAGTTTACTTAAGAAGGGGATAGTGCTAAAATAACACGGTGAAGGCGATTTAGGAAACTAATTCGTCCACCGGCGCACTTTACTTAAGAAGGGGACAGTGCCAATCAATAAACCACATGGTCATACATGGGTTAATGGCAAGCATAGGCTACAAATTAAGTAGCCTATGCAGTCAGGCTAAGGCGTGAGCTATCGTGCAACACGGCTATAATGACGCAGCGGTGTGAACTAAGCTGCCAACTGGCGACACACTACAGCAGCCTACACACGAGCAACAGTGTGACACGGCTAAAATAACACGGTGAAGGCGATTTAGGAAACTAATTCGTCCACCGGCGCACTTTACTTAAGAAGGGGACAGTGCAAATCAATAAACCACATGATCATACATGGGTTAAAAAATGCTAGAATTAGCCAAATGCTATGCTCCATCTGCAGTCCCCTGGCTCAACTACAACAGTGAAAGAGACTTCTGACCCGAAGCCGCCCACCTGACGAGCAAATTGAATCAAAGTAAGCACCGGTCGGGGCGCAACGTAGCCCCCTATCAACAGTGCACAATGCTAGAAAGACAATACCTTCGAGCATACAATTAGCAACCGGCTAGCGAAAACACACAAGCAACGGCGAAAATGCTACAAAGTACTGTGGCGGCTCACCTGCCGAGCAAATTAAGTAGCCTATGCAACTGCCCTAGGCTACTCACAATGCTACAAAGTACTGTGGCGGCGGCTTGGTACGCCCAAGTCGCTCGCTGTCGATTAAATCAAAGTACGCACCGGTCGGGGCCCGTAACGTAGCCCCCGATCAACAGTGCACAATGCTAGAAAGACAATACCTTCGAGCATACAATTAGCACCCGGGCTTAGCGAAACACATAAGCAACGGTGCGAACGAAGAATAACACGGCGACTGTGAAGCCGCCGCCTGATCTAATCAAGCAAGGTGGAAAGGTGATATTAGCTTCCGCGGCAGCCTCGGGCTACGCGTAGCTTTACTCACCCCTTCCAAGTCGAACGAATTTGCAAGTCGCAGCCCTTGGTGGTCGAAGTCAAATCGAAGCACCAACCCTTAGGTACGAGCTACTTGCGACAAGCTAGTGGTATATTAGCACACAGCAATGTGTGCGACCTGCTATCCGCGAGAAAATAGAAGGAACAGTACCTCTGGTGACTTCCGGAATATATAGACATTCCCGGAGTCACCCGGGTGTCACAGGTGACTTTGTTGGTATAAAGATCTCGACCTGCGCATGCGCGCAATGGAATATCCAGTGCTACAAGCACCGCCTCTGGCGGTCAGTAGGAACGAAATAGAACTATGTCGTTTTTTTCTAAATTTCACCAAATTTTTTAAGGTATTTTTTTTGCATTTTTATGCTTAATTGATAGTGTAGAGACAGAGTTGAAATGGGGCAGTGTTACCTGTCGTTTTTTTCGAAATTTCACCAAATTTTTTAAGGAATTTTTTTCCATTTTTATGCTTAATTGATAGTGTAGAGACAGAGTTGAAATGGGGCAGAGAGGGGAGTGACATGCAGAGAACCACCGCGGGCTGGAATCGAACGCGGGTCTGCTGCTGGCCGAGGCCCATGGGGGGGACGCCTTACCAACTGAGCTAAAGGCGCCCCCACACACACACACGTCATTTTGAGTGAAAAAAACAACATTGTCGTTTTGAGTGAAAAAAAACGACAGTGTTACCTATGTCGTTTTTTTCTAAATTTCACCAAATTTTTTAAGGTATTTTTTTTGCATTTTTATGCTTAATTGATAGTGTAGAGACAGAGTTGAAATGGGGCAGAGAGGGGAGTGACATGCAGAGAACCACCGCGGGCTGGAATCGAACCCGGGTCCGCTGCTGGCCGAGGCCCATGGGGGGGACGCCTTACCAACTGAGCTAAAGGCGCCCCCACACACACACACGTCATTTTGAGTGAAAAAAACAACATTGTCGTTTTGAGTGAAAAAAAACGACAGTGTTACCTATGTCGTTTTTTTCTAAATTTCACCATATTTTTTAAGGTATTTTTTTTGCATTTTTATGCTTAATTGATAGTGTAGAGACAGAGTTGAAATGGGGCAGAGAGGAGAGTGACATAAAAAAAAAAAAAACATTGTCGTTTTGAGTGAAAAAAACGACAGTGTTACCTATGTCGTTTTTTTCTAAATTTCACATGTATTTTTTTTGCATTTTTATGCTTAATTGATAGTGTAGAGACAGAGTTGAAATGGGGCAGAGAGGGGAGTGACATGCAGAGAACCACCGCGGGCTGGAATCGAACGCGGGTCTGCTGCTGGCCGAGGCCCATGGGGGGGACGCCTTACCAACTGAGCTAAAGGCGCCCCCACACACACACACGTCATTTTGAGTGAAAAAAACAACATTGTCGTTTTGAGTGAAAAAAAACGACAGTGTTACCTATGTCGTTTTTTTCGAAATTTCACCAAATTTTTTAAGGTATTTTTTTTGCATTTTTATGCTTAATTGATAGTGTAGAGCAGGGGTGGCCAACCAGTCAGAGACAAAGAGCCACATTTTTTACTGTGTTACTGCAAAGAGCCACATCGTACACACGGGTACACACAGTGGCGAGGAGGGCCACAGAGTTAGAGTGGGGTGGCCATCGCACCCCTGAATGAATAGCATGTGATATGCTGTACAACCAATTCAAAGATGATTTATAATCCCAAATGCCCAAATCATGTTAGTATCCATTGTAATGTTTGTCAGAAAACTAAACCCCTGAAGGGGGGTCTGGGGGCATCCCCCCCCAGAAGATTTTTTTGTGTTTTTAACATGTAATCTAAGCATTCTGGTGCATTCTCACGAAGATAATAAAGGAAAAAGTCAATATTTATTTCAGCTCAGATGAATAGTAAAATTAGCAAGACAATATAACTTGCTAGCAGCCAGATGCCTAACAACTGGACAGAGGGACGGATGACCACTAGCTTTTGACCAAATATCTTGCCTAAAAAATAAACCTTTATTTATGAAAGTCTGCCCTTGCTAAGAACATGTTACACTCGCTAACTACAAACTTTAATTTTTTTATTCAGATTTCAAAAATCTGCTGGGACACGTGCCTATACACATGCATGGGTGGCACGCATGTCACAAGCACACTTATGCTGTTTTCAAGACCTTTGCTGACCAGAGACCAGTTCTAGTGGCCACAGTCCTACCATTAATTTAGTAATTGAAAATTGCAAACTAATCTCATATCAGTGGATTGGAGTGTTTGTGTGATGAACTTGGCAACTACCTATCAAAAAAACTTAAGAAAGAAAAAAAAAATACATATCATCTCTGAACTAGGATACATATCAGGAAAAAAATGTAATTAAAAAAATAAAATGAAAATAAAAAATAACATTTGAACTGGGGGGGGGCACTGGGGTGGCCAGTAAGATTTCAGGGGGGGGGGGGCGTTTTTATTTTCGCGGGGAGCTTACACATGCATGCACAAGCATTATTTATTAAAAAAAAAAAAAAAAAAAAAAAACAGGGGGCCCCACACTAGGACTTGGAACGGCCCCCAGATCGTTAAGGCCGCCCCTGTGATAATGACAGGACTGGACTAAAGACGACAGGGCAGTCATTTTCAACAATGAACATTGTGTGCACTTCCTCACACACAAACTCTCAGTTCAACCAAGTCCACAAACAAAAATATAACAATTTAAAATAGCGTTTTTCTCTTACTATGCATGTTGCTTTGTGGGACTTACTTTTAGCATGGAGAGAGCTGAAGTGGCGCTGAAGTTGAAGCCTTGAAATGCGCAAATGACACCTGGCATATAAGGCAGAATGGCTTGGCATAACGTTCAACAAAAAATATGAACTCTCCCACTCTGTTTCGGAGCGAACTTGACACAAATAGTTTACTCACGGAAAACCTCCCTCCAAGCTGAGCGGGCAGTTTTATGTTGCGTCCGCACCAAACGTTTGCGAACGTTATGTTGCGTCCTCAATTAAACATTTGCGAACAGGCATACACATAGGGCCTACAAATTAATAAAATAAAAAATGAAATAATAGACATGTAAAACGAACGTAAGAGCCGCATGAAACGTTTGCGAACATGCACACACAGGCCCACACAAAAAAAAAAGTATATAAAAAAAAATAATAATAATTATAATCACATAATTTGATATGAACTGAAGAGCCGCACGAAGCTGGGCAAAGAGCCGCATGCGGCTCGCGAGCCGCGGGTTGGCCACCCCTGGTGTAGAGACAGAGTTGAAATGGGGCAGAGAGGGGAGTGACATGCAGAGAACCACCGCGGGCTGGAATCGAACCCGGGTCCGCTGCTGGCAGAGGCCCATGGGGGGGACGCCTTACCAACTGAGCTAAAGGCGCCCCCACACACACACACACACGTCATTTTGAGTGAAAAAAACAACATTGTCGTTTTGAGTGAAAAAAAACGACAGTTTTACCTATGTCGTTTTTTTCTAAATTTCACCAAATTTTTTAAGGTATTTTTTTTGCATTTTTATGCTTAATTGATAGTGTAGAGACAGAGTTGAAATGGGGCAGAGAGGGGAGTGACATGCAGAGAACCACCGCGGGCTGGAATCGAACCCGGGTCCGCTGCTGGCCGAGGCCCATGGGGGGGAAGCCTTACCAACTGAGCTAAAGGCGCCCCCACACACACACACGTCATTTTGAGTGAAAAAAACAACATTGTCGTTTTGAGTGAAAAAAAACGACAGTGTTACCTATGTCGTTTTTTTCGAAATTTCACAAGGTATTTTTTTTGCATTTTTATGCTTAATTGATAGTGTAGAGACAGAGTTGAAATGGGACAGAGAGGGGAGTGACATGCAGAGAACCACCGCGGGCTGGAATCGAACGCGGGTCTGCTGCTGGCCGAGGCCCATGGGGGGGACGCCTTACCAACTGAGCTAAAGGCGCCCCCACACACACACACGTAATTTTGAGTGAAAAAAACAACATTGTCGTTTTGAGTGAAAAAAAAACGACAGCTATGTCGTTTTTTTCGAAATTTCACCAAATTTTTTAAGGTATTTTTTTTGCATTTTTATGCTTAATTGATAGTGTAGAGACAGAGTTGAAATGGGGCAGAGAGGGGAGTGACATGCAGAGAACCACCGCGGGCTGGATTTGAACCCGGGTCCGCTGCTGGCCGAGGCCCATGGGGGGACGCCTTACCAACTGAGCTAAAGGCGCCCCCACACACACACACGTAATTTTGAGTGAAAAAAACAACATTGTCGTTTTGAGTGAAAAAAAAACGACAGCTATGTCGTTTTTTTCGAAATTTCACCAAATTTTTTAAGGTATTTTTTTTGCATTTTTATGCTTAATTGATAGTGTAGAGACAGAGTTGAAATGGGGCAGAGAGGGGAGTGACATGCAGAGAACCACCGCGGGCTGGATTTGAACCCGGGTCCGCTGCTGGCCGAGGCCCATGGGGGGGACGCCTTACCAACTGAGCTAAAGGCGCCCCCACACACACACACACACGTCATTTTGAGTGAAAAAAACAACATTGTCGTTTTGAGTGAAAAAAAACGACAGTGTTACCTATGTCGTTTTTTTCTAAATTTCACCAAATTTTTTAAGGTATTTTTTTTGCATTTTTATGCTTTATTGATAGTGTAGAGACAGAGTTGAAATGGGGCAGAGAGGGGAGTGACATGCAGAGAACCACCGCGGGCTGGAATCGAACGCGGGTCTGCTGCTGGCCGAGGCCCATGGGGGGGACGCCTTACCAACTGAGCTAAAGGCGCCCCCACACACACACACGTCATTTTGAGTGAAAAAAAACGACTGTCGTTTTTTTCGAAATTTCACCAAATTTTTTAAGGTATTTTTTTTGCATTTTTATGCTTAATTGATAGTGTAGAGACAGAGTTGAAATGGGGCAGAGAGGGGAGTGACATGCAGAGAACCACCGCGGGCTGGAATCGAACCCGGGTCCGCTGCTGGCCGAGGCCCATGGGGGGGACGCCTTACCAACTGAGCTAAAGGCGCCCCCACACACACACACGTCATTTTGAGTGAAAAAAACAACATTGTCGTTTTGAGTGAAAAAAAACGACAGTGTTACCTATGTCGTTTTTTTCTAAATTTCACAAGGTATTTTTTTTGCATTTTTATGCTTAATTGATAGTGTAGAGACAGAGTTGAAATGGGACAGAGAGGGGAGTGACATGCAGAGAACCACCGCGGGCTGGAATCGAACGCGGGTCTGCTGCTGGCCGAGGCCCATGGGGGGGACGCCTTACCAACTGAGCTAAAGGCGCCCCCACACACACACACGTAATTTTGAGTGAAAAAAACAACATTGTCGTTTTGAGTGAAAAAAAAACGACAGTGTTACCTATGTCGTTTTTTTCCAAATTTCACCATTTTTTTCTTTATGCTTATTGTTAAGTTTAATAGGGTTATTTTCATTTATTGCATTTTTATGCTTAATTGATAGTGTAGAGACAGAGTTGAAATGGGGCAGAGAGGGGAGTGACATGCAGAGAACCACCGCGGGCTGGAATCGAACCCGGGTCCGCTGCTGGCCGAGGCCCATGGGGGGGACGCCTTACCAACTGAGCTAAAGGCGCCCCCCACACACACACACGTCATTTTGAGTGAAAAAAACAACATTGTCGTTTTGAGTGAAAAAAAACGACAGTGTTACCTATGTCGTTTTTTCTAAATTTCACCAAATTTTTTAAGGTATTTTTTTTGCATTTTTATGCTTAATTGATAGTGTAGAGAGAGAGTTGAAATGGGGCAGAGAGGGGAGTGACATGCAGAGAACCACCGCGGGCTGGAATCGAACCCGGCTCCGCTGCTGGCCGAGGCCCACGGGGGGCACGCCTTACCAACTGAGCTAAAGGCGCCCCCACACAACACACACGTCATTTTGAGTTTTTTTTCGAAATTTCTATCTAACTTTTTCCCCAAATGGTTTTCAAGAGTGTTTCACAGCTTGCCAAGCAGATCTCAGGATGCCAAACCAGTTGTACACAGTATTTGCATTGAAATATGAAGCAACTTTCAGAATCAGCTTTCATAAGGTTTTTATTGCTTTTTTGGACTTTTCACAGTGAGAAAATGCATGTTTTCAATTATGTTCAAATGTAATCTAACTTTTTCCCCAAATGGTTTTCAAGAGTGTTTCACAGCTTGCCAAGCATATCTCAGGATGTAAAATTAGTTGTACATAGTATTTGCATTGAAATATGAAGCAAATTTCAGAATCAGCTTTCATAAGATTTGTATTGTTTTTTTCAACTTTTCACAGAGGAAAAAGCATGTTTTCAATTACGTTCAAATGTAATCTAACTTTTAACACAAATGGTTTTCAAGAGTGTTTTACAGCTTGCCAAGCAGATCTCAGGATGCTGAACCAGTTGTACATAGTATTTGCAATGAAATATGAAGTAAATTTCAGAATCAGCTTTCATAAGGTTTTTATTGCTTTTTTGGACTTTTCACAGTGAGAAAATGCATGTTTTCAATTATGTTAAAATGTAATCTAACTTTTTCCCCAAATGGTTTTCAAGAGTGTTTCACAGCTTGCCAAGCAGATCTCAGGATGCCATACCAGTTGTACATAGTATTTGCATTGAAATATGAAGCAAATTTCAGAATCAGCTTTCATAAGGTTTTTATTGCTTTTTTGGACTTTTCACAGTGAGAAAATGCATGTTTTCAATTATATTCAATTTGCTCTTACTTTTTTTTGAAATAGTTTTCAATAGTGTTACATAGCTTGCCAAGCAGATCTCAGGATGCCAAACATGTTGTACATGTTATTTGCATTGAAATATGAAGCAAATTTCAGAATCAGCTTTCGTAAGGTTCTTATTGCTTTTTTGGACTTTTCACAGTGAGAAAATGCATGTTTTCAATTATGTTCAAATGTAATCTATCTTTTTCCGCAAATGGTTTTCAAGAGTGTTTCACAGCTTGCCAAGCAGAACTCAGCATGCTACAGATACTATATACTATATATAGCTTTCATATATAGTATTTGCATTGAAATATTAAGCAAATTTTATCATCAGCTTTCAGTGAAATTTTATTGCTTCTTTCTTCAGCTCTCACTGAAATAAGGCTACTTTTCAACTTTGTTCAAATGTGCTGTAACTTTTGTTCCAAATGGTTTACAAGAGTCTTTCATGGCTTGCCAAGCAGAACTCAGCATGCTACAGTAGTTTATATATAGTATTTGCATTGAAATATTAAGCAGATTTTATCATCAGCTTTCAGTGAAATTGTATTGCTTCTTTCTTCAGCTCTCACTGAAATAAGGCTAATTTTCAAGTTTGTTCAAATGCGCTGTAACTTTTGTTCCAAATGGTTTACAAGAGTCTTTTATGGCTTGCCAAGCAGAACTCAACATGCCAAACAAGTTATATATAGTATTTGCCTTTCAAGAGTCTTTCATGGCTTGCCAGCAGAACTCAGCATGCTACAGTAGTTATATATAGTATTTGCATTGAAATATTAAGCAAATTTTATCAACAGTTTTCAGTGAAGTTTTATTGCTTCTTTCTGCAGCTCTCACTGAAATAAGGCTAATTTTCAACTTTGTTCAAATGTGCTGTAACTTTTGTTCCAAATGGCTTTCAAGAGTCTTTCATGGCTTGCCAAGCAGAACTCAACATGGCAAACAAGTTATCTATAGTATTTGCATTGAAATATTAAGTACATTTTATCATCAGCTTTCAGTGAAGTTTTATTGCTTCTTTCTTCAGCTCTCACTGAAATAAGGCTAATTTTCAAGTTTGTTCAAATGTGCTGTAACTTTTGTTCCAAATGGCTTTCAAGAGTCTTTCATGGCTTGCCAAGAAGAACTCAACATGCCAAACAAGTTATATATAGTATTTGCATTGAAATATTAAGCAAATTTTATCAACAGTTTTCAGTGAAGTTTTATTGCTTCTTTCTGCAGCTCTCACTGAAATAAGGCTAATTTTCAACTTTGTTCAAATGTGCTGTAACTTTTGTTCCAAATGGCTTTCAAGAGTCTTTCATGCTTACCAAGCAGAACACAGCATGCTACAGTAGTTATATATAGTATTTGCATTGAAATATTAAGTACATTTTATCATCAGCTTTCAGTGAAGTTTTATTGCTTCTTTCTTCAGCTCTCACTGAAATAAGGCTACTTTTCAAGTTTGTTCAAATGTAATCTAACTTTTACCCCAAATGGTTTTCAAGAGTGTTTTACAGCTTGCCAAGCAGATCTCAAGATGCCAAACCAGTTGTACATAGTATTTGCATTGAAATATGAAGCAAATTTCAGAATCAGCTTTCATAAGGTTCTTATTGCTTTTTTGGACTTTTCACAGTGAGAAAATGCATGTTTTCAATTATGTTCAAATGTAATCTATCTTTTTCCGCAAATGGTTTTCAGAGTGTTTCACAGCTTGCCAAGCAGATCTCAGGATGCCAAACCAGTTGTACATAGTATTTGCATTGAAATATGAAGCAAATTTCAGAATCAGCTTTCGTAAGGTTCTTATTGCTTTTTTGGACTTTTCACAGTGAGAAAAATGCATGTTTTCAATTATGTTCAAATGTAATCTATCTTTTTCCGCAAATGGTTTTCAAGAGTGTTTCACAGCTTGCCAAGCAGAACTCAGCATGCTATAGTAGTTATATATAGTATTTGCATTGAAATATGAAGCAAATTTTATCATCAGCTTTCAGTGAAATTTTATTGCTTCTTTCTTCAGCTCTCACTGAAATAAGGCTACTTTTCAACTTTGTTCAAATGTGCTGTAACTTTTGTTCCAAATGGTTTACAAGAGTCTTTCATGGCTTGCCAAGCACAACTCAGCATGCTATAGTAGTTATATATAGTATTTGCATTGAAATATTAAGCAGATTTTATCATCAGCCTTCAGTGAAATTTTATTGCTTCTTTCTTCAGCTCTCACTGAAATAAGGCTAATTTTCAAGTTTGTTCAAATGTGAATCTAACTTTTACCCCAAATGGTTTTCAAGAGTGTTTTACAGCTTGCCAAGCAGATCTCAAGATGCCAAACCAGTTGTACATAGTATTTGCATTGAAATATGAAGCAAATTTCAGAATCAGCTTTCATAAGGTTCTTATTGCTTTTTTGGACTTTTCACAGTGAGAAAATGCATGTTTTCAATTATGTTCAAATGTAATCTATCTTTTTCCGCAAATGGTTTTCAGAGTGTTTCACAGCTTGCCAAGCAGATCTCAGGATGCCAAACCAGTTGTACATAGTATTTGCATTGAAATATGAAGCAAATTTCAGAATCAGCTTTCGTAAGGTTCTTATTGCTTTTTTGGACTTTTCACAGTGAGAAAATGCATGTTTTCAATTATGTTCAAATGTAATCTATCTTTTTCCGCAAATGGTTTTCAAGAGTGTTTCACAGCTTGCCAAGCAGAACTCAGCATGCTATAGTAGTTATATATAGTATTTGCATTGAAATATTAAGCAAATTTTATCATCAGCTTTCAGTGAAATTTTATTGCTTCTTTCTTCAGCGCTCACTGAAATAAGGCTACTTTTCAACTTTGTTCAAATGTGCTGTAACTTTTGTTCCAAATGGTTTACAAGAGTCTTTCATGGCTTGCCAAGCACAACTCAGCATGCTATAGTAGTTATATATAGTATTTGCATTGAAATATTAAGCAGATTTTATCATCAGCCTTCAGTGAAATTTTATTGCTTCTTTCTTCAGCTCTCACTGAAATAAGGCTAATTTTCAAGTTTGTTCAAATGTGCTGTAACTTTTGTTCCAAATGGCTTTCAAGAGTCTTTCATGCTTGCCAAGCTGAACTCAACATGCCAAACAAGTTATATATAGTATTTGCATTGAAATATTAAGCAAATTTTATCATCAGTTTTCAGTGAAGTTTTATTGCTTCTTTCTGCAGCTCTCACTGAAATAAGGCTAATTTTAAACTTTGTTCAAATGTGCTGTAACTTTTGTTCTAAATGGCTTTCAGAGTCTTTCATGGCTTGCCAAGCAGAACTCAGCATGCCAACAGTAGTTATATAGTATTTGCATTGAAATATTAAGCAAATTTTATCATCAGCTTTCAGTGAAATTTTATTGCTTCTTTCTTCAGCTCTCACTGAAATAAGGCTAATTTTCAACTTTGTTCAAATGTGCTGTAACTTTTGTTCCTAAATGGCTTTCAAGAGTCTTTCATGGCTTGCCAAGCGGAACTCAGCATGCTACAGTAGTTATATATAGTATTTGCATTGAAATATTAAGCAGATTTTATCATCAGCTTTCAGTGAAATTTTATTGCTTCTTTCTTCAGCTCTCACTGAAATAAGGCTAATTTTCAAGTTTGTTCAAATGTGCTGTAACTTTTGTTCCAAATGGCTTTCAAGAGTCTTTCATGGCTTGCCAAGCTGAACTCAACATGCCAAACAAGTTATATATAGTATTTGCTTGAAATATTAAGCAAATTATCAGAATCAGCTTTCATAAGGTTTTTATTGCTTTTTTGACTTTTCACGTGAGAAAATGCATGTTTTCAATTATATTCAAATTGCTCTACTTTTTTTGAAATGGTTTTCAATAGTGTTTCATAGCTTGCCAAGCAGACTCAGATGCCAAACATGTTGTACATAGTATTTGCATTGAAATATGAAGCAAATTTTCAGAATCACTTTCATAGTTTTATTGCTTTTTTGGACTTTTCACAGTGAGAAAATGCATGTTTTCAATTATGTTCAAATGATCTTATCTTTTTCCGCAAATGGTTTTCAGATGTTTCACAGCTTGCCAAGCAGATCTCAGATGCCAAACCAGTTGTACATAGTATTTGCATTGAAATATGAAGCAAATTTCGAATCAGCTTCGTAAGGTTCTTATTGCTTTTTTGACTTTCACAGTGAGAAAATGCATGTTTTCAATTATGTTCAAATGTAATCTATCTTTTTCCGCAAATGGTTTCAAGAGTGTTTCACAGCTTCCCAAGCAGAACTCAGCATGCTATAGTAGTTATATATAGTATTTGCATTGAAATATTAAGCAAATTTTATCATCAGCTTTCAGTGAAATTTTATTGCTTCTTTCTTCAGCTCTCACTGAAATAAGGCTACTTTTCAACTTTGTTCAAATGTGCTGTAACTTTTGTTCTAAATGGCTTTCAAGAGTCTTTCATGGCTTGCCAAGCAGAACTCAGCATCCTACAGTAGTTATAATATAGTATTTGCATTGAAATATTAAGCAGATTTTATCATCAGCTTTCAGTGAAATTTTATTGCTTCTTTCTTCAGCTCTCACTGAAATAAGGCTAATTTTCAAGTTTGTTCAAATGTGCTGTAACTTTTGTTCCAAATGGCTTTCAAGAGTCTTTCATGGCTTGCCAAGCTGAACTCAACATGCCAAACAAGTTATATATAGTATTTGCTTTGAAATATTAAGCACATTTCAGAATCAGCTTTCATAAGGTTTTTATTGCTTTTTTGGACTTTTCACAGTGAGAAAATGCATGTTTTCAATTATATTCAATTTCCTTTACTTTTTTTGAAATGGTTCTCAATAGTGTTACATAGCTTGCCAAGCAGATCTCAGGATGCCAAACATGCTGTACATAGTATTTGCATTGAAATATGAAGCAAATTTCAGAATCAGCTTTCATAAGGTTTTTATTGCTTTTTTGGACTTTTCACAGTGAGAAAATGCTTATTTTCAATTATGTTCAAATGTAATCTAACTTTTACCCCAAATGGTTTTCAAGAGTGTTTTACAGCTTGCCAAGCAGATCTCAGGATGCCAAACCAGTTGTACATAGTATTTGCATTGAAATATGAAGCAAATTTCAGAATCAGCTTTCGTAAGGTTCTTATTGCTTTTTTGGACTTTTCACAGTGAGAAAATGCATGTTTTCAATTATGTTCAAATGTAATCTATCTTTTTCCGCAAATGGTTTTCAAGAGTGTTTCACAGCTTGCCAAGCAGAACTCAGCATGCTATAGTAGTTATATATAGTATTTGCATTGAAATATTAAGCAAATTTTATCATCAGCTTTCAGTGAAATTTTATTGCTTCTTTCTTCAGCTCTCACTGAAATAAGGCTACTTTTCAACTTTGTTCAAATGTGCTGTAACTTTTGTTCCAAATGGTTTACAAGAGTCTTTCATGGCTTGCCAAGCACAACTCAGCATGCTACAGTAGTTATATATAGTATTTGCATTGAAATATTAAGCAGATTTTATCATCAGCTTTCAGTGAAATTATTGCTTCTTTCTTCAGCTCTCACTGAAATAAGGCTAATTTTCAACTTTGTTCAAATGTGCTGTAACTTTTGTTCTAAATGGCTTTCAAGAGTCTTTCATGCTTGCCAAGCAGAACTCAGCATGCTACAGTAGTTATAATAGTATTTGCATTGAAATATTAAGCAGATTTTATCATCAGCTTTCAGTGAAATTTTATTGCTTCTTTCTTCAGCTCTCACTGAAATAAGGCTAATTTTCAAGTTTGTTCAAATGTGCTGTAACTTTTGTTCCAAATGGCTTTCAAGAGTCTTTCATAGCTTGCCAAGCTGAACTCAAGCATGCTACAGTAGTTATATATAGTATTTGCATTGAAATATTAAGCAAATTTTATCATCAGCTTTCAGTGAAGTTTTATTGCTTCTTTCTTCAGCTCTCACTGAAATAAGGCTATTTTCAACTTTGTTCAAATGTTCTGAACTTTTATCCAAATGGCTTTCAAGAGTTTTCATAGCTTGCCAAGCAATCTCAGATGCCAAACCAGTTGTACATAGTATTTGCATTGAAATATGAAGCAAATTTCAGAATCAGCTTTCATAAGGTTCTTATTGCTTTTTTGGACTTTTCACAGTGAGAAAATGCATGTTTTCAATTATGTTCAAATGTAATCTATCTTTTTCCGCAAATGGTTTTCAAGAGTGTTTCACAGCTTGCCAAGCGAACTCAGATGCCAAACCAGTTTAATAGTATTTGCATTGAAATATAAGCAAATTTCAGAATCAGCTTTCAGTAAGGTTTTATTGCTTTTTTGGACTTTTCACAGTGAGAAAATGCATGTTTCAATTATGTTCAAATGTACTCTACTTTTTTCCGCAAATGGTTTTCAAGAGTGTTTCATAGCTTGCCAAGCAGAACTCAGCATGCTATAGTAGTTATATATAGTATTTGCATTGAAATATTAAGCAAATTTTATCATCAGCTTCAGTGAAATTTTATTGCTTCTTTCTTCAGCTCTCACTGAAATAAGGCTATTTTCAATTTGTTCAAATGTGCTGTAACTTTTGTTCCAAATGGTTTACAAGAGTCTTTCATGGCTTGCCAAGCAACTCAGCATGCTAATCAGTTATATATAGTATTTGCATTGAAATATTAAGCAATTTTATCATCAGCCTTTCAGTGAAAGTTTTATTGCTTCTTTCTTCAGCTCTCACTGAAATAAGGCTAATTTTCAATTTGTTCAAATGTGCTGTAACTTTTGTTCCAAATGGCTTTCAAGAGTCTTTCATGGCTTGCCAAGCAGAACTCACATGCAACATAGTTATATATAGTATTTGCATTGAAATATTAAGCAAATTTTATCATCAGTTTTCAGTGAATTTTATTGCTTCTTTCTTCAGCTCTCACTGAAATAAGGCTAATTTTCAACTTTGTTCAAATGTGCTGTAACTTTTGTTCTAAATGGCTTTCAAGAGTCTTTCATGGCTTGCCAAGCAGAACTCAGCATGCTACAGTAGTTATATATAGTATTTGCATTGAAATATTAAGCAGATTTTATCATCAGCTTTCAGTGAAATTTTATTGCTTCTTTCTTCAGCTCTCACTGAAATAAGGCTAATTTTCAAGTTTGTTCAAATGTGCTGTAACTTTTGTTCCAAATGGCTTTCAAGAGTCTTTCATGGCTTGCCAAGCTGAACTCAACATGCAAACAAGTTATATATAGTATTTGCATTTGAAATATTAAGCAATTTCAGAATCAGCTTTCATAAGGTTTTTATTGCTTTTTTGACTTTTCACAGTGAGAAAATGCATGTTTTCAATTATATTCAATTGTCTTACTTTTTTTCAAATGGTTTTCAATAGTGTTTCATAGCTTGCCAAGCAGATCTCAGATGCCAAACAAGTTTAATAGTATTTGCATTGAAATATGAAGCAAATTTCAGAATCAGCTTTCATAAGGTTTTTATTGCTTTTTTGGACTTTTCACAGTGAGAAAATGCATGTTTTCAATTATGTTCAAATGTAATCATCTTTTTTTCCGCAAATGGTTTTCAAATGTGTTCACAGCTTGCCAAGCAGATCTCAGGATGCCAAACAGTTGTACATAGTATTTGCATTGAAATATGAAGCAAATTTCAGAATCAGACTTTCGATAAGGTTTCTTATTGCTTTTTTGGACTTTTCAACATGAGAAAATGCATGTTTTTCAATTATGTTCAAATGTAATCTATCTTTTTTCCGCAAATGGTTTTCAAGATGTTTTCACAAGCTTCCAAGCAGAACTCAGCATGCTATAGTAGTTATATATAGTATTTGCATTGAAATATTAAGCAAATTTATCATCAGCTTTCAGTGAAATTTTATTGCTTCTTTCTTCAGCTCTCACTGAAATAAGGCTACTTTTCAACTTTGTTCAAATGTGCTGTAACTTTTGTTCTAAATGGCTTTCAAGAGTCTTTCATGGCTTGCCAAGCAGAACTCAGCATCCTACAGTAGTTATATATAGTATTTGCATTGAAATATTAAGCAATTTTATCATCAGCTTTCAGTGAAATTTTATTGCTTCTTTCTTCAGCTCTCACTGAAATAAGGCTAATTTTCAAGTTTGTTCAAATGTGCTGTAACTTTTGTTCCAAATGGCTTTCAAGAGTCTTTCATGGCTTGCCAAGCTGAACTCAACATGCCAAACAAGTTATATATAGTATTTGCTTTGAAATATTAAGCACATTTCAGAATCAGCTTTCATAAGGTTTTTATTGCTTTTTTGGACTTTTCACAGTGAGAAAATGCATGTTTTCAATTATATTCAATTTCCTTTACTTTTTTTTGAAATGGTTCTCAATAGTGTTACATAGCTTGCCAAGCAGATCTCAGGATGCCAAACATGCTGTACATAGTATTTGCATTGAAATATGAAGCAAATTTCAGAATCAGCTTTCATAAGGTTTTTATTGCTTTTTTGGACTTTTCACAGTGAGAAAATGCTTATTTTCAATTATGTTCAAATGTAATCTAACTTTTACCCCAAATGGTTTTCAAGAGTGTTTTACAGCTTGCCAAGCAGATCTCAGGATGCCAAACCAGTTGTACATAGTATTTGCATTGAAATATGAAGCAAATTTCAGAATCAGCTTTCGTAAGGTTCTTATTGCTTTTTTGGACTTTTCACAGTGAGAAAATGCATGTTTTCAATTATGTTCAAATGTAATCTATCTTTTTCCGCAAATGGTTTTCAAGAGTGTTTCACAGCTTGCCAAGCAGAACTCAGCATGCTATAGTAGTTATATATAGTATTTGCATTGAAATATTAAGCAAATTTTATCATCAGCTTTCAGTGAAATTTTATTGCTTCTTTCTTCAGCTCTCACTGAAATAAGGCTACTTTTCAACTTTGTTCAAATGTGCTGTAACTTTTGTTCCAAATGGTTTACAAGAGTCTTTCATGGCTTGCCAAGCACAACTCAGCATGCTACAGTAGTTATATATAGTATTTGCATTGAAATATTAAGCAGATTTTATCATCAGCTTTCAGTGAAATGTATTGCTTCTTTCTTCAGCTCTCACTGAAATAAGGCTAATTTTCAACTTTGTTCAAATGTGCTGTAACTTTTGTTCTAAATGGCTTTCAAGAGTCTTTCATGGCTTGCCAAGCAGAACTCAGCATGCTACAGTAGTTATATATAGTATTTGCATTGAAATATTAAGCAGATTTTATCATCAGCTTTCAGTGAAATTTTATTGCTTCTTTCTTCAGCTCTCACTGAAATAAGGCTAATTTTCAAGTTTGTTCAAATGTGCTGTAACTTTTGTTCCAAATGGCTTTCAAGAGTCTTTCATAGCTTGCCAAGCTGAACTCAACATGCCAAACAAGTTGTATATAGTATTTGCTTTGAAATATTAAGCAAATTTTATCATCAGTTTTCAGTGAAGTTTTATTGCTTCTTTCTGCAGCTCTCACTGAAATAAGGCTAATTTTCAACTTTGTTCAAATGTGCTGTAACTTTTGTTCTAAATGGCTTTCAAGAGTCTTTCATGGCTTGCCAGGCAGAACTCAGCATGCTACAGTAGTTATATATAGTATTTGCATTGAAATATTAAGCAAATTTTATCAACAGTTTTCAGTGAAGTTTTATTGCTTCTTTCTGCAGCTCTCACTGAAATAAGGCTAATTTTCAACTTTGTTCAAATGTGCTGTAACTTTTGTTCCAAATGGCTTTCAAGAGTCTTTCATGGCTTGCCAAGCAGAACTCAACATGGCAAACAAGTTATATATAGTATATGCATTGAAATATTAAGCAAATTTTATCAACAGTTTTCAGTGAAGTTTTATTGCTTCTTTCTGCAGCTCTCACTGAAATAAGGCTAATTTTCAAGTTTGTTCAAATGTGCTGTAACTTTTGTTCCAAATGGCTTTCAAGAGTCTTTCATGGCTTGCCAAGAAGAACTCAACATGCCAAACAAGTTATATATAGTATTTGCATTGAAATATTAAGCAAATTTTATCAACAGTTTTCAGTGAAGTTTTATTGCTTCTTTCTTCAGCTCTCACTGAAATAAGGCTACTTTTCAACTTTGTTCAAATGTGCTGTAACTTTTGTTCCAAATGTTTACAAGAGTCTTTCATGGCTTGCCAAGCACAACTCAGCATGCTATAGTATTATATAGTATTTGCATTGAAATATTAAGCAAATTTTATCATCAGCTTTCAGTGAATTTTATTGCTTCTTTCTTCAGCTCTCACTGAAATAAGGCTACTTTTCAACTTTGTTCAAATGTGCTGTAACTTTTGTTCCAAATGGTTTACAAGAGTCTTTCATGGCTTGCCAAGCACAACTCAGCATGCTATAGTAGTTATATATAGTATTTGCATTGAAATATTAAGCAGATTTTATCATCAGCTTCAGTGAAATTTTATTGCTTCTTTCTTCAGCTCTCACTGAAATAAGGCTAATTTTCAAGTTTGTTCAAATGTGCTGTAACTTTTGTTCCAAATGGCTTTCAAGAGTCTTTCATGGCTTGCCAAGCAGAACTCAACATGCTACAGTAGTTATATATAGTATTTGCATTGAAATATTAAGCAGATTTTATCATCAGCTTTCAGTGAAATGTATTGCTTCTTTCTTCAGCTCTCACTGAAATAAGGCTAATTTTCAACTTTGTTCAAATGTGCTGTAACTTTTGTTCTAAATGGCTTTCAAGAGTCTTTCATGGCTTGCCAAGCAGAACTCAGCATGCTACAGTAGTTATATATAGTATTTGCATTGAAATATTAAGCAGATTTTATCATCAGCTTTCAGTGAAATTTTATTGCTTCTTTCTGCAGCTCTCACTGAAATAAGGCTAATTTTTTTCAAATGTAATCTAACTGTTCCCCTCAAATGGTTTTCAAGAGTGTTTCACAGCTTCCCAAGCAAATCTCAGGATGCCAAACCAGTTGTACATAGTATTTGCATTGAAATATGAAGCAAATTTCAGAATCAGCTTTCATAAGGTTTGTATTGCTTTTTGGACTTTTCACAGTGAGAAAATGCATGTTTTCAACTATGTTCAAATGTAATCTAACTTTTCCCCCAAATGGTTTTCAAGAGTGTTTTACAGCTTGCCAAGCAATCTCAGGATGCAAAACAGTTGTACATAGTATTTGCATTGGGAAAAATGAAGCAACTTTCAGAATCAGCTTTCATAAGAGTTTTTATTGCTTTTTTGGACTTTTCACAGTGAGAAAATGCATGTTTTCACTATGTTCAAATTTGCTCTTTCTTTTTTTTCCAAATGGTTTTCAAAGTTTTCACAGCTTCCCAAACAGAGCCCCGGGTGCAAAAACCCGGGTTTTTACATAGTTTTTTCATTGAAAAAAAAGCAATTTCAGAATCAGCTTTCATAAAGGGTTTTTTTTGCTTTTTTTGGGCCCTTTTACATGAGAAAATCAAATTTTTCAAAATTTTTTCAAATGTAATCTAACTTTTTTCCCCCAAAAGGTTTTTGAGAGTGTTTTAAAAGCTCCCCAAAAAGAGCTCAGGTGCCAAACAGTTGTACATAGTTTTCATTGAAATAGAAGCAAATTTCAGAATCATTTCATAAGGTTTTTTTTTGCTTTTGGACTTTTTTACAGTGAAAAATGCATGTTTTCAATAGTTCAAATTTTTTTACTTTTTTTTCCCCAAAAGGTTTTTTAAAGTTTTTTCAACTTCCAAAAAAGACTCAGGGGCCCAAAACCCGTTGTACATAGTTTTCATTGAAATAGAACAAATTTCAGAATCATTTCATAAGGTTTTATTTCTTTTTTTAAATTTTTACAGTGGGAAAAACATGTTTTCAATATGTTCAAATGTAAACTAACTTTTTCCCAAATTTTTGG